>PVIW01000426.1:0-373237 GCA_004026585.1 Noctilio leporinus | reverse complement strand
GTTGGGGGGAGGGGGGAGGCAGAGGCAAGGAAGGGGAGCAGATTAGACAAGAACCTAGTATAAAGGAACCATGTACATGAACAACAGGTGGGATTGACTTTGGGGGGAAATGGGTGGGTGGGGAGGGGGACAGAGGGGAGCAAAAAGGGGATGGATATAATACAACAACAATAAAATTAAAAGAAAAATAATGTTAAAATTTTGGGGGAAATTTTTTTCAGCAGTTAATGACAATGACAACCTAAAATTATCGAACAGAAGGAAACAGTAGGCATAATGTAAATTAAACATGAAACCAACTTGTTTTAAATTAGCAATATTTACCTTGCAGCATTTTGCTCTATCTTTTCATCAATGTCACTGAGGATCTGCTTAAATTCCAAGTCCCCAGGAAATGAATTTAACAAACAATGTAGGTCAAAAGAATTGTGGGAATATTCATCTTCCCAATCCATTCTGAGGAACAAGAATAGAAAACAAGTTAGTTACACCAAAATAAAGGAAAAAACCATCTCAAGTTGTGACAGTAAATCAGAACCAATAGTTCCCATTTTTAGGCAAAATGAAATATAGCAGAAGAACCAGGATATTATTAAGCTAGTAAAGTGTTTTGTTATTTAAATTTCATGAGGTGTGACCTAATTTTCACACTTTTCTATAGATGGAAAGCTGAACAAAACAGCACCCCTCAGAGAGTACTAATAAACATCAAATTGCTTCTCACGTAACCAAGAGCTGCACAGGAAATCACAAAGCCTAACCACTGTGAACAAAGGTGGTTGCAGAAAGACTTTAACACCTTTTTTCTACTCTTACCAACAAACTGACCTGGAAATTGTTAGCTCAGAACTGTTCAAGTCTCATCTCCTGGCCCTATTTATGAAAAAAGCAGGAAATTCTCCTCTCTACCTGTATTGATAACTGCCTAAAATTTAAATATGGCTACTTCTTAAAGATTTGTACTTTCCCATCATCAAAGCATTATTTATCCATTCATTTCATATACATTTATTACATGGTTGATAAGTAAGAAGCATTGCTGTATAAGCTGGGCATATAGCTGCAACAATTTAAAGTCCCTGCCTTTATGGAGTTTTTATTCTGGTGAAGGTAGCTTTTAAAAACACATAAACAGATATATAAGAGCACATGGTGAGAAGTGCTATATGAACAAGTAGATCAGGGCAATGGAATAGACTAAAAATGACAGAGTTAGAACACAAGAGTGTAACTGTGCAACAGGGGCTCGGTTACTTGGCACCTTTGATTCACAAGACTCAATGATTTTTGTTGAAGGAAACATGTTTTTTTGTTTTGTTTTGTTTTTTTAATATTTATTATTTTCAGCGAGGGAGAAAGAAAGGGAGAGAAGCATCAACGTATGGTTGCTTTTCACCTGCCTCCAGCTACAGACCTGGCTGGAGACCTGACTTGCAACCTGGTTATGTGCCCTGGCTGGGAATCGAACCAGGGAGCTCTGGGTTCCCAGGCCAGCACCAGTCCAATGAGCCACACCAGCCAGGGCAGGAAACAGGTTTTTATTAATAGGGATCGCACCTTTGGGGTGCTGAGAGCACTCCTGCTCAGAGCCCTTCTCTCCAATGAGACCCAGAAATTTCCTTGCTCCCCAAAAGGCTACAAACCAAAACCATGCCCAGAAGTTCCTCATATCTTTATCAGTCCTTCAGTCAGTGACACAAACAGATCTCCATCCTCTCTGGAATGTGCACTTAGGAGTTTTAGGGTCACCATCCTCTCTCGCCACTCTCTCCTTCAGCTTTTGGGGTGCACTGTTCTCAGTCTCCATGTAGTGGGTCAGGAAACATTGTGCTGTGCTACAATGTCTCAAAGGGTGGAACCCAGGCAGGCACACCCCCAGCTCAGGATCCTAGCTCCAGGAGTGGGCTCTCATCTGCAGTGTCTAAGTCCCTGGTGCGCCCCGCATCTCCTGGTCCCACAAGCACTCCTGTCCGTGCGGGAAGCAGGGCCAGAGCCCGGTATGTCCAAATGCCAAAAGGCCAGAGGGAGCGAGCTTGCACTAAGTTCTAAAGAGCCCCAGTAATAAGATAGCAACATCTCTGTACATCCTACAGAGAAAGCAGAATTCTGCAACTCAGCATTCCAGGTCACAGTTCCGCTCCAAACATCTCCCCTGTGTCTGTATGCTTGGCCAGGCAGGTCCTTGTAGCTCCGCCAGCTCTGCCGCTCTTGTCTCAAAAACTCAAGGCTGCCAGGCAGGCCTCCTGACTTCTTGGCAGACTCCTGAGCTTGTGGCAACTTCTCTTCAGAACTCCTGCTAGTAGGCTCACTCTAATTTAAAGGCTCCACTCAGATCTTCCTGCATGACCAAACATCCAGCTCTCCCATGGTGCGTTAGTGTTCACCATTTTTGTCAGATCCGCGTGTCTTCTGCCCGCTCCTGGCCGCCACCTTTAGTCAGGGCAAGCGTTCTCGGCAACACGGGAGAATCAGGGTGGACATCCGTCCCCACAGCTCACGCAGGCTCTTTATGAGCATCCCTCCTGGCTATGTCACAAGCCGCTCTGCTGGCACACTGCATGTGTTCTCACAGTCACTACACGATTTTGCCCAGGCAGTAGTCCTCTTTCTTCAGGAAGGCATGAGCTATTAGTCTGCCTTTGTTGTGCAATGTGTCTTAACCGATGTACTTTCTTTTTCTGTTGCCCCTCTCCTGCCTTTTGTAGGATTAGGGGGGAGGGGTTCCTCTGTTTTCAGGGGACATGTGCTCTGTACCCTGTTACATGTGACTTTTATTTAAGAATACATCATTTTTGGTTATAAAATAGTGCTTATAAAATATTTTGATGACTGATGGTATAAATGAATGATAAATTTAAACATTAAATGATAACAAATATGTATGAAATAAATAGTAACAAAAATGATTTAGGTGAATATGGTTTTAATTTGGGATATATCAAATACTATTTGAAAAATTAGCTACAAAGTTTTGCAGAGGCTATAATATTAATAAAACTCACCATCTTTATTTCATTAATAATTTCAGCAATTTAATATCCTATTAATAGAATGTCAACATAATAAACATACAAGTCTGTAAGAATTTTTATGAGTTTATTTGAACTAACATGACAATAATTGCCAGGAAGCAACACTTCAACAGATTGAGAAAATGCTCCCAAAAATGGCAGTTTAGCACCTTATTTTATACATTACAATCAAATAGAAGATGCATAAGTGAGTTAAATGAAATCCATTGGTGAAAGATTAGGGAGACAGGCAAAAGTAAAACTGAATATCTCTAAGTCCTTTCTAAAACAAAGAATTAGTCTTAGAATAAAGCTTTAACTTTTATTAAAAGATACTCTTTTAACCCTGGCTGGTGTGGCTCAGTGGATTGGTGCTGGCCTGGAAATGTATAGGTCGCTAGTTTGATTCCCCAGTCAGGAATAAATAGGCTGCAAGCCAGGTCTCCAGCCAGGTTTGTAGCTGGAGGGAGGTGAAAAGCAACCAAACACTGGTCCTTCTCTCCCTTTCTTCCTCCTTCCCTGCCCTTCTCTCTCTAAAAATAATGAATAAAATCTTTTAAAATAAATAAATAAAAACTGTGCTATGAGAGAATATATTTTAAAAAGATACTATTTTAAAAGGATAATACCCAATTAAAATGTTTTAATGTAAGAATCTATAGTATCACAAGGTTCATCATTTGTAAACTCAATTAAGAGAGAGCCAGTAACAATGGTGGTATAGGCAGACATGGCTCCCTACTGCACAACCACATCAAAATTACAACTGAAATACAAAGCAACCATCAACCAGAACTGTTAAGATTAGTAAAGTAAATTGAGAAGCCAGGGTTCCTCATATGCTTGACCCATGGACAGGAACTAAAAAAGGGGGTCAAAAGGGGGAAAACTGGGACAACTGTAATAGAACGATCAATAAAATATGTTTTAAAAAAGAAAAAAAATTGAGTTGAAGGGAAGCCTGACAACTACTGAATTAAAGAAACCACATCCATCAAGATAGGTAGGCGGGTGCACGTGTGCAACAGGCTGGTCTCTCACCCATGTGCGGTAGATAAAAACTCCAGAGGGGAATCTCAGGAGCAAGGAGTCCCAGCCCCACACCAGGCATCCCAGCCCAGGGGTTCGGTGCCACAAAGATAAGTCCCAACAAGTTTAGGCTGCAAAAACCAGAAGGGATTGAAACAGTGGAAGAAACTGCTGGACACTATTTATCATAGCCAAGTCCTACAATAGCCTAAGTGCCTGTCAGTGGATGAATGGATCAAAAAACTGTCATACATCTATACAATGGAATACTATGCAGCAGAAAAAAGAAGGAACTCCTATCTTTTGTGACAGCATAGATGAAACTAGAGTTTTATGCTTAGTGAAATAAGCCAGGCAGTAAAAGATAAATACCATATGATCTCACCTAATATAGGAAACTAATGAACAAAACAAACAAATGACCAAAATAGAAACCGGCGGGGACCAGAGAGGAGGGGGAAGGGGGAAGGAGGAAAGAAGTGGAAAGGTTTAGTTAAGTATGAATGAACTATAGACAGGGATAATAGGGTAGAGATTGACTGTGGGAGAGGGGATAGGGAGCATGAGGAAGGGGAGAGCAATGGGGGAAAAATGGGACAACTGCAGTAGAACAATAAATTAATAAGAAGAAAGAAACAAAGAAAGAAAGAAAAAAAGAAGAAAGAAAGAAAAGGAGGGAGGGAGAAAGGAAGGAAGGAACGAACGAAGGAATGAAGGAACGAAGGGAGGAAGGAAGACACTAACTGCTGGAGTCCCAAGCAGTTCCCCTTAAAAAACCCATACACAGACTCAAAACTCAGACTCACTCCCCCTGAGATCCAGCACCAGGGTAGAAGCTTGAAACGCACCCGGGGCATACTGGGAAGAAATGAAGTCAAGTTTCTGGCATCAAGGCCAGCAGAGGCCACTGTCTCTTTTCTAAATCCTCCCCAAACAGAGTCAGCAAGCTGGTGGCATATATGAGACTCCCTCAACCTGGCTAACACTGTTTGACCCACCTTGGAGATCCTCCAAGAGACTCTATCCCACCCAACTTACTAGTATGGTCCCACCCAAGTTCCTTTTCCATACGAATGGCTGGTCATGGCTCAGGCTTCCCAACTTCCCAAACCCTCTCAAACCCCCAGGCTCACTCTCAGCAACCAGCCTAGTTTACAGCTGGGCTTCACCTGGGAATCTCCAAGCCCAGCACAATAGCAGTCACCACAGATGCTCTACAGCTCAGTCAGGGTGGCCCAGGCAAATCAAAGGTGGGGGCTGACCTTGGCCTGCACCACCGGGGAAACCTCAGGGCCAGCGCACCCAGTGGACACCTACTACATTAGGCCACACTACCAAGACATGGAATCAAACAGTTCTACCTCAGAAACAGAAATATACACAGGAAGGCTGTAAAATTGAGGAGGCAAAGAAATGTGGCCCAAATGAAAGAAAAGAACAAAATCCCATAAAAAGAATTAATGGTAACAGAGATAGCCAACATTACAGATGCAGAGTTCAAACAATGGTGATCAGGATGCTCAGAGAAATGATTGAGTATGGCCACAAAATAAAGGAAGAAATGAAGATTATACAAAGTGAAATAAACAAAAATATACAAGGAACCAACAGTGATGGGAAGGAAGATGGGATTCAAATCAATGTTTTGGAATAAAAGGAAGAAATAAACATTCATCCGGAACAGAAAGAAGAAACAAGAATTGAAAAAAAAAAAAAAGAGGAGAGGATTAGGAACTTCCGGGACAATTTTAAACATACAAACATCTGAATCATAGGGGTGCCTGAAGGAGAAGAGGAAGAGCAAGAAATGGAAAACTTTTATGAAAAAACTATGAAAGAAAACTTCCCAAATTTAGTGAAGGGAATTGATTACATACAAGTCCAGAAAACACAGAGTTCCAGGCCAGTTGGACCCAAAGAGGACCACACCAAGACACAACATAATTAAAATAGCAAAGGTTAAAGATAAAGAGAGAATTTTAAAAGCAGCCAGAGAATTACCTACAAAGGAGTTCATTACTCTCAGTTGATTTTGTAAAAAAGAAACTTTGTAGGCAAGACGGGGCTGGAAAAAAGTAATCAAAGTAATGAAAAGCAAGGACCTACAACCTAAATTACTCTATCTAGCAAAGCTATCATTTAGAATGCAAAGGCAGGTGAAGTGCTTCCCAGACAAGGTAAAGCTAAAGGAGTTCACCATCACCAAGCCATTATTATATGAAATGTTAAAGGGACTTATTTAAGAATAATAATAAGATAAAACTAAGAACATTAAAATGACAACAAACTCACAACTATCAACAACTGAATCTAAAAATCAAAAACAGGGGGGAGGGGGGAGGCAGAGGCAAGGAATGGGAGCAGTTTAGACAAGAACCTAGTATAAAGGAACCATGGACATAGACAACAGGTGGGATTGACTTTAGGGGGAATGGGTGGGTGGGGAGGGGGACAGAGGGGAGCAAAAAGGGGATGGATGTAATACAACAACAATAAAATTTTAAAATAAATAAATAAATAAATAAGGAAAAAAAAAAAAAAAAAAAGAAAACTAACTAAGCAAACAACCAGAACAGAATCATAGATATGTAGATCATATGGAGGGGTATCAGCTGAGAGGGGGAAGGAAGAACAAAGGGGAAATAATGCAGGGATAGAGAAGCATAATTGGTAGGAACAAAATAGGGTATGTTAAGAAGAGCATAGGAAAGGGTGAAGTCAAAGAATTTACATGCACCACCCATGCACATGAACTAAGGGAACAGGGATTGCTGAAGGGAAGGCAGGTACCGGGTGGAGGATGTCAAAGGAAGAAAACTGGGATAACTGTAACAGCATAATCAGTAAAATATACTTTAAAAAAATCCCTCAATTAGTTTCAAATAGAGAGTAAGAAAACTGTAGTGGTTTAGAAAGAGTCACCCCAAGACATGCTTCTTTTTTATGTGAATTATTTTGAGCTAAAGGCAACTGGGGACACAAATAACCATATATCAAACCTGACAAGTGCAGGCGAGGCTTATGTGCTGGCCCTATAAAGTCAGAGACCTAAAGTATCCACATAGGATGATCTGAAGTTAAAAAGTTTCTAACTAAAAGCGAGTCATGGTGGGTAGTTATTTTCCTAGGCTGGAATCTTCCCTGACAAATGTCAATCTTTACCTTAATTGAGCCTGTCTATTGTCTTTTTGCATCTCTGGATAGCATACCTTTGGAATGTCAAATTCCTTTTTTTGGACCCTCAAAGCACAAGCACCACACTAGAGGGAGATCATAAATTCTCTATTATCATTATCATGTTAATTGTGGACTGTTAACTATCCTGTACCAACCTGTGTAAAGAAGTATTTGTCCATCATTTTATTTTTTTATCCAATCTCAGAGGTTTTTCAGCTCTACCTTTTCCCACCTCCCTAATCTATCATCAATGGATTTCATGTAACTCACACGTCCTCTTTTGATTGTAATGTATAAAATAGGTGCCATTTTCTGGGGCATCTTCTCAATCTGTTGAGGTTTTGCTTCCTGACAATTGTTGACACTGGCTCAAATAGTCATAAAAATTCTGAAAGGTTTAGACATTTCTTATGTTGACACATCCAAGATCCTGCTACCTGAAGAGAAACTTTTGCCCCCCTCACCCAACTACCTAGAAAATTTTGAATTAGGGGACTTGACCATAATAAGAGTTTCTTGTAAAATAATCTGATCTGACCTATCTATATGGCAGGACAAACTACTAATTACTGTACATCTGCTCTTCTGATCATTTCATTTTCCCCTTCTGCCTTTGAAGCACCATGTATGTGGGGTTCCCATGCATGCATATGTATTAAATTTGGTTAATCTCCCCTGTTAATCTATCCTATATGAATTTAATTAGGCCAGTGGAAAGTAACTTGAGGGAAGAAAAATGTTTCAGCCTTCTCCACAGCACATATATATATAACAATTTAAAATAGCCAAATCCTAATACATTTGGATATATCTCATTCAGAGTATTTTGCAGTAAATCCTGTACTTTCTCATTTGAAAACAAATATTTGCCTATAATTGGCCATGATAAATATTAATTTGAAGTTGGGCTAAAACAAAACAAAACCAAAAACTATAACATAAATGGTAGGAAACTCCATGTCCAGCAGAAGGGCACCAAAACCTCAATATTTTCATATAACCATTAAGTTTGATATCTTCATACTTCTGTAGCACTCAACTAGTTACAGCTATTATCAGAGGAGTCATTTCTAAATTCAATGGCCATCATTACTAATAAAAAGTTTAGTTCATGTATTTGCATACTTTTAAATAATTTTGGGTAGTCCAATTTCTCATATGATGAATTATTCAAAAATTGTTGCAAAAAAACAAAGACTCACTTTTATAATAAAAAGATTTGATGGCTAAGGGTTCTTGTAGAAAACTCAAACTTAGTAATTACTATTTTTTTCATGGCAAATCTGTTATAAAACAAGTTATAGTAGCAATACTCTGTTTCAGAGTGGTACCAATTTGTCATTACTATAAAAGCCTCATTAATTCATATAACGCATTCAAAACTTAAAGAAATATGTATAGAAGTCAGCTTACATATAATAGCAAAACAGCAATATAATTTGTTGTATATCTACTCTGTACAAGGTACTTTATATTATCATCTTCCTTAATTCTCATAATAACTCTACAAAATAGTTCTTATCTTAATTTATAGAAAAGAAAACTTGGGCCCCAAAAGATTACCTAACATTTCCATGTGGCATAGCTACCTACTGCTAGGGGCACAGTTTGAACCCAGATCTACTTGGTTCAAAAACTTGGGGGTGCTTGTAGCTTGAGAAATGAATCAATTTCTGTACATAAAATATAGTTTTGTAGAAAACATATTAACCAAAATGTTAAAATGGTTATCCCTGAATATTCAGACTGTGGCTGATTTTTACTGACTTTTTTATATTTAATATTTTCCTGTTTTTGCAATAAGTACTTATCATTTCATATATAATTGGTAAAATATTTTAAAAACCAATTACTCCTGCTCTCAGGGGCCAATAATTCTTTAATTTTACACTTTCTACCTCTCTTTTATTTGAAACATCTTCCATTCTTAACAATTCTCTTTTGCCAATTGGTGTTTATCATTACTTTCAAAATCTAATTTAAAAATTACACAATTCCTAAATATCTCTTGACAATGACCCTTTCACCAACTTTTTGTATTATTTATCATTTGTGCTTTCAAGTGCTATTAAAATAAAATTTTTGTAATATTTTGATAATGAGTGTGTGTTCTATCATTCATTGAAATTAGTTCTGGACTAAAATAATGAACTAAACATGTGGAGCATTTAGGTAAGACTAGTAAATCATGATTTTGAAGGAATCCCTATCTACATGGCTGTGTGATTTTTCTCCATCTAGCCTCAGTAGAGAAGTTAATTAATAAATTCAAAGAATGAGTTAAAAGAATGTCATTTGATACAATGATAGAGTACCAGACCGATGACGGTTCAAAGGTTTCATGTGACTGGTATAAATCTATGATGTTTTCATACTTAAACAGTTTCAATGTGATGAATGATAAGAGAAACAAGAGTCACCTTTTAGGTAGAGATAGCAGGTTTAATATGCCGTGTGATAGGGAAAAAAAAATAACCCCAAAGAACTCTGATGGGCAAGATAAAACTAATAGCATAAGAAAATTAACCCATGTAAGATGCACAGGATGAACATAAGAAATAAATAATGGAGACTAGACTATGGTAAGTAATACTGAAGCTTGGACTCAATTCTCTCTTTCAATTGGCAGGGATTCCTGCATGACTATGGGTATGAGCATAGGTATACCAATCTCTTACTTCCTTCCATGTACTTCATGGGCCCACAGCATGCCTGCCATTGCTGGGCATCATGAAGGAGCAGAAAGGGAGACTGAACAGCCCCTCCTCACAAGAAGTAGAGACAGTAAAAAGAATAGGGCTAGCAAAGAAGAGTCAGAAGAAAGATCACCTACTGTTTTCTAAAAGATAGCTATGACTGCAACACCAGAAAAATAAATTATTGAAGGACCAATATAATTCAGCAAATATTCCAGGGTTATTTTAGAAAGGTAGAGTAACTAAAAATTTTAGTGGGGGAAAGGGAGAGGCAGTGATGTTGTGGCCCAGGAAATAGCTTTACAATCTCTTCATGTTCCTATATTTTCAATTATTAAATTATCAGGAAATATAAGAATAATGACATAATGAATGAGGTCTATTTTCCTAATCCGTGATCATTCAAAAATGGGAGCTATGACTTCCTAAAGTACAGTAACTTTATTTTTGAAATTGCCATTCCACAATATTATTTTTAAATGTTCTTTCTCCTATAATGTTTCTAATCATTTTTTTGTATATGATTAAAAACATAGAGCTTAATATTTCAAACATGTATTAACATCCAATCTAATATTAATTATTACCTTTTAAAATGAATTATTGTTTGAAGCATTATATATAAGCCAAACATCTGTAGATCATGTTTCCGCCTTGGGCAAATTGTAACAGTTGAGTTATAAATTCCTAAGAACAGTGACTATAATAAAATATGAACATATTATAAGCACTGCTAGAAAACATTACAATAAAGCAATAAAAAACTCATACTTTATGTGGCCAAAAGAAAGCCTAGAAAAATAATATTGAAATCTCACTTATCCTTTAACATATTTTAAACAGATATTTTCTTTTTTTTTACTTAATTTTATTGTTAATGTATTACATTCATCTCCTTTTTCCTCCCCTCTGTCTCCTTTGATACCTTTCTATTGTAGGATCTTTTTTATTTTTTTTAAATCTAGACACATGTAATGGTTAGAGTTCTTGTTTTATCTTTTTCCTGGTTCTTCAAGAATAAAAACCAAGAGTGCCATTTTTCTTATAACCAACTAATAAATGCTTAACAAGAACTAAAAAGAAGATTGAAAACTAACCATTGGGAACAAATCCACTTCGCAGTTGAGTTAGCAAAGGGGAAACAATGGGACCGTGTGATTTTTCCTCTTTGAAAAAGCCCAGTGAGGAGCGTCTGTGAACAGAGCGTGGACCTGTTTTCACTAGCTGGGGAAGTCTTACACCTTAAGTCTCACTGTTTAATATCATAGTCTAACCTAAAATAAACTATGTTAAAGAGCATGGCAAGGAGGTAGGGAGTTCTGATTAACTGAAAATAACTACACGTTCTACATATAACTCAACAAATTTCAAAATGTTGCACAATAGTACAACACATTTAACTCATATCTTCACAGGTATCATGTATCCTTATTCTTCTTTATATTCTTTGTATTATTCTTTGTATTGCCGGTTTGGTTTGAGTTGCTGGGTTTGATTAAAAACAAAATGAAAATGAACTTTGATTAGGTCATCATTCTTAAACCTGAACCAGCCTTTTATGGCCTGGTTCATTTTTACTTTCCCACTCATATCTAATCACAAAGTAATCTTCCTGTATCATTCACAAAGTCCTGCCATTATATAATTCCTTTTAATTTTTAATAAATATAGGACATTTTATGTAATTGGTGAACTCATTCATTGAGATATAATTTAAAGGTAAGGAATATACAAATAAGTGGAAGCATATACTATAGTGTGCTCATGGATTGGAATAATTACATCATTAAAATATCCATACTACCCAAAGCAATCTATAGATTCACAATTCTTAAAAATACTGATGGTGTATTTCACAGATCTAGAAAAAATATTCCAAATATTTTTATGAAGCAAAAAGACCCCCAAAAGCCTGAGCAATCTTGAGAAAGAATAACAAAGTAGGAGGGAATCACAATACCTGATATCAAACTATATGATAAGCCACTGTAATCAAAACAGGCTGGCACTGGCATGAGAACAGGCATATAGATAAATACAACAGAAAAGAGAGCCCAGAGATAAATCCATACCTTTATGGTCAATTAACATTTGACAAAGGAGGCAGGAGCATAAGATGAAGTAAAGACAGTCTCTTCAATAAATGGTATTGGGAAAACTGGACAGCGACATGAGAGAAAAAAAAAGAAACTTCATCACCAACTTATGTCATATACAAAGAATAAGCTCAAAATGGACCAAAGACTTAAATGTTAAATTGTGAAAACATAAAAACCCTAGAAGAAAACAGAGACAATAAAGTCTCAGACATCTCACATAGCAATATTTTTTGCAGATACATCTCCTCGGGCAAGAGAAACAAAGAAAATAATAAACAAATGGGACTACATCAAAATGAAAAGCTTTTGCACAACGAAAGAAACCACCAACAAAATGAAAAGGGAACCCACTGAATGAGAGAAAATATTGGCCCATGATACATCTTATAAAGGGTTAATTTATAAAATATGTAACAAATTTATACAACTCAACACCGGGAAGACAAAACACTCCAATTTAAAAATGGGCAAAGGACCTGAATTGACACTTCTCTAAAGAGGACATACAGAGAGGACCAATAGACATAGGAAAAGATACTCAACTTCAACAATCACCAGAGATATGTGAACTAAAACCAGAATGAGATATCACTTCACACCTGGTCTGAATAGCTATCATCAATAAATCAACAAACTACTAGTGCTGGTGAGGATGTAGAGAAAAGGGAACGCTTATGTACTACTGAAAAATGCAGATTGGTATAGGCACTGTGGAAAACATCTTGGAGTTTCCTCAAAAAATTAAAAATGCAACTGCCTTTTGATCTAATGATTTCACTTCTGGGAATATGTCCTAAGAATCTCAAAACATCAATTTGAAAGAATACATACACCCCTATGTTCATTGTAGCATTAAGCATTATTTACAATAGCCAAGATATGGAAATAGCCCAAGTGTCCATCAGTAAATGGGTGGATAAAAAAGCAGTGGTGGTCCTGGCTGGTATGGCTCAGTGGATGCAATGCTGGCCTGTGAACCAAAGGGTCACCATTTTGATTCCCAGTGAGGGCATGTGCCTGGGTTGCGGTCCAGGTCTCCCTGTTGGGGGTGCGTGACAGGCAACCACACATTGATGTTTCTCTACCTCCTTCTCCCTTCCTTCCCATCTTTCTACAAATAAATACAATCTTAAAAAAAAAAAAAAATAGTGGTGCATTCAGACAATGGAATAGTACTCAGCAGTAAAAAAAGAAAAAAATCTTAACTTTTACAACACCATGAATGGACCTGGATATTACTATGCTAAGTGAAATAATCCAGTCAGAGAAAGACAAAATGTTACATGATTTCACTTATATGTGGAATAAAAGGAACAAAATAAACTGACAAACAAAATAGAAACAGAGGCATGGATACATGGTACAGGCTGACACCTGTCAGAGAAGGGGAAACTGGGTGACTGGATGAAAAAAGGTGAAGGGATTAACCAAAAAAACTACACACACACACCTTGCTATTATAAATGGCACATATACACAGACAATAGTGTGGTGGTAACCATAGGGAAAGGGGGTTGGGGGTAGGTGGAGATGGACAAAGAGGGAGAAAACAGGGACAAAAAGAGACACTGTTTAGGGCAATGGAGCACAATACCGTGTGCAGATGAGGGTTTGTTGAGTTGTACACTTGAAACTGGTATGGTTCTATGAACCAATGGTACCCCAATAAATTCAATAAAAAATTAAATAGTCAAATGAAAAAGAACAACAAAATAAAATATTCCCCCCACACAAAGATCACATTATAATCTCCATATGAAGGATGTGAAAAGTGAGACACAGAGGGGTTCATAATTTGCCCAAAATCACTTACATAGGAGTATCAAAGCTGGGATCCAGACTGGTTCAATGTCTGTCCTTAATCACAAGACTAAATATAAATTGCCTCTCTATATATCCCTGTAGTTTAAAAAAAAAAATTTACCTCTTACATGTGTTGATTTGTTTACTGCCTTGTATATATTTGACAGCATTCCTTAAAACCATCATAAATTTTCTTCATTATGAAACATATATAATCTTTTCTCCAACTTTTTTTTTTTTTTTAAGGCTAGATCTTTCCCTGTGATACTTCAGAGTTGGCAGTAACATTTCTTTTCATCTGTTACTGGAAGTTAAAATTTTAATGTTTTAGCTTCCCCCAAAGACTGAGAAACAACTCATGGGACCTCAATTTGTTGCAGTCATTTAGAATATCTTATGCATTAAAGTCTTATGTTAGAAAATAAAAAACTTGTCATCCTATTCTATTTCTTTTTCAACTCTCATCTATATATTAGGTTTTCTTCCACAGACTGTTATACTTCCCATAAATAATTGCAGAAGTTCTTATTATAATTATATGGGCTAGAATATTAATATACAGCCCATAAATGTTCATATTAACATACTACAGCTATTAAAATCCCTCTTAATAAAATACAAAATATTTCATTGTAACTCCTCTATTAGTGATGTATATATGAGTATGCATGAAGTAGAAATTGACAGGATCAGTCAGCATACGCTATTGTAGCTTGACAAGCAAACAGAATTAAGTGTCATATGCTTTACTCACCAAATCTGACATTGCTTTCTTTAGTTTCATTGCGCTGCTCTTCCTAGAAAATATTTTCATTTTAATAACTAGTTATCTTCAATGTGCAATCCTAGCCATCTCTTGCTTTAATATAACAGTGAAACCATGATATGTGAAAACAAATCGTAATTTCTGCATTTTTTATAATTTAGAATGCAAACATTTCATGTGATTTAAAAAATTACCATATAGTCTGAGATTAGACCTAAATAATGTCACAAATCATGGGACATTTGCTGACCCTTGCCTTTAATAGTCACCAAATTCTTCAAACCTTTCTTTCTCTAATGTCTTTATTTTTTTCTTCTATTTTTTTTTTTTTTTAAGATTTTATTTATTATTCCCAGACAGAAGGGCAGGGAGAGAGGAAGAAAGTGAGAGAAACATCAATGTATGGTTGCCTTTCACTTGTTTCCAGCTACAGACCTGGCTGGAGACCTGGCTTGCAACCTGGTTATGTGCCCTGGCTAGGAATTGAAGCAGTGACCTTGGGGTTCACAGGCAGGTGCCAATCCACTGAGCCACACCAGCTAGGGCTCTAATGTCTTTAATGTTCACCAAATGCTCTCAATTGTTTTCCCTCTGTCTGCTACCAGTATCCCCAAGCTGATGCTATTTCCTGAGATCAAAAAAGAAAAAACCTCCTTTAAGTGTGAGCCTCCATGACTCACACTTTGTGGTATTTTATGTATATATGATTTGGGTTTTTTTCCCCTCAGCTTCTCTTACCCAATTCCTTACTTTGGCCTATGAATCTCTTTAATTTGTCCATTCTTGAATGTATCCTTTTAATAAAACTGTAACTAGAAATATAGTGCTTTCCTGAGTCCTGTGAATCATTCTAATGAATTAGTAACCTTGAAGGGGGTTATGGGAACCTCCAAATTTGTAGTCAGCCAAGCAGAAGTCGGCATTCCCCAGAGACCCCGCCTGTGGCTCAGGTCTGAAGTGGGAGCAGTCTTCTGGGACTGACTGAGCCTTTTTCTCTGTGGAGTCTGCGCTAATTCCAGGTAGTTAAGTGTTAGAATTGAATTGAACTGAATTACAGGTTGGTTGGTGTCTACTCTGCATACTGGCAACAGACTTCTTGTTTTACAAACCAAATCAGATAATTTCACTGCCCTGTTTAAATACTACTGATGGAATTCTATAATGCATAGAACAACTCTAGGCTCTTTACCTTACTTTTGTTTTACATATAATTCTTCATATTTACTTAATTTTTCTACTATAACTATCCTTAATTTGACATCTTGAAAGCTTCCTAGCGATAACTCCCTGAACTAAGGATGTTTTTAGGTGAAAATCATACTCATGGAAGGCATTTACTTTATCACTGTACATAATAACACTTGTAGGCAACATATAACTATGATAACATAATTTGTATATTATATTTAAACAGAAAAAGGTTATCTACGATTATGGCTTAAACTGTTAAGTACCTTTTAACAATGTAAACTATTTTTAAAAAACTGTGAATAGTAAGAAAATATACTTGTAATGAAAAATCAAGATTTAACATTTAAGCTATCAAATAAAATTTAAATGTGATACCTTAAAACTCTTCCTAGTTCCCATCTACAAACAAAAATAAATTAGATAATAATCTTTAAAAACTTAGTTTAAAAATTCTATTATTTTAATCATATGATCTATTTCTTTAATATTTAATCTTACCTTTGAAGTATACTTTTTAATTCTATAATTCAATAGGGTAATTTGTTATTAGTTAAAGCAAATTCATATGAAATAACCTGAAAAATATATTTTGAAGGCAATCAGTGAAAGAAAATATTGGATTTCTTCATGTTAAATCCAAAAATCCACCACTATACTTGCTTTTTCCTTTATTTGCTGTTTAACATATCTCAACAGTGAATCTATCATATCAACATAGTCATCATGATCCAAGCTGCAAATAATAGAGAGTGTCAGTGTCAATTTTGCTTTCTCACACTTGCTTCCCTTCACTTCATCTGATTTTAATAATCCCTGTCAAACCACAAACAGTCCAAATTACCTTCATGACACAGAAGCTTTCAAGGAGCAGACAGAATCTCAACTTTCATTTAGCAACTACAAAAGAAAGCTGTCCAGCTGGACAAATATTATTTCCACACTTGACAATCTCTACAGTTGAGCATGCATTTTAATTTTAACTAAACCTGCCAGGAGCTTGATATGCGCTTCTTGTTTTGTGTAGACTGACTCACAGGATTATCAGACCAATGACTGTAATTGTGATTAAAGAACCCAACATTTTTATACTAAAAGATAAATTGTATACCAAAGCTGAAGGTTCAAAATGAATATACAAGAGATAATGTGGAGGCAGCATAGAGTTCAGTAATAAAAACTACTTAAATTAGGTGTTTTAATGACTAAAACACGTCTAAAGATACACATCTTGATGTAATTTTAAAATGTAACAGCTATAAGTAAAAATAAAATGTAAAAGTTAAAATTTTACTCCAAGGTACCATGGAAAAACAGGTTCTAACACTGAAATCTAAAGAGATTTTTCAAATGCTTTAGAATGACTTGACTTTAAAGTAAAATTTCTAGAACAATTTTATGCATCAAATTATAATAAAACTGATGTACTTAACAAGGTATTACGAAGTCTACACTCTAATTAATGTGCCCTTGTACACACAATGTAAAACTTCAAAAAAATCAGCTACAATAAATAATTTCGTAGAAGAGTATTAAAATAAAAGTTATAATATAAAACTATACTAAGGACTATACCTTTGAAGTTTGACTTATTAAACAAGTCTAAAAGTTTCACATGGTAAAATATTTCTGATATTTTCTGTCTAAGCTAAGCCTGAATTCTTCCTGCAATTATTGGAATCTCACAATTGCTAAATATCAAGTGTTCCCTCCAATCTGCTACACTTGATTATATATAGTATTGGGTTCTTCCTTCTCCAAAGGCCAATCCATTGGCTATTCCTGCACAATCTCTCCCTCAACTCCACCTTGAACACCACAGTTCAGTTTCCTTTACAGCCCCTTTGCTTTCTCTTTCCTTTGGTCTCCTAACTAGGCAACTGTATCCACATCCACATCTACCACTACAACCTGTGTGTGAAAGCTCCTGTTCTAACTATTCAAGTCCATGCTGCATAACTCCCTTGGAGTCCCACAGGTACCTCAAATTCAGCACGCTCCCAATCAACTTTACTATCTTTCCTCTGAAACGTCTTTGTTTTCTAGAGGTACTTATGATAGTTAGCTATACTACTATCAACCTACATACTCGTCAGAAATGTGAGAATCATCTCCCATATTCCAACATTATCTCACTGATCTCATAGCCAAATGACCAGTCTTACCTTATTATATCTCTCACATCCATTCATCTCCTATTATTCCTGTATAGGTTTAATACTCCATATCTGGGTTAGTGCAGCAGTTTCCTAAAGAGTCTCCCTTATATTTTATGTTACCTCCTTCTAACTCATCCTCCATCCCACCACCAGAACAATTTTTATAAAACAGGGAAAGAAATCAGTGTTTCAGCAAGATTTTAGGCTTATGTGACCAAGAGAAAAGTCATCCTCTTAAGAGAAAAAGAGAGAAATCAAAAGGAAGGAGTTAATCTGCAGGGAGAAATGGGTTTTCTTAGAAATAATGAACTTGAAATACAAATATGAGTCATGTATAAATATAAAGCAATTGAATAAGGAGAAATTAATTGAATTTGGGAAGGGATGATGCGTGTATACATGAAAGGACCATATAATTTATCAGCCAAGCCAGAACATTTTCTTGAGTGAAAAGGGTACTGAAGATAGTTAGAATTATGTAATATATACTAATCAATTGAGTGGTCTTATTGTTTTCAAAAATAGCATTCTTTTAAAAAATCCTATAACTGTGCTTATAAAAAGTATATTATTTGAATATTAAAAATATAGACATGATTCTTGATACATTTTCATATAGTTTTAATCAACTTCGTAGTTGTATCTACCAGTTACTTTTCTGAAAAATGTATTTTTATATTATTGTACTATTTTCATATTTTTCCAAGTTGCATTTTAGAGTTAGCAAATTTTAAATTGTTGATGTCTTCAATTGATTCTTCAATATACCCTTCCTGAGGTGCTAACCTACCTAATGAATTTATTAAGTTTGGAGCAAAATTTTCTAATGGAGACTATTTTCAGGTTTAATAATGAAATACATAAATATTTTAGCCTAATATTTTTATAGATATTTCTGCTTCCTAGTAGAATGCTTTCTTTGAACAATAATTTTAAAAAATATAAAATTTATCAAACATTTATAATTGTTTTCAATGTTTTAAAAACTAAATTTGGATACTGCAACATTGTTTAACTTCATTCTAAATTATTCAATTCTATCAAAAGAGTTTCCCCGTAAGTTTAGAGAACTCAAAATAAAATTTTGGAATTTCATAGTTAAATCTTGTATACCATTTGAGTTACCATCATTTAATCTGTTCAGTTACCACTTTGATTTCATGGGGATACATTTCAATGTCTTCCAATGTGTGAGTTGTTTTTTACTTTCAATAATTGCAATTCCTTAAAACATAAACTTTTTTTTTTTGCCTTCCATTTGTTAAATGATTTGATTAAAGATTTATAATAGGTTTTAAAGAAACAGCGTGTAAAATTGAGAGGACATTTTTACAAGCATATTTAATACCATGATATTAAATTTATTTATAAAGTAATTTTTAAAGTCTCAAACAGTTCTAAAGTCAAAAGAGAGAAAATGTATACTGCCATGGTTAAATTATTTTTGTTTTACTTACATCAGTCCAATCACAAAAATCTATAGATTGGTTATATATAGACTGGTTATATATATTGTCTATATATAAACACATTTGTACTTCTTGACAACTATGTCTTCTACTTATATTGATAGATGTTGCAGACTTTTGGATGCTATTATGAATTACAATGTGCATCACAACACATTCCAAGTATAGTTTTCTCCATAGGTTTTACATTTACTTTAAAAATGTTTATGATGCTACGCTGCACCACACATATTTTTAACATCACCACAACCAAATAATTTTATCATGTTAGTTTACATTTCAAATTATAACAGTACATAATGTTTAGTGTTTCACCTTTTACTGAGTGAATTTTAAATGCTTTGACTCCATGAATTAGACACAAAATTTGAGTTACTGGAATTGATTTTTAAAGTTAGAAATATTCAATGATATTGATGGAACACTGGTACCATTAAATTGTTGATAGAATTTTCTCAATGAAGCCAATATACTAACAGCTTTTGTTTACCTTACACACATGCACAAGAAAATTTAAAACAAACCAAGTAAGATTAATTTAGAATTACCACTTAATCTCAATGAAAAGTCATTTCACAGAGGGGTACACAAGTATACTTTCTGCAGATATGTCTTAACATGCAGTATTTGCAGGCACAGTCTTAAAAGAAGGCTGTGTGGTAGATGTTGATCTTCTTCAGCAGAATGATGTCTTCTTGTTTTTATGCAATCAATGAGGTCATTATAGCCCCCATTAAGTGTGAGCTACATGTGAATTCTTTTCAGCAAGTCATAGGAAATTCAGTACTAATTGTTAAATGTGCATTACTGTTTTGTTTTGTTTTGTTTTTTCAATTACTGTCATCAAAAGGGTTATTGCCAAGAAGGAAAGTGTTACCCAATAATAAATAGGTAGTTGTGGATTTACACTACATGATACATGATAAAACCCTTAGAGCAACAGAGCTTAGGCTGTATTCATTCTATGACAAGAGTAAATAAAGGCTGAGAAACTGCAATCCATGGGTCAGGAGATGTGTCCAGCAGAACTGGCTGGTACATCAAATGACCAGCAGAGGTGGTATTACTGAATACTTCTGCCATCACTATCACACAAAAGCTGAAAAAGCTAGCTGTACCTAACTGCTAATGCCAGAGTGTAATTATTTTACCAGCAGGTACCTTTCATGATGCCCTTAAAAAATGTGTTAGCTTGTAGTATTCCTTCGAAATGGGAGCTGGAAAAATGAGTATTGCTGATTTAACCATATGTTACAGTGAGAATTCTGTTCACTACACTGACATCTCACGTAAGAGATCATATCACAATGTGGAAATACAATATGTAGGTCTACCTAAACCAAACCTAGTTTATATACATACAATTAAATAATACTTCATTCAAAAATGAAAAATCAGAGAAAAATGTTAAACCAGATGAAATACTAGGACAAAGGCATAAAATGAAACTATCCTAGGCAAATTGTATATATGACAGAATGTCATTGAGATGTGTATTTGTTTTTCACTGGCTATTTCATTAAGCATAACACTCTCTAGTTCCATCCATGTTGTCACAAAAGATAGGAGTTCCTTCTGTCTTTCTGCTATGTAGTATTCCATTGTGTAAATATGCCAGAGTTTTTTGATCCATTCATCTATGGATGGGCACTTAGGCTGTTTCCAACACTTGGCTATTGTAAATAGTGCTATGAACATAGGGGTGCATAGCTTCTTCTGAATTGGTGTTTCAGGGTTCTTTGGGTATAATCCTAAGAGTGGAATTGCTGGGTCAAAAGGCAGTTCCATTTTTAGGTTTTTGAAGAAATGTCATACTGTTTTCCATAGTGGCTGCATCAGTCTGCATTCTTACCAATAATGTACCAGGGTTCCCTTTTCTCCACATCCTCACCAGCACTTGTTTTTTGTTTTTGTTTTTAATTTTATTGTTGTTATATTACATCCATCCCCTTTTTTCTCCCCTCTGTCCCCTTCCCCACACCCCCCATTAGTCAATCCCATTAGCACTTGTTGTTTGTTGATTTGCTGATAATGGCCATTCTGACAGATGTGAGGTGGTATCTCATTGTGGTTTTAATTAGCATCTCTCTGATGGCTAGTGATATTAAGCATTCTTTCATATGCCTATGGGCTCTTTGTGTATCCTCCTCAGAGAAGTATCTGTTCAGGCCCATTTTTTAATCGGACTTTCTGTCTTCCTGGTGTTAGGTCATACAAGTTTTTTAGATAGTATTTTGGAGACCAAACTCTTGTCTAAGGTATCATTGGCAAATATGTATTCCCATACAGTTGGTTCCCTTTTTATTTTGTTTTCTTTAGCTGAGCAGAAACTTTTCAGTTTGATGTAGTCCCATCTGTTTCTTTGTTCCTTTATTTCCTTTGCCCTAGAAGAAGTATCAGTGAAAATATTGTTGTGCAGGATATCTGAAATTTTTCTTCTTATGTTTTCCTCTAGGACTTTTATGGTGGTATGACTTATGTTTAGGTCCTTTATCCATCTCAAGTTTATTCTGGTGTATGGTGTAAATTGGTGGTCTAGCTTAATTTTTTTGCATGTCCCTGTTCAATTCTCCCAACATCACTTGTTGAAGAGGCTATTTTCACTTCATGTTATGCTCCTTCTCCCTTGGTCTAATATTAATTGACCAGATAGTCTGGGTTTATTTATGGGCTATCTATTCTGTTTCACTGATCTATATGTCTATTCTTATGCCAGGATCAGACTGTTTTGATTACAGTGGCCTTGTAGTATAATTTGATATCTGGTATTGTGATTCCTCCTACTTTGTTCTTCTTTCTCAAGATTGTTGTGCTACTTGTGGTAGTTTTTGGCTCCATATAATTTTTTTTTAATTTTATTGTTGTTGTATTACATCATCCATATAAATTTTTGAAGTACTTTTTCTAGATATGTGAAATATGCCATTGGTATTTTAATTGGGATTACATTGAATTTATAGATTGCTTTGGGTAGTATGGACATTTTAATTATGTTCATTCTTTCCATCCATGAACATGGTATCTGCTTCCATTAACTTGTATCTTCCTTAATTTCTTTCTCCAGTCTTCTATAATTTTCTGAATACAGATCTTTTACCTCCTTGGTTAAGTTTATTCCTAAGTACTTTATTTTTCTTGTTGCTATGGTAAATGGGATTTGTTATCTAGCTTCTATCTCTGATGTTTCATTGTTGGTACACAAAAATTACTTTGATTTCTGAATATTGACTTTATATCCAGCTATTTTGCTAAATTTGCTTATTAGGTCGAGTAGGTTTTTTACTCAGTTTAAAAGCACATAAATTTAAAATTTTAATATACTGTTAACATATTCTTATTTTGAACTAATCTCACTGAACTTAACAGTTTAAGTATCACATTCAAGTAACATTTAGCAAAACTCACAGGAAGGAAGAGCCACAGAGCAACTGTTTTCAGAAAATACAAAAACCGAAGTTTGTAATTTGGACTCTAACAGCAAAAATATGCCTTTCTGCAATGAGTTCTGCTAAGAAATATTTTTTTCAACTTATTACTAATTGACAATCAAGACATAAACCTATTTCACTCCAAGATGGGAATCACAGCTAAAAACTAAAGTAGCTAATATTTATACACTTACCTCATATAAGGCCTTGTTCTAAATCCTTTCCATGGATTAACTTATTTCATCTTCACAACAATCCTGTGATGTACCATTTTAGACTTCATTTCCCAGAGGATGAAGCTGAGGTACATGAAGCTGTATAACTTTCCTGAGGTCCCACAGCAAGGTAGAAACTGAAATTCAAATCCAGGCAGCCTATCTCTAGAATCTGTATTCCAAGGCAATGTGCTTCACTGTGATTGTATTGACAGAAAGTCTCAGGTATTGATGTAGTTAGTTGCCACTTTAGAAAGACTTATTGTTTATAATCTGGGTTTGTTTTTTCTGTTCTTTATATAGTTGATTTCAAGATAACTGGGGTCTGCTTTAGATCCCTGCTCACATCTAGTTAGTAGATCTTATTATAAGGTACTTTGTCTATGATAGAAATACACAAAGGAGCATAAAGATGGGTTTTCTGCTGGCCTGCGAACCCAAAAATCGCTGGTTCAATTCCCCAGTCAGAGCACATAACCAGGTTGTAAGTCAGGTCTCCAGCCAGGTCTGTAGCAGGAAGCAGGTGAAAGGCAACCATACATTGATGTTTCTCTCCCTCTCTGCCTCTCTTCCTTCCCCTCTCTCTAAAAATAATAAATAAAAATCTTTAAAAAAAAAAAAAAAAAAAGGTGGGTTTTCAATATTATACATAAAAAATGGAAATATGTTTTAATAAATACTTAATTCTGTTTATAAGGGCAGGCTAGCATAGTGGTGTACAAGTATGCTTCCCAAACTTTAGGCTACCAATAACCTGGGAATCTTGTTAAAAATGTAAATCTTTGGTAGGTCTCAGTTGGGGCCTAAGATTCTAAATTTCTAACAAGTTTCCAGGTAAAAGTGATCCAACAGGCCTGGGGACAGTACTTTGAATAGTGAAGGCTTGGAGTGCAAGCTCTGGGGTCACACTACTTATGTGTGAATTCCAGTTACATTATTTTACTAGTTTTGTAACATTCTCTTCACGTACCTCTACAGCATCTATAAAATAGTGAGATCATTAAAGGGTTGTTATGAGGATTACATGAAATAATCCATGGAGAGTATTTAGATCAGTTGTTGGCATATAGAAAGTACTCGATACATATTAGATCTCATAATTACCCAAAACTATTAAAAGCATATATTGTACCCTATTAGAAAGCCACTTATAGAATTGACTGATGTAGTAGAAACATTAGTAAACATAAGTAAAATTTCATTATTCTTTTCCAGGCAGTCACATTGAAGGACATTAAATAAATAAGTTAGAATCACTACCCAGCTTTATTAAATACATAAATCTGAAACTGCTCTAAATGAATTTGCAAGACACTGGCTTGGCCTATAATATTTAAGGAAAATGTTTAGTTTCATTTTGAGAAAGGTTTTTTATATTGCAGGTATATGCTGAGTTATGATTCATTTATTTGAATATTTTCCTCTGACTTTAGAAAGCTTCCTCTGAGTTTTTGATAAAAAATTTATTTTTATCAAATAAAAATCTGAACTAGTATTAGAAAAGACAATAATAATAATTTAAAAAAATTTGTTCAACAAATGCATGAGTACAGTCTAAGTAAGCTCTTAGAGAACTTGCCCAAAGCCTTCACAAACAACTATACACATTTTCAAACCACTACACAGTGAATCATGATTACCTTTTATTGTTGAGAACAGGGGCTCAGAAAGAATATTACTTGTTAGAATTGTGATGATTTAATAATGATGTGATATGGGAGGATCCAGGGGATAGGAAAATTGAAGTTAGGAACAGAAATGAAGATAAAATTCCATTGTATTGTCCTAAATGAAAACTATTAGAAATTTCTCAAATTCAACACTGTTTGAAAAATAAGACTTTGCACACACACATACACCCATGCACATATGTGTGTATGAGAGACAAGAGATGAAGTACGCTAGGAAAGAAAGATTATTAATGTTTGCCCAGAAATTGACAAAAAAATCAGAAAGAATAAAATCTGGTGGTTCATTCAAGGAGGAGATGACAGCTATAGAAGTATTTTGGGTAAGTCAGTATCTCTATCAGCAGGAAAAGATCAATAAACAATTTGCTTCTCTTTTCACCTTTTATTTCTCTAATACAGGTGCTGAAAAAAGACAACTGTGGGACAGATTCTAATGTTTATTCTTCTAAATTATAACTAGATTCAGCATAGGCAATGCAGACTATCTAGGGCAGATCATGACAGATTAAGAATCAAAAAGGAAAGGAATTTGGGTAAATAGATAATTCTCTCCCTCTCTTATTTCCCTGCAGAACACTCCTGGCTGTTTCTTTAACATTAGGTGTGGCACTTGTAAAAAATTTAACACAAGTACCAAGGGTTTCTTTAGAAAGTAGATTTTATTTTCAAAACTGCACAACAGTGCTTTATAAAAACAGGCCATATGGAATTTTTAAGGCAGGGTTTACCTGTATTCAACTACACTGAATAAGAATTCTTCAAATAAAATAATTATCAGGTTTAATTTATCATTTTAAGTGAAAAAAAAATAGCAATTGTGGGAATTGTGACTCTTAACAGTTACAGAGGTGATAACCATCAAGATCAAATGGTTAGCATTAATGGTACAAGAATAATAGAGTGTGAACTGAATGATATCAACATCATGTCTTATTTGGGTTTATATTAGCCTGAATCAAATTCCTGGAAAACAGAAATTCACTAAATGCCTGAGATTACTTCTTCCACGTACAAGGCAGGTATTAGATGTCTTTCAACACCACAGAAGCAAGGAATTTCACTTCAGTGTGACCTATTTATGCCTCTTAGATTTATCGTATGCATTTTTTAATGACCCTGAACCATAGAAAATGTAGAAACCTATTTGAAAAGTTGACATTAAGGTTGTGACACCAACCAAAACCACAAGAAAAATTAAAGTAAAGCTGACACACAATCCCCAAATCAGCCTGTTACACTCCTAATTTAGAAAAGAGTTACTATGTGAAATAGTGATGGCATGTCAGCCCTTGCTTTGAAACTCTTGAATATTGTCATTTGGTGTTTGTGTCATAACCTTAATATTATTTAAATATATTTTAAAATATCTATTATTTAAAAAATATCTTTGAAGATACTCATAAAGCTTTGAAGAAGCCAACCTCAGAGCACTCCATTCCTAGAATGCCACTTTTATTAGAAGTGGTGCATAAAACATTTGCTGTTGACAAATCTAATTCATTAAAAGGTGAGATGGATGCATTTTAAAATAACTGGCTGGCATCATTATCTGCAGTACCTTTTATAAATTATTCCTCTTTTCTCTTTTGACTCAAGTTGTCACAGTTCCCTCTCAGGGTCTGAGTGTTATGCCTTATAGTCAATGCTTTCAACATGTTTAGACAAGTCATAAGTTAAACAAGCAGTGGTAGTTTATTTTCTAGAAATGAGAAAGGGCTGAAGAAATAGTTACAGGTTATTTCATTCACTTCATTGATTTTTAACAAAAGACAAGCAAAAATAGTTACTATTGGTTTCATCTCACACAAAGGATTTAAAAATAAAACTGTACTGTTTGGGTGGAAGAAAGAATGCCGAAGGAACAGAGAGAGAGGCTGGCAGCCCTGCTCCACTGTTGTGCAGCTTAGTTTAAAATCAAACTCTGCTTTCCCCTGACATGGGGGACCAGGTACATCATGAGGCTGACAGCTGGCTAGCACACTAGCTTCCTAAAGGAAAATGCGAACTGTACTTCTTTTAGAGGCCAAAGGAACAGAATTATAGAAGCCTTCAAGGAAATGAAGTAGGCAGAGTACAAATTATTCAAAATATAAAGGAACCCATTTCTTACCTAATTTTGTTTCAGAAGATGCTTAGGTCTTCTAATCCTTGGTAGGTGGAAAATTATTTCCTTCCAATTTGTTTGTAAAATCTGCCCTCCCTTTAGGGTTTTCAGCAGAATTTTTTCCAAAATGTACAAGACACACCTATAAAATAATAAGGTATAACTTTTTTATTGCCACAATGGAGGGGGCACAGTCACATTAATTCTCTACACTGGGAGTGACAATACTCTCATTAGGTTATGACATACAGCCTCAATCCAAGAGATGCTGAAGACACATAAAGACACACTGAAGTTGGAGTACCTAAGAGAAACTTGTTAACAAGATGATTCCCAGCTATAAAGCACATGGGTAACAGAGGCTGCTAGGAAAATGCATATTCAAAACACTCCTTTTATTTTCATTGATTTTTCAAATGTTCCTGAAGAAAGGTAGATCACAGAGAATATCGGATGGTTGCACAATATAGAACAAGTTAATTTTTTTCCTGTTTAGTTACCAGTTGCCCCTTAACAGTTTATTAAAACCACCTTTCCCCCACATTTCTGGATTATCTTGGTAAAACAGATTCTGATTAAATTAATCTGGGTGAGGTTTTGGGGCCTGAGATTCTGTATTTCTAACTAGCTGCTAACAATGCTGTGGGTACACTTTCTCTAGTAAGTTTCCACCAGTCTATTTGTCTTTCCCTGCACCAAAGTACACTGTTGTTATTCTTAGCTACTGACCCTTTGTCTTTCCACGTACTTTTAGAATCTTTTGTCAAGTATTTTCTCTCCCCCATCAAAAAAGATAGAAATTTGATTGAGATTGCATTAATTAAATCAGGTACCGGCAAAACATTGCGTTTTCCAAGTCATGTGTATTTTATATCCTTCTACTTATTGAGATCTTGTAGTCACACAGTAATGTTTTCCTATTTTCCCCATGGGAGTTTTGTTCATCATGTTATGTTAGATGTTTTCCTAGGCACTTCCTATTTTGAATTTTAGTTTAAATAATATCGCTTTACAAAAGCTTTTTTCATTTTTGTTTATACATCTATTTTATAATTTTATATGTTGATGTTTTTACACAGGATATTTGCTAAAATCTATACCTTCTGTAGTTTTACCGCATGTACAAATAGTTTTACTTCTTCATTCCCAAAACTCTATTTATCTTATCTTACTAAAAGAAAAAAAACAATTAAGCAATAAATGCACTTCCTAATAGAAAAGACTATTTTGTTATCTATAATCAACCAAAATGATCTTTTCATTAGGCCTAGGTTGAGTAGAAAACTGGTATGAAGAAGGTTCCAAGTGTTTCTTTTGACAGTTAATCACTGTCCTCATATTTTTGGCTTTTCCTTGGTACCTAACATGTAAGAGCTTTGATGTTACTATCATCTATCCCAAGCTGATTTTCAGTTTATATTTCATCAGAAACAGATGAGAACCCTTATGGACAATTTGAGCACTCTGTGAAATAAATCAGTACAAAAGGGGTAACAGAGGAGTTATTACAAGGGATATAGCTAACTTCTGCTAAAGAACTAACATGGAGATGCCAACGCCGGAAAGCCATTATGGAGATACAGCACATAGCCTAACTCCACAGCTAAAATGACATGGTTATTTGGAAAACCCATAAATGCCTGAAATTACTTTCTTGATGACAATGTCAGCCTGCTCTAGGGTGAGTTGTTCTTTCTCAGAGCTCTCAGTCAATCAGCTTGACCAAAGGAAAAAATCAACACTTGCTGTTCCACAAACTGTCAAAGTTAACATTGGTTACCTGAGGAAAGGTACATGATGGTGGGATGAAGGAAAGGGTAAAGAAAGAGAATGAGGCATTAATTAAAATAATAACTACTATGGTAATAATAAAAACACAACAAACTGTTTCATTAAAAAAAGTGTTCATAATTGACTGCAAACAATAATTATGAAGAAGTGGAGCAATGTAGAACATGCTTAAATGGAGAAGTATAAACAGGACCCAAAACAAAATGTATGCATTGCAACTATTTAAAAATGTATGCACAAAATTTCATTAGAAAGGTCAATCCATGTATATTTTCCCTATCTCCCTCCAGAGATCCCCTTAAAAAGATAATAAAAGTATGTATTGGGAAGGAGGGAGAGGGTAACAGTGAAGAGAATGAGCAAGCCCTCCCAACAAATTTATATAAGGTGAGACAGCTGTATAAACACAGGAGAAACAGAGCAGGAAAAGTCAAATTATAGATGTCTGCAGAGAGCACTGCAATGAAGGGAATAATCTGACATCCCTGGCAGAAGTGGGGGGTGTGAAGTGAAGCTAAAATATGCAATCAATTGAACATTTGTCCAGGAAACAATGAATCTCCCTCCCCTATCTTTTTGCACAAGCAACTATGTCTTTTTATCTGTAAATATCTGACTCTGACTAAGAAAAGAAAAAAATGAGTAAATGAGAGAAGCGTTGTATCTGAGGAACTGAACTATCTAAAAAAGTAGAAAACAGAATGTGGATATGGTGCTCCAAAAAGAAGTTGACCTCATTCTGGCCTTTAGCTGACTTCCAGTATACTCATGGTTCTCCATCTATTCACTCTAAAGCAAATCATACAAGTCAAATCACTACCATCCAAATATAGTTTCCAGCCAGCTTCTTCATTTTTCTCTTTTCCAATATGAATGCACAACCAAGGACCATTGGGCATTTGAAAAAATCTTTTATTATTTCACATTTGAGATCTACATAAAACGAAAATTCACCCCAAAGAAAATAGACATAAATCAGTTAATAGAACATGTAAATTTTTCATCATTTTAAGAGAGTAAAGGGGGGAAAAAAATATATACACACACACACACACACACACACCCCCATTAAGACAAAACCAGAAGCAGGACTTTCAGGTATGGCTGAATGGGATCAGCCAATACTCTTCCTAAAAAGATACAAAAGAGTTAGACAAAATTGACAAATACAACTACTTTGGTGCTCTAGAAATTAACCAAAGGAATATAACAATTTTAAGAAACATTTACACTTGAAAAAGTGCTAATCTTTAGGTAAAAACACTAGGACCCAGTGGCACTCAGGGCTGGAACTACTCTTATTACCATCAGTCACAACTCAGACTATACTGAGGTCCTTCCAGGGTGGGGGAAGATACAGGACTGGAGATTTCTCAGCTGTTGGTCAAAGGGTGCTCATTTGAATTTGAGTGGTAGGAGATGTCTAGACTCAGCAGTCTCAATGGAAGAGATGATCTGAGAAGCAGGCCAGCAGGGAGAGCCAAGCAGGTCTATTAGTTCAAAATCACTATCATCATAACTGGGACAAGAATATTCTTAGCTAAGGCTAAGCAAGTGCAATGGAAACTAAAGAGAAACAAAGCCACACTTACTGAATAATCACATGCTTAGAGGAAATGAGAAAGAGCCCAGCAGAAAGCAAAAGCTAGGACACAGAAGGTCCACAAAAAGATGAGAGACCACTTGTTGAAGTGAAGTGTTAAAGCACAACCACTCCCCCAACCATTGCTTCACATTCAAGCTACACAGACACAGGGGCAAGTCCTAGGGAGCCAATGTAAAATTCAAAACAAAAAGACTTAAAAACCCAGATGTACCCGTGGCCATACATCACAGAGGAGACCAATGACACAGATTAAGTTTAGGCAAATTACTAAAGAAAGAAACCAGCAAATAATCAAATCAACAACATTCAGGGATTACAAAATCAAAATCCAGAGATGCTACTATATATGTTTTGAAATGTCCAGTTTTCACCAAGAAATTATGAAGTATGAAATGAAATATGAGGAAAACCTAGTCAATAGAAACATTCTGAGTATCCTCAGGTGTTCAAACAAAATCTTCAAAACAGCTATAGAAATACATTTAAAAGACCAAGGATAACTGTATTTAACTATCTTTAATTCACCAATTTTTTCCACAGGTCATTTTGAATCTTCTCTCAAGTACTTCTAGTGAATTTTCTTTTTAAATATTGGATTTTTTAACTTCAAAATTTCTATTTTGTTTTAAAATTTGTCTGCTTATTGAGAATCTTGTTTTTAAAAAAAGATTTTGTTTGTTATTTTCAGAGAGAAGGGTAGAGAGGAAGGAAGAAAGGGAGAGAAGCATCAATGTATGGTTTCCTTTCACCTGCCTCCAGTTAAGGACCTGGCTGGAAACCTGGCTTGCAACCTGGTTATGTGCCCTGGCTGGGGAATCGAACCAGTGAGCTTTGGATTCGAAGGCCGGCACCAATCCACTGAGCCACACCAGCCAGGGTAAGAGAAATTTTTTTTAATGCATTGTCTTACTTTCTTTTTATTTTTTAATATAAACTACCCAACCTGGAAGAATAGAGAAAAGAGAATTTTAAAGCAATAAGCAAAAACTCAGAGACATTTTGGACAATCATAACCATACCAAAAAATAGGTAATAGTATCCCAGAGGAGACAGATAAATAGAAAAATATATATGAAGAAACAAGGGACAAAGACATACCAAATTTGGTGAAAAGCAATATCTACTCATCAAAGAAGTTCAAAGGACCCCAAGCAGGACCAATGTGAAGAGGTCCATATCTATACATAACATAATTAAACAATTAAAGGATAAAGACAAGGAAACTAAAAGCAGCAAAAGAAAACTAACTCATCACATAAAAGTAAGCATCGATGAGATCATGGAGGCCAGAAGTCTGTGGAATGACAAATTCAAAGTACTGAAAAAACGTTGTCTACCAAATATACTATATAAAAAATAACTATACTTTAAATTGAAGGCAAAATAAAGCCACCACTTTTAAAACTAAAGACAAAACAATGATTGAGAATTTGTTGCTAGCAGAGCTGTCTTAAATAGTAAAGGAAATTTTTTAAGCTAAAACAAAATAACACCAGATGGTAAAATTGTGGGTTAATATGAAACAGTGAAATATTATTTCATTTATTTCCCTTGATTTTTTAAAAAGACACTATGTAAAGCAATATTAAAAATGTATTACTTAGTTTATTACATATAGAGATATAATACATATGATAATAATAGCAGAAAAGGGAGGAAGGAACAGAACTACATTAGAACAAAGTTTCTGTATTTTGTCAAAATTAAGTAGGCGTTAACTGGAGGGTATTAAATTGGTTGTGGTAAATTAAAATGTAGAATGTATTCTCCAGAGCAAATACTTAGAAAATAATTAAAAAAAAAAAAATAAGGCTGCACTAGAACCTTAAATGTGCACATACTAAAAAATATTTACTTCATACAAAAGAGGGCAGTGAAGGTAGAAAAAAGGAATAAAAAAGACAGAAGTCATATAAAAATGAAGCATAATGGAAAATGTAAATCTTAATGTACCAATAAGCACATTAAATGTGAATGGTTGGGGCCCTGGTTGGTGGCACAGTGGATAAGGTGCCGGCCTGCAAACCCAAAGGCTGCTGGTTCGATTCCCAGCCAGGGCAACACAACCAGGTTGCAAGCCAGGTCTCCAGCCAAGGCCATAGCTGGAAGCAGGTGAAAGGCAACCATACATTGATGTCTCTCTCCCTCTCTCTAAAAATAATGAATAAAATCTTTTTAAAAAAATGTGAATGGTCAAAATTTCTCAATCAAAAGCAGACATTGTCAGACTAGTTAAAGAAAGCAAGATCCAATTATGTGTCATCAATAACTGACGTTTTTTACATTAAAATGCAAAAAGTACATTCCAAGTAAAAAAAGCAGAAAAAGATATGAGATGTAAGCAGTTGCTACAATGGAGCCGGAGCTACTACACTAATATTAAATAAGACAGGCTTTAAGAAATAATATTTAAGAAAAACATATTTCAAAATGATAAAAAGGAAAATAGCCCTGGCTGGTGGCACAGTGGATAGGTGCTGGCCTGCAAACCCAAAGGTCGCTGGTTCGATTCCCAGCCAGGGCACATAACCAGGTTGCAAGCCAGGTCTCCAGCCAGGTCCATAGCTGGAGGCAGGTGAAAGGCAACCATACATTGATGTTTCTTTCTCTCTCTGCCTCTTTCCCTTCCCCTCTCTCTAAGAAATAGTAAATCTTTAAAAAAAAAAAAAAAAAAAAAAAGGAAAATATATCAGAAATATATAATATTAATAAATGTAGACCCACCTAAAAGCACTAAAATCAATGGAGAAAATGATAGAACCAAAAAAAGAAATAAATCAATTGTTATAGTTAGATATTTTAAAACTCTGCATTTAATAATAGATAGGACTAAACAAAAAATAAGTAGCAGTTTAGAATATCTGAATACTGCCCACCTATATTCAACCTAACACACATATAGAGACTTCTCCACTCAGTGATGGAGAAGTACACATTTTTTCCAACTCCAAAAAATATTTTTCAAAATAAATCATATGCTACACCATAAAACAAATCTCGATAAATTTTAAAGGAATAGATTCCAAAATGTTCTAAGGGTGCAACAGAAATGAATTAGAAATTAGCAAAAATAAATCTTAGAAAACCCCCAACATTTGGAATTTAAATAGTACACTTTAAGGACCTGGCTGGTGTGGCTCAGTGGACTGAGTGCTAGTCTGCAAGCCGGAAAGTTATTGCATCGATTCCCGTCAGGACCCATGCCTGGGTTGGGGGTTGGGTCCCCAATTGGAAGTGCACCAGAGGTAGCTGATCTATGTATCTCTCTTACATTAATGTTTATCTCCCTCTCCATCTTCCTCTCTTCCCTTCTCTCTAAAAAATAAATAAGTAAAATCTTTTAAAAAAATAACAATGTCAAAAAGAAATCACAAGGTATGTTAGAAAATATTTTTTACTGAATGATAGTGAAAACACAACATTTCACATTTTATGATACATTTTAAGAGAGGTAATACAAAAGATTGTACTTAAAATAATAAAACAGAAAATAAAAAATAGAGAAAATAAAATCAAAAGTTGATTTTTTGAAAAGATCAACAAAATAGCAAACCTTTAGCTACAAATTACCAAAATACTAAAAAAGTTGCCACTAATGACCATACAGAAACCAAACACTTCTAATATAACACACTGAATAAGTTTATGGATTTTTTTTTTAAGGCATAAATGACTAAAACTGACTTAAGAAATGTGAAAAAGGAATAGACCTAAAACAAGGAAAGAAACTGAACTAATAATTCAAAAATCTTCCCACAAGGAAGAGATGCAAGAGCTTCACTGGATGAATTCTATGAAATAATACTAACATTTCACAGATTTTTTCAGAAAACAAAGGAAAGAAAGTTTCTTAACTCATTCTAGGACAGTATTACCTCAATAGCAAAGTCAAACAAACACATCGCAAGAACATAAAACTTCAGGATAAATGCCTAAATTTAAAAAGAAAGACCTAAAATCAATAGGCTAACCTTCGACCTTAAGACACTAGAAAAAAGAAGAGCAAGCAAAATGTAAAGCAAGCGTTTACAAGAAGGGAAACTATAAATTTAGACTGGGAGTAAATAAAAATATAAAACCAATATAAAAAAATTAATGAAACTGAAGTTGATACTTTGAAAACATATTCAAATAACAAATTTTAGCTTAAATTACTAAATTTGGGAATGAAAGAGGGTGTATTATTACCGACCTTCAGAAATAATTATGAAGGGATACTAAAAGCAAATGTACATCATCAAATGTATAACCTGATGAACAAATTCCTAGAAAGAAATGAAGTAGACATGAGTGAGGAAGATTGAAAAAATATGCAGGTGCCGTGGTTGGCTCAGTAAACTTGAGCTCTGGCCTATGAACTAAAGGGTCGCAGGCTCTATTTCCAGTCAGGGCACATGCCTGGATTATGAGCCAGGTCTCCAGTTGGGGGCATACTTGAGGCAGCCACACATTAATGTTTCTTTCCATCTTTCTCCCTCCCTTCCCCTTTCTTTCTCTATAAATAAATAAAATATTTAAAAGATATACGCAGGCCCTAGTCAGGTAGCTTAGTTGGTTAGGGCATAGGGTAGTCCTCAGACACCTACGTTGTGAGGTTGATCCCTGGTCAGGGCACATAAAAGAATAAACCAATAAGCAGACTAACAAGTTAATGTTATTCTCTCGCTCTCTCTAAAATCAATTAAAATTAAAAAATATATGAGTATAAATTTTGTGTAACCCCCCCCAAAAAAAAAATATGAGTAAACATTTAAAAAGTAAGCAGATTGTGTTAGTAATTAAAAACTTTTCTACAAGAGAAGCCCAGAGCCAAATGGCTTCACTGGAAGGTAAATTCTACCAAAAATTTAAAGAATTAACACCAAATCTTCACAGATTGTTCTAAAAAACAAACAGACAACAGAACAGAAAGTAAGGGAATACTTCCCAACTCATTCTCTGAGGCCAGTATTACCCTGATACCAAAATGAGACAAAAACATTACAAGAAAACTGTAGACCAATATCTCTAGAAATATGGAGGCAAAGTACTCAAAATATTAACATAATTAAAATAATAAATAAAATAACTATATACCATTACTAAGTGTGATGAATCCTAGGAATGTTGAGGTTGAATCCACATAGGAAAATAAGTCAATGTAATATATCTCATTAACATAATAAAGGACAGATGCTACATAATAATTAAGTATATGCAGAGGAGAATGTGTTAAAATCCAACACCCATTCTTGAAAAAAACACTGCCCAAACTAGGAACAGAAGGCAACTGCTTCAACATGGTATCTGTGAAAAATCCACAGGTGACTTCATACTTAATAGTAAATGACTCAAAGCTTTTCCCTTAAGATTAGGAACAAGACAAGAACTTCTACTTAACATTTTATTGGAAGTTCTAGCCAGGGCAATTAGGCAAGAAAAATAAATAAAAAGCATCAGACTGGAAGGGGAGAAGTAAAAGTATCTACTTACAGCTGATAAGATCTTGTATGTAGAAAATCCTATGGGATTTGAAAACAAATAAAAAACTACTATTGGAGCTAATAAAAACACATTCAACAAAGTTTGCAGGATATAAGATTAATAAAGAAAAATCGATTGCATTTCTATATACTAACAATTAACAATTTGAAAATAAAATTAGGAAAACAATTTCACTTACAATATCACCACATAGAATAGTTAGGAAAAATGTAATAAAAATACTGCAAGATCTGTTCACTGAAAACTACAAAACATCATTGAAATTGAATTAGACCTAACTAAATGAAAAACCCATGTTTATGTATTGAAAGATTTAATATTGTTAAAGTGGAAATACTTCTCAAATTAATCTACAGATTCAATGCAATTCCTATAAAAATCTCAACTGCGTATTTTGCAAAAGTTAATAAACTGATGGTAAAATTTATATGGAAGTGCAAGGAACCCAGGATAACCAAAACATGTTTAAAAAGAACAAAGAGAACTCTCGTTTCTCATTTTTGAAACTTACTAGAGAGCAACAGTAAACAAGGCTGTGTGACAGGACCAGCATAAGGACAGACATGTAATCAATGCAAAAGAACTAAGAGTCAAGAAATAAACCTATACAATATTCAACTGATTTGTGATGAGGGTTTCAAGAAATTTCAATAGGGAAAGATAAGCCTCTTTAAGAAATGTTGCTGAGACAAGTGTTTAGCAACATGCAACAAAATGAAGTCAAACTCCATCAAAAGATGTTGAAAAATTAATTCAGAATTAATCAAAGACCTAAATACAAATGCTAAAATATAATAGTCTTCTAAGAAGTCATAGGTGTTAATCTTCTCAACTCAGATAAATGCAAACCCAGACTCCATGAGGTACAACTTCACACCTCACCAGAATGGTTAGAAATAAAAGATAAAGAATCAGTGTTGGGGAGGATGTGGAGGAACCGAAGCCTTATATACTACCAATTGGAAATGTAAAGATCTCACTCCTGCCCTGTCAGTGAAGATACTTCCTTAATAGCTCTTTATATTTTGTAGTTTTGTGATCTTTCCCACTAAACTGAAACCACATGAAAACGGTTACTAGGTTTATTTCCTTCCCTTGAATGTATGATCAGTAAGGACACTTGTCATTCTACAGTATCTGCAATCCTGATTTGCTTGCCTCTCAACCACCAGATTATAATCTTTTGAAAACAGGACTGCTTCTTTCTTATTTTTGCATTTCAGAGCCCAAACTAGTGGTTGACGCAGAGTAAGTACAAAGAAAATAAATAAGAGTTCCCAATGTGTGGTACACAGATCCTTGGTGGAGCCTCAATATTCTTTAAGAGGTCCTCAAGGCCAAAACTATTTTCATAAGAAGACATTATATGTCATTTCACTAGGTTGATATTTGTACTAGTAGTGCAGAAGCAATGATGCCCTACCACCAACAGCAGTCCCCAAACTATGTAAGTTGTATTAGCTTTCCTTTGCTGTAAAAAGTTACCACAAATTTATTATCTCACATTTCTCTAGATCATAAGTCTAAAGCGGGTCTCACTAAGCTAAAACCAATGATGGACATGGCTGCGTTCTTTTCTGGAAGCTCTGAAAGGGATCCACTGTTTCCTTGCATTTTCTAGCATTTAGAAGCTGTTCTCATTCCTTGAATCCTGGCCCATTTCCCCCATTTTCCAGACAGCTTGATGGGTGGAGTCCTTTTTACATTGAATCACTCTGACTTCCTCTCTGCCTCCTTCCATTTTTGAGAACCATTATGATTACCCTAAAATCATTTCAGTAATCCAGGATAAACTCACTATTTTAAGGTAAACTGATTAAATAAAATTAAATAACTAATTGTCATTAACAACATTCCTTGAAATGACAGTCCAGTTAGGTTTATTTTGAGAAAATCCGTGTTGTACTTAAAATCAAATGGCAACCCCATCCTCCACCTCATCCTGATTATACACACAAATCATTGCTTATTGTGAAAAGTCTAATATGTTTAGTATGACCACACTGTTATCCAGAACCTACCCTAAACTCAGCTTTTTTACCTTTACCATTAGCCTTTACCCATTCATCTGAAGTGAACTATTTTCTTTTCTGACACCTTCTCATCCTTCAATGGAACATTCTTCCATCTTGTCCCCTTACAAACCCTCACCATACTTTAAAAGTCCCAAACTCAACATTACCTTCCTCATGACATTGTTCCTTGTTGGTCCTCCTAGAAGCAAATTTCTTATCTGTGTTCCCATTATGTTTTATGTTTAATGATCGAATGTAAATTGTCCCTCATAATACAATAACTATTTGCACATATACCTTTATCTTTCCTAGTAGACTGTAAGTGAAAAGATTTGTCACCTTTGGCTAATGTATAACAGCATTTTTATATCCACCAATCTTCTCTTATCCTCACAAGAGAAGGGGAAAAGAGAATGAATATTTAAGGGCAGCTGTATGTCAGTGTGTTCGAGGCTTTACCTGTATCATTTCACAGTAGTCTCATGGATCCATTTCACATGTGAAAACATAAGCTCACAAGGTTCATTGACTTACTGGGGCCATAAGTTAGCAAAAAGCATGGCTGAGTTTTTTTCTTTTTCTTTTTAATTTTGGTTTTGTTCTTTCCATTATAATAACATAACTGTACATCTATCAATGTTAAAGACACTAATAAGTAACATGTAAAACCCCACTAATGGTTTTCTAGCATACTAGAACTGCTATGTTGAGTTAATACTTGCAAGTCAACTCAAGTCAGTGGATTTTAGAGTTGGAAGGTACCTTATAGACCATCTAATCCACCCCTGAGTGTTACAGATGATACAATCTTCAGAGAAATAAAATCCCCTGTGTATGATTACACCTAGTTAGTAGATGAACCAGATTAAAACTCAGTTGGAGGCATACAGCAAAGTGATTAATATTATGGTCTTTGGAGTTGGTCTTGGTTCAAATCACAGCTCTGATGCTTCATGAGTGTGTATAACCTATGATGACTTATAAATTTTATCTTTGCTTCAGTTTTTTCATGTGTAAAGGTGGATAAGAAACTACATGGCAGAAAATCATCAATAAATATTAGGTATTCTCTTACAGCCTGTCTCACTGTCCAAATTTCTTTATAGGATACCACCATTGCCTTTTCTGGACTGTGAAGTGGACATCATATTTCGAGGCAAAAGTGAGTAGCAATAAATACATATGCATTTATTTATGTGATAACTCCTTTTTAAAAAACACATATACAAGTACTTTTCTGTAGATATAATTTTTTTTAAGTTGTTCATTAAGTATTTATTAAGCCCTTACATGTCTGGCACAGTGCTAGATGATGAGGGGAAAAAAACTAATATAACCTCAATCTTTATCAGCACTGAAATGTGACTGAAAACAAAATATCACTGAGATCTACTTATGGGCATGCAGAGCAAAATATCTTTCATATAGTTAAGTTAATACAATATAAAATGTGTGACCAAAACAAAATATCACTGAGATCTACTTATGGGATACGCAGAGGAAATATCTTTCATATAGTCAACATAACATAATAAAATGTACATTAGAATTTGAGACTGGTTATTACAACACTCTCACATACTTGCATCTTTCAGTAAAACAAGATAATCACTTTCTCTTTCTCCATACATACACACCACACATAAGTGTATATGTATATAAGCGTGTGTGAAAAGCTGCCTAAAGGTACAGCTGATACTCTGGATTTTGGGTCACTAATATACTGATGGTCTCTGGATAGTATGTATTTGTTTGAGTTAGGATAATAAAACTGGCCAAGGATTAACATGAAAAAAAAACTGAATTATTCATATGTCATATACCTTATGAAAATTCCTAAAATCCCTAATACAGTACTTAATCTTTAACACATTAACATAAGGAACTAATTCCTTAATATTTTAAAACAAGAATGTGACATATTGTCAACAGAGATTCAAAATGGAGGTGTAGATAGACATGCTGTGTCTCCTCCCACAACCAAAAATGGATACATCAACCCCAAAACTAGAGACATCCAGAAATTCCTGAACATTGAACTGCATGGATAGAAGATAGAAGAAATATCCAGACAGGTAGGAGGGGCAGAGCCAGGACAAAAAGGAAGTGGCTAGTGGAGATGATTTCCAGGGCACTTGGCTGGGCAGCTGCTCGAGTTGGTGGCTCAGGTGGGAGAGCAAGCAGGGGTCGGCCAGCAAAAAAAAAAAAAAAAAAAAAAAAATCACAATAGGGGCATCTATTGAATGCTCCCAGCACCAGAGCAGATCACTCAGCTCACTGTTGTAGTGCCCATGGAGAAAAATAAAAAGTGACATTCCTTTTTCTGGATGTGAAAACCAATGAAGGTTGGAGTGGAGGAACTATAGGGAAGAGTTCATTTGTTTAGAGGCCCCCATAGTCCTAAAATATCCACAGACCCACCCATTCTGGGAACCACAGAACTAGAGAGGAGGTAGCCCCATACAGGAAGTGGAAGAAGTGCCTGAAAAAGAGGCGAGTGCTAAGCAAGCAGCACAGTTCCCTCTCACACCCCTCCCCCACATACAGACATACAGCATCACTACCTGGTAAAACGGGTTGCCCGCACTGACATACCCAAGGCTCCACCCCTTAACAACTAACGAGTGCCATAGCTCTAAAAGACGGCATTTCAGAGCCTGTCAAGATAAAAAAGAGCACAAATCAAGGTTCCATTGGCCGAACTAAGCAACAAAATAGCCAGCCTGGCAGAAGAACAGAATAGAAGCCTGGTAGATGCAGTTTAAAACACTGGCAATAAAGATGCTCACTGACTTGACAGTGCAACAAAGGAAAATACACACAAATCCAACAGTGAAGGGAAGGAAAATGGGGTTCTGGAATATAAGGAAGAAATAAAGTCAACCAGCATAGAAAGTGGAAACAAGAATTGAAAAAAATGAGGAGAGGCTTAGGAACCTCTGGGATGACTTTAAATGTGCCAACATCCAAATCATAGGAATGTCAGAAGGAAAAAAGGAAGAGCAAGACATTGAAAAATTGTATGAAAAAATAATAAAGGAAAACTTCCTAAATTTGATGAAGGAAATAGACATACAAGTCCAGGAAGCACAGAGAGTCCCAAACAAGCTAGATCCAAATCAAACCACACCAAGGCACATCATAATTAAAATATTAAAGATGAAAGATAGAGAATCTTAAAAGCAGCAAGAGATGAGTTACCTACAGGGGAGTTCCCATAAGACTGTCAGCCAATTTCTCAATAGCAACTTTACACGCTAAAAGGGATTGGCAAGAAATATTCAAATTCATGAAAAGCAGAGACCTAAAACCCAGATTATTCTATCCAACAAAGCTATCATTCAGAATGGAAGGGCAGATAAACTGCTTTCCCAGACAAGGTAAAGCTAAAGGAGTTCATCATCACCAAGCCCTTATTATATGAAATGTTAAAGGGACTTATTTATGAAAAAGATCAAAACTATGAACAGTACAGTGACAACAAACTCACTACTCTCAGTAACAGAACCTGAAAAATAAAAAATAATAAAGAAAACAAAAACAAGCCAAGCAAACCACCAGAACAGGACCAGAATTATAGGTATGGGGATCATTGGGAGGCTTATAAACTGGGAAGGGGAAGGGGGCAAAATGCAGAAATGGTGCAGGGATTAGGAAACAAAGTTGGAGAGTACAAGACAGACAGGGAGAAAATCAGTATAACAGAGGAAAGGGTGAAATTGGAGAACTTGTATGTACAACCCATGGGCATGAACTAAGTAGGGAGTGGGAATGCAGAAAGAAACAGGGGGCCTGGGTGGAGGGGAGCAAAGGGGAAATAACTTGGGACAACTGTAACAGCATAATCAATAAAATAATTTTTTAAAAAAGAATGTGACATATTGTCTATTCAATTCTACATGAGAGTGAAAATCATTCAGTTATGATAATTATGAGCACAGTAAAGAAGCGAAAGTATGGAGTCAGGTAGACTGGGTTCAAATCTCAATTGGCATTTAATTGTATAATTTGTAGGAAGATCTTTGAGTCTCAATCACACATATTTGAGTCCCAACATTAAATTTTTGCAAAACATGGGTAATATTTTTCTTGTAGAACTGTAGTAAGTTTAAATAGAAAAATGAATGTAAAGTACCTGGCCGTCAACAGCTATTTATGGTTAGAATTAGTGGTAGGCTATATTAATTTGAAAGGAGATATCACAAATCAAGAGTAATGATTAAAAAAAATCACTGCCTACCTAAAAATTAGTTGCTATATAGAAACATGAAACCTCCCTTAAATTATTACAATCCTTTCAACTGGAGAAATAAATGAAAAACATTAGATTCAATAAAAATGGCAAAACTGGGATTAAAGGAGATTATAAAAATTTGTTGAATTAGTAATCAACAAGGAGATTAGAAGATCCATGTGCTATTCTAAATATGATGCATTACTTTTAAAAAGTGAAAAAGGCACTTGCTGATGTATAGAGGCCTTGCATTGAACATATTTATTGCATTTTTCTTCATGGTAAAGTTATTCCTACAACTGGCTGTTTCGGAAAAAAAAATCAATCAGCTGGCTTTTCTGGGGAGAGAGAGGGAGGTAGGGTGGAAGAGAAAGAGGGAGAGCGAATGAAATTATTTAAATATAAGGTGTGATGAGTGAATGAAAGCTACTTACCTGAAGAAACTGTATTACTCAAGACAAGCCTCCAAGGTTTACTACATCACGTTTTATTGTTGTTTGCTTTTTAAATCTTAGGCTGAATGAGCACCTGGCCTCACATCATCTCTTTGCTGGAAGCAATGTCTCTTTACCATTATTCTGGCTACCTCAGACCTCCAACCAAAATTCTCCTGAATCCTTCATTATTCAGGAAGCCTGGAGCAGAGCCAGCACTCCTTTCAAGACGACGCACCTACTTTCGAAATCCCCACGCTTGAAATTCCAAGCTTTTTCTCTATCTCATTAGCTCACAGCAACGAGGAAAATAAATACCATTCTCACCCAATTCAAAAGCGGGAAGGTAGAATTTTAAATCAGGCACGACCCCCTTCATTCCACTTCCAAAATGTTTGTTAAAGGTGTGCATGACTGCCTCCAATGCAATGGAAACTCTATCAGGAGAAAGGATGGTAAACAGCTCTCGAAAATCGAGAATGATAAACCCTGCCAACGAGGGTGTCGAACCAGTTGGGGTACCGGTGTCTGTCTTCGGCTTGCCCGGGGACGCTTGGGAACTGGAAGTCAGTTTCCAACTCGGAGACGAGTACGGCGAGTGAAAAAGATGGTAAGCCGAGATCTCAGGGCCTTCTCTGGCAGCACAGAGGTTTAAGCGCATTAGGGATGGATGGGGACTCCAGATTCAACATTCGCCCGCTCACTTCTTCGTCCAGGAAAGATGCAGCCAGGGGTCCTGACCGGAAATGCCAGGCCCAGGAGGCAACATAAAAACCACTTACCGTATCCCACCTCTAGCGCAGCTCTAACAGGAAGTGGGCCAACCCACCAGAATCTAGCCAGGCTCCTTCTCAGACCCCTAGACGACGGCTGGATAGCGTCACTGACAACCACCCGGAAGTGATACAACAGCTTCCGGGGCCATGAGCGCGCGGCGGGAAATTATTTCCCAGAGCCCGGATTAGCGAAGCAGCGAGTGCTGCAGCGCCAGTCGTCTCCCCTGTCACCACCGCCACCCGAAGGAAGCAAGACACTCCGGCCTGGAAGGTAAAGGGCCTCATCTCGGAAGACACAGTGTACCCTGACTCTGTAGGGATATTTCCTCCGTGCCCCTGAAGTTTCTGCCGCTCCCGGCTGTGAGGCTGGAACGGGGCTGGGGTGAACCGCAGCCGCACTGCCTCTTGCACTTTGCGCTGCCGCGGTTCCTTCTGTCTCGCCCGAGGAGGAGGCTCCCGCGCGTAGGTGGGCTGCAGTCGGAGACCCCGCCCCGCTCCGCTGGTGCTGTGGACCGCGTCGCCTCCGACCTCCACTCGGCGGGGCAGGGCTGAGCCGCCTCCCCGCCTCTTGTTTTCGCGGCTCGGTAGCTCAGTCCCTGGCCAGCGGCGCTAGGCCTCCGCGTCTCTCGTTTCCATAGAACCGAATGGGGCACTTCTCCACGAGTCCCACATTCTTGGTTGCTTTCCATAATTTCGCGTCACTGCAGGTGGCTGGGATCTCCCAGGCCCACCTCCCTGTGACGAGGAAAATGGTGTCCTTCTTCCTAGTAGAGTTTTTAAACGTAAGCAAGTGGTAGTGAGCATCTCTCTGCACCTACTCGAGGCCTTTAAATGTAACACACGCACACACGTCCCCCCAAATGGGAGGAGGGTCTCTGGGGATTGTATTTTAGCAGCTTGAAGTCTGGGAACAAGACTTAATGGTAGTTCTGCGATTTCTTCCACTCCCAAAGCCTCTGATTAAATACTGACAAAAAATTGGTCAAGTTGGTCTTTCTCGGGTACTCCAGATCAAAATTTGACGCAGAAATTAGAGCTTTACCAAGCGTAGTGGCTTGCTTGCGCTCTTTTGGAAAACAAACAACTATGCCAACAAAAGGAAAAAAAAAAATAGGGCATTAGTAATGAAAATTTAAACAGTGTTTACAGTATACATGTGACACACTGCACCTTGTGAACTTTTTCCTTTGTTATTACATCATGCTTCATGTGTCTGTTGCTGTGCGAGACGCTCCCATTTTAGGAAAGCTTGGCTAACCTGTACTGCAAGTGTTCAGTACATAAATTGGTAGTTTTGAGTGGATTTTTATGAAGGAACCAATTTGATCATATCTTAGTTAACTCAGTTAATTTAAATGAACTAGGATGTGCAAATACTTAAATTTTCATTGCAAAGATAGTGTTCAGTAAGACAAACCCCTATTAGGTGTTTTCTAAATCCACATTTTCTTTTGCCTTAACTTATCCATCATAAATATATGATTGTATATTTTCCTACTTCCCTAAAGCGAAAAGCATAAATCATGTGAAAGAGTCCTTGAAAAGTCAGTCAAATGTGGGCACTTCATAATCAAAATTCAAAACTCTTAAGATTTCATAATAGGTATCCTTAATTTCCGCTAATGTATAAACACAATGGTTTTTAGGAAACCAATAGTATGGCTTTATTACTTAAACACTTTTCTTGATAAGGTCGTCTTTTCATTATTTTTTAAAAAGATTTATTTTATTTTATTTTTTTATTCATTATTTTTAGAGAGAAGGGCAGAGAGGGAGAAAGAAAGGGAGAGAGACATCAATGTATGGTTGCCTTTCACCTGCCTCCAGCCAGGGACCTAGCTGGAGACCTGGCTTGCAACCTGGTTATGTACCCTGGCTGGGAATTGAACCAGCAACCTTTGGGTTCATGGATGGGTGCTTATCTACTACTGAGCCACCAGCCAGGGCTTTTATTTTCACTATTTAAAGAAAAGATCTTAAAAATAAAATAAGCAATTCCATATAGACTCCAAATAATAAAACCTAAAGATAGTGAAGAACCCTCTTCTCAAAAATATAACTGAAATGGCATATTATCTGTTACTCTCTTTAAATTGACTCTGTTTAAATATGCTAATCGGAAATACATGCTATAAAATAAAATATGTACTGTTTAAGGACATCTTACTGCTTAAAAGTAAAATATCCCTAAAACTTTTAGGTTCACGTAGTTTTTAATATAGAAATTATTTGAAATAAAATACATGTTTTTTTAAAGGTAGCAATTATTACTTTATTAAATAATAGTCTTTAAAAATTATATTTTGATGAAAATGAGAAATGCATATGAATTTGTCTAGTGGATATAATACTAAATCCATTTTGAGAAAAATAATGAACATTTTTTATTTTTATAAGAAAAAAAGTCACTTTTGATTGTTGCTAGAAATCTTTGAGACTTTAGACATTAGTTATTTTTCTGAAATTAATGTATAATTATTTAAATATTTTCAATGATATTGCTGATCTAAATGTCTCCCTGCTTTCATAGTAGAATCCTTTTTGTGCAATATATTTTTCTCTTACACTAGCTGAGAATAGATTCTTCGTAAAATTATACTGTGGTTAAAAGTATTAGACAAAATTCTGATAGGTAATCCAGAATGGTATTGCAGAAAAGGCATATAGTGTTTGCACAGTTTTAGATTTTTGAATCTCGGTTTCACCATTTACTATTTGCGTAGCCTGGAGCTAGTTTCCTAATCTCTCAGATTCTCCAGTATCCTTAATTTATATATGAAGAATTAATAGCACTTAAATTGTTGAGAATGAAGTAAATTAAATATATGAAGTGCATATACTGCACTAGGTCCCCAGTTGAAATCCAGTTGGTTCAGCTTTAGGCCTTATGCTCTATTGAGTAATACAAAGTCCCTAGGATACTGAAGCGCCTGTGACATTCATCCCCAGGGCTAACCAATACCTACTATCCATTCATTATTTTTACCCTGAACATCATACCTCATTAGGGGTAAAGGGTCCTTTTTCCCCTAAAGCTAGCATCTCCAGTCTAGCCTCTTACTGTATAGTACTAGATATAATGAGTATCTCCATAAATCCTCTTAGTTTATCATACCTTCCTCACTATTGTCACTTTGCTGCTGCTTCTCCTCTTCCTTCATGTATTGCCAAATTTACCATTTAAGAGACTGACCATGACTGCTTCTTTCCCAAATAATATCATTGAAGTTAGAACATCCCCTAAATTTCTCCACTGGAGATCTCAATGAAATCATTAATGTATACATGTACACATATACACACATATATACACATACATTCCATACCTCTGAAGGATGAGGCAGGAAACTGACTCTATAGCTCTTAAACAAAATAATTCCAGAGACCAACTAAATGAAATTAAGAGGGTACAGAATTCCTAAATTCTATTTGATGTTATACCATTCAGAGCCAAATAGTATTTTACTCACATGTTATGAATCCTGTGATTTATGTCTACTTTTGCAGTATTAGTTAAAACACATCCAGCACTTTAATTGACCTTTCTGTTTTAGCACTTTTTTACTTTCCTAATTAATACATTGTGACCATCAGTTTTATACAAAAGCTAATGCAAGTGCAAACTCAAGTTACCTTGTGTAGCAAACTACACTCACATGTTCATTAAATTCCTTAGGTAAAATGAATGTTGAAAATCTTTCAGACTTTAATTTAGAGCAATAGCATTCATTATTGTATTCAAGGGATGGTGTATTCTTTCCAGGAGAAGGAAGCTTAAAGGTATTTTTCTTAGATTTAAAATAAAAAAGAAGTAGGTTCAAAATTAAAATATTTCACTGGAATACCAAACATTAAGAAACCACTGGTTTGCCCTGAAACTTTAAAGCCTTAAAACTAAGAAGAATATTCACTGGTATGGAAACATACTCACAATGTAACTTTATTTAAAAACTAAGATACAGAACTATGTACTATTTAAATTTTGTGATGTATAAATATATTCATAGTCATACATATGCATAAAATCTTCAAGTCAAACTTCTTTTCCCATCCCCATATATTAACAGTGGTATTACAGGATGAAGGAATTAGAGATGATTTTTTTTTTTTAAGGTTTTATTTATTATTTTTACTGAGAGGGGAAGGGAGAGAGGCAGAGAAAGAGAGAGACAGCAATGTATGGTTACCTTTCACCTGCCTCCAGCTATAGACTTGCCTGGAGACCTGGCTTGCAAGTTGGTTATGTGCCCTGGCTGGAAATTGAACCAGCAATCTTTGGGTTGGCAGGCCAGCGCCTTATCCACTGAACCACCAGCCAGGGCCTAGAGATGATTTTAATTATCCTCTGTAGTATTTTTTAAATTTTCTTGAATAATATAGATCCAAAATGGAGGTATAGATAGACATACTTCATCTCTCTTCACAACCAGAAACAGGTACATCTACCTCAAAACTAGGGACAACCAGGAATCCAACAAACAAAAGATAGAAAGAAGAAATATTCATGTAGACAGGGAGGAAGGGTGGAGCCAGGACACAGGAAGAGGTTTGGAGAATGGATTGCCAGTGCTGATTGGTGATGCAGTGGCTGCTGCTGGAGAGCAGCAGGGGTTGGCCTGTGCTACAGTAGGGACATGTATTCAGTGCTCTCTGCACCAGACCAGCTTGCTTGGTTTATAGTTCCAATGTCAGTGGAGAAAATAAAGGCCACAATGCTTCTTCTGACTGAAAACCAGTGAGGGTTGGGATAGAGGAACTATCAGTCTCACAGAAGAAACTGTTTAGAGGGCCCCACAGTCCTGAAACATCCACAGACCCACCCACTCTGGGAAACAGGGCCAGGGCAACTACAGAGGCACTAGCCCTTTACAGTAAGCAGCCCAATTTGAGAAATGGAAGAAGTGCCTAATAAAGGGATGAATGCTGGGCAAGCAGCCTAGTTCCCTCTCAGACTCTTCCCCCACATACAGTACCACAACCTGGTAAAATGGGTCACCCATGCTATGGAATACCCAAGGCTCCACCCCTTATAAGTACGACAGCTCTACCTAAGGAGCCTGTCAAGATGCAGAGACAGAGAAAGATGATTCAAAAAAGGGCACAAATCAAGGGCCTAGTGGCCAAACTACGCAACAATATAACCAGCCTGTGAGACGCACAACTTAAAACGCTGGTAATAAAGATGCTCACAGACATGACAAATATGTTTGAGTACAGTAAACAGGTAAGGGAAAAAGTGAAGGCTAGGCTAAATGAAACAAAGGAAAAAACACACAAAACCAGTGGTGAAGGGAAGAAAAATGGGGTTCAAATCAACACTCTGGAACATAAGGGGGGAAAAAAAATAGTCAACCAGCATAAAGCGGAAACAAGAGTTGAAAAAAATGAGGAAAGGCTTAGGAACCTCTGGGATGACTTGAAGTGTGCCAGCATCCAAATGACAGCAATTCCAGAAAGTGAAAAGGAACAGCAAGATATTGAAAACGTGTGTGAAAGAATAATAAAAGAAAACTTCCCAAATTTGGTGAAGGAAATAGACATACAAGTCCAGGAAGCACAGAGTCCCAAACGACCTAGATCCAAATCAAACCACCCCAAGACACATAATTAAAATGCTAAAGATTAAAGATAAACAGAATCTTATAAGCAGCAAGAGAAAGGAAGAGTTACCTACAAAGGCGTTCCTATAAGACTATCAGCATATTTCTTAAAATTTGCAGGCAAGAGGGACTGGCAAGAAATACTCAAAGTGATGAAAAGCAAAGACCTACAACCAAGATTGATCTATCCAGCAAAGCTATCATTTAGAATAGAAGGGCAGAAAAAGTGCTTCCCAGACAAGGTAAAGCTGAAGGAGTTCATCATTACCAAGCCCTTATATGAAATGTTAAAGGGACTTAAGAAAAAGAAGATCAAACCATGAACATTAAAATGACAACAAACTCACAACTATCAACAACAGAACCTAAAAAAAGGAAAGCGCAAACAACCACTATAGGTCCAGAAACATAGGTATGGGGATCATTGGGGGAGTTATCTGTGGGAGGGGAAGGGGGTGAAAGGGGGAAGTTGTGCAGGGATTAGGAAACATAGTTGGTGGGTACAAGATAGACAGGGGGAAGTAAATAATAGAGAAAAGGATGAAATCAGAGAACTTATATGTATAGCCCATGGACATGAACTAAAGGGGGTTGGGGCGGGGGGGGGGCGACTGGGGCAGGGAATGGAAGGTTTGGATGGAGAGGGAGCAAAGGGGAAGAATTTGGGACAACTATAACAGCATAATAAAATACATAAAATTTTTCTATAATGTTTTAATTAAAAGGAAGACAAAATAATAAAACTTATTTTGAAGATAAATTTTAGAACTTTTATAAATCCCTTAGTTAATAACATACAATTTGTAAGATGCATTATTCTCTCAAAGTTGTATAATACCCTATGGTTGGTCATAAAATAATTTTTAACACGGAGTAGTTTCTTCTTCTTTTCCTACCACAGACCTCCTTAAAGCGTATCTTTAGCCCCTCTTTCTTTCTTTTTCTTTTTTTAGTATTTTATTCTTTAACCCAACTGTTACACTCTAAACTTTCATCCTCCCTCCAGTATTCATAATCTGTGTTCCTGTCTCTACTTTTCTCTTGAGTTTTGTTTTCAATGTACTATGGCCATGTGTCAGATTTTTTAAGTGTGTTCTAGCTGTGTGTTATGAAGAAGTCATAGGACCTAAAAAGCTAGTGCTTAATGTTCTTAATTATGTTGAATACTGTAGATTTTATTTGCATTTCTAGCTTGCACTGTCTGCAAAGGTATTTCAGGCATCAGGGATAGGCCCATGTGGGAGATATTTTGGGAAAGTCCAAATCCCAGAGACAGTTGCTTGCTCTGTATAAATGCCAGCTTTATTCACGGTCATTATCTCTCTAGTTGTGTGTATTATGTGGTTCAAGGTAAATGACTAGATTTTTAAAAAGTTACTACAATATTTTAAAAAATTATTACAAAAGCATTTTCTTTTTTCTTTTAGTAAATTTTATTTTATTTTATTTTATTTATTTAGTATTTATTATTTTAGAGGGAGGGAAAGGGAGAGAGGGAGATAGATATCAATGTATGGTTGCCTTTCACCTGCCTCCAGCCACAGACCTGGTTGGAGACCTGGCTTGCAACCTTGTTATGTGCCCTGGCTGGGGAATCGAACCTGCAACCTTTGGGTTCACAGGCCAGCACCTTATCCACTGTGCTACCAGCCAGGGCTACAAAAGCATTTTCTTATAGTTAAAGTCGAGTATATAATTTTTAATTTATTGATAGTAAAGATAACATTTAACTGTTATGTAAATGTTTTTATTTACAACCGCCCTCCTTTGTTGCATTAGGGTAGTACCTTCTGTGTGAATGCTTGAAGGACCACCTCTTATAATCTCTAGAAAATATAATTTCGCTAGAAATACCACTGGTACAATTGCTTTGCAGTACATTTACTTACTTTCGTGTGTTGGAAGACTTCTAGAAGTTACTTCATGATACTCTATACCCTAGAACATATGACCTATACAAACTTGACCCTATTTTTAAGGAATAAATTGTCTGGGCCTTAGATAAGGTATTACACCAGTTGTGTATAGTGTTCTGTTTGGGTTCATTGGCATATTACTGTTTATTGTTTTCTTAATCCTTCAGGGTCATAGAAAGAACTATTAAACCATTAATTTTATAAATATGTCTATCCATATATTTATATATGTCTATGTGTATTCTTACATATGTAAATATCAATTTTCCAGTGGGACTGTATGAATTAGACAGTGATTTACATTCTTAGTCATATGATACAATATTAAGAAGCATTGCTAAATGTATTGTAAATGTTGTTGCTTCAATTAGATCAATTTATTATAGGAAGAGTTTAGGTTATTGAAATTTGTTCTTAATCTGTTACTTATTGTATGCTATCCCTGGGATTCAAGAATATGTAAAAGTTTAGCATATAGCCCAGTTTTTCTGATAAACTTGTGAGTAAATGTATATTCTGATAATTTGTTTTTTAATATTCATATTTTTATAATTTTATAATGATTGAAAAGGATATGCCATTTTTTCACCTGTATTTCTTCCCTTTCCTCTTTGCTTGTTTAATTTCAGTTTTATGCTTAATTGTTTTTCTGAGGAAAGAAATTGCTTTACAAAGCCTTTGCCAATTTCTGCTATTAAGTACAGTTGGTCCTGTTTTTATTGTGTTGTGGACTCTTTGATAGAAGACATTGTTAAATATACAAAGTGGGTATATTTCATTATAAAGGCAATATGATATAAGATGAAAAGTGCATTATTCACTGACTATTAAGTTTAAATCACTTAATCATTTCTGCATTAAACCCCAAAAAAGTGTTAAAATGTAATCTTTTTAATGATAAACATTCAAATTGTAATATAGCTATTTTTATCTAGAAGTGGAATATAATAATAGATTGTTTTTCTTACAGTTCTATAGAAAATATATTTAATTCTCAGGAGGCAGAAGGATAAATCTATTTATTTTATTGTTGTGTTACATTCATCCCATTTTCCCCTCACTGCTTTCCCCTTCCCCCCCTCCCATGGTCCCGCATGTTGTCCATGGGTCATTCATGCTAGTTCCTTGACTAAACTGTTCCCCTTCTTTGCCTACTTCTCACCCTCCCGCCTCTGCACACTGAAAGTCTGTCCCTTGTTTCCATCCCTCTGGTTCTGTTTTGCTTGTTTGTTTTGTTGATTAGTCTCCTATATTGGGTGAGATCATATGGTATTTGTCTTTCACTGACTGGCTTATTTTACTAAGCATAAGACACCAGGTCCATTCATGTTGTTGCAAAAGGTAGGAGTTTCTTCTTTTTGTTGTGTAGTATTCCATTGTGTAAATGTACCAAAGTTTTCTGATCCATTCATTCACTGATGGGCACTTAGACTGTTTCCAGCTCTTGGCTATTGCAAATAATGCTGCTATGACCATAGGGGTGCATAGGTTCTTCCAAATTGGTGTTTCAGGGTTCTTTGAGTATAAGCCTAGGAGTGGAATTGCTGGGTCAAAAGGCAGTTACATTATTAGTTTTTTGAGGAAATTCCATGTTTTCTATAGTTGCTGCACTAGTCTGCATTCCCACCAACAATGCACCAGAGTTCCCTTTTCCCCACATTCTCAGCAGCACTTGATTTGTTGATGATGGCTATTCTGACAGGTGTGAGGTGGTATCTCATTGTGGTTTAATTTGCCTCTCTAATGGCTAGTGATGTTAAGCATTCTTTCATGTACTTAGGGGCCCTTTGTATGTCCTCAGAGAAGTACCTGTTCTGGTCCTTCATCCACTTTTTAATTGGGCTGTTTCCCTGATGTTGAGTCATGTAAGTTCTTTATCTGTTTTGGAGATCAAACCCTTGTCTGGGTATCGCTGGCAAATATGTTTTCCCATACACTTGGTTTTTTAAAAATTTTGCTGATGTTTTCTTTAGCTGAGCAGAAACTTTTCAGTTTGATGTAATCCCATGCATTTTATTTTTTCCTTTATTTCCTTTGCCCTTGGAGAAGTATCAGTGAAAATACATCTGTGTGGGCTTTCTGAAATTTTACTGCCCATGTTTTCCTCTAGGACTTTTATGGTGGCATGGCTTATGTTTAAGTCCTTTATCCATCTCGAGTTTATTCTGGTGTATGGTGTACGGTGGTGGTCTAGCTTAATTTTTTGCATGTCCCTGTCCAGTTCTCCCACCACCACTTGTTGAAGAAGCTGTTTTCACTTCATTTTATGCTCCTTCTCCCTTTGTCTAATATTAATTGACCAGAGAGTCTGGATTTATTTATTGGCTCTCTATTCTGTTCCATTGATCTATACGTCCATTCTGTTTTTTCTTTTTTTTCTTTTTAATATGTCCATTCTTATGCCAGTACCACACTGTTTTGATTACAGTGGCCTTGTAGTTTAATTTCATATCCAGTATTGTGATTCCTCCTACTTTGTTCTTCTTTCTCAAGATTGCTGTGACTATTTGTGGTCATTTTTGTCTCCATATAAATTTTTGAAGTATATTTTCTATACAAAATATATCATTGGTGTTTTAATAGGGATTGTATTGAATCTATAGATTGCTTTGGGTAGAATGGACATTTTAATGATGTAACTTCTTCCCATCCATGAGCATTGTATCTGCTTCCATTTATTTGTATCTTCCTTAATTTTTTTCTTCAGTGTTCTGTAGTTTTCTGAATACAAGTCTTTTACCTCCTTGGTTAAGGTTTATTCCTAAGTACTTTATTTTTCCTGTTGCTATGGTTAATGGGATTCATTTTCTAGCTTCTACCTCTGATGTTTCATTGTAGGTATATCTAAAAATACCTTTGATTTCTGAATATTGACTTTATATCCAACTGTTTTGCTAAATTTGCTTGTTAGGTTGAATAGGTTTTTGGTGGAGTCTTGTCAGGTTTTGTATGTACACTATTATGTCATCTTAAAATAATGGCAGTTTTACTTTCTCTTTCCAGTTTGGATGGCTTTGATTTCTTTCTCTTGTCTGATCACTATGGCTAGAACTTCCAAAACAATGTTGAAAAGAAGTGGAGAGAGTGGACAACCTTCCCTTGTTCCTGATCTTAGGGGTAAAGCTTTTAGTTTTTGCCCATTGAGTATGATGTTGGCTGCAGGTTTCTCATATATGGCCTTTATTATGTTGAGGTATGCTCTCTCTCTTCCCATTTTACTGTGTGTTTTTATCATAAATGGTTGCTGTACTTTATCAAACACTTTTTGAGCATCTATTGATATGATCATATGGTTTTTGTCTTTCAGTTTGTTTATGGGTGCTTTACATTTATTGATTTGTGAATGTTGTACTATTCTTGCATCCCTGGGATAAATCCCACTTGATCATGGTGGCTGATCTTTTCAATGTGTTGCTGAATCCAGTTTGCCAATATTTTGTTGAGAATTTTAGCATCTATAGTCATCAGAGATATTGGCCTGTAGTTTTCTTTCTTTGTTGTGTCTTGACCTGGTTTCAGGATTAGAATAATATTGGCCTCATAGAGTTTGTGAGTCTTTCCTCTTGGATTTTTTGGAATAAGTTGAGAAGAATAGTAGTTAGTTCCTCCCTAAATGTTTGGTAAACTTCGCCTGTGTAACCATCCAGTCTGGGGCTAATGTGCACTGGGAGTTTTTTGATTATGGCTTCAATTTCATTAGTTGTCATTGCTCTCTTCAGGCTTTCTGCTTCTTCTGGATTCAGTTTTGGTAGATTATACATTTTCAGAAATTTGTCCATTTTACCCAGGTTGTCAAATTTCTTGTCATATAGTTGTTTGTAGTAATTTCTTACAATCTTTTATATTTCTGTGGTATCGGTTATGATTTCTCCTCCTTTGTTTCTGATTTTGTTGATTTGGGTCCTCTCTTTTTTTTTCTTGATGAGTCTAGTTAAAGACTTGTTGATTTTGTTTATCTTTTCAAAGTACCAGCTCCTAGACTTGTTGATCCTTTGAAGTGTTCTTTTAGTCTCAGTCATTTAATTCTGCTCTGATCTTGATTATTTCCTTCCTTCTACTCTGGGCTTTGTTTGTCATTGCTTGTCTAGTTCTTATAGCTGCAAGGTTAGGTTGTTTGTATGAGCTTCTAACCTTTTTTAGATAGGCCTAGTATTGCTATGAACTTCCCTCTGAGGACTGTCTTTGCTGTGTCCCATAGGTTTGGGGCTATTGTGTATTCATCTTCATTTGTTTCCAGAAACTTTTGGATTACTTCTTTGACCTCACTGTTAACCCATTCATTAATAGCATGTTATTTGGGCTTTATAAATTAGAATGTTTTTGGTTATTTTCCTTGAGGTTGGTTTCTAGTTTCAAGCCATTGTGACCTTGAGAAAATGGTTGGTATGATTTAAATTTCTTAAATTTGCGGAGGCTTGTCTTGTGTCCTGGCATGCTATTTATCTTGAAAATGTTCCATGTGCATTTGAAAATAATGTGAATTTTGCTTCTTTGGGGTGAAAAGTTCTGTATATATTAGTTAAGTCCATTTCATCTAGTGTTGTTCAGTGCCACAATATCCTTGGTGTATTTTTGCTTGGAAGATCTGTCCATTGTTGATAATGGGGTATTAAAATCCCTTACTATTAGTGTGTTGTCCATATCCTTCTTGAAGTCCTCCAAGATTTTCCTTATATCTTTGGGTGCTCCTATGTTGGTGCATATATGTTTACAAGGGTTATATATCTTCTTGATGGATTATTCCCTTAGTATTATCAAATGTCCTTCTTTGTCCTTTTTTATGACCTTGTGAAACCTATTTTTGCCTGAAATAAGTATTGCCATCCCAGCCTTTTTCATGTCCATTTGCTTTAAATATATTTTTTCTTCCCTTCACTTTTAGTCTGAGTGGATCATTTGTTCTGAAGTGGATCTCTTGTAGACAGCATGTATGTGGGTTATGTTTTCTTATCAATTCAGCTACCCTGTGTCTTTTGATTTGTGCATTTAATCGGTTTATGTTTAAGGTTATTACTGACAGGTGCTGATTCAGTGACAACTTTTTCCTTTGTACCTGTGTTCCTCTCTGTCTCTCTTTCTTTATCCTTTAAAAGCAGATTTAGCACCTCTTGGAATGCTAGCTTGGTGGAAATGTTTTCTTTTAGCCTTCTTTTTGTAGGAAACTCATTATTTCACCTTCCATTTCGAATGAGAGCCTTTCTGGGTTGAGTGTTCTTGGTTGTAGGCTTTTGTTTTTCATTACTTGGAATATTTTTTTTGCCATTCCCTTCTAGCTTTTAGTGTTTCTCTTGAGAAATCAGCTGATAACCTTTTCGGAGCCCCCTTATAAGTTATTAGCTGTTCCTCTCTTGCTGCTTTTAGGATTCTCTCTTTGTCTTTGAAATTTGCCATTTTAATTATCATTTGTCTTGGAGTGGGCCTGCTTGAGTTCATTTTTCATTGGGACCCTCTGTGCTTCCTGTACCTGAGTGACATTTTTGTTCATCAAGTCCAGGAAGTTTTCTGTCATTATTTTTTCAGACAAGCTTTTTATCCCTTGTTTTTCTTCTCCTTCTGGTATCCCTATGATAAGGATATTACTGTGTTTCATGTTGTCCTGCAAATCTCTTAAAACCTCTTCTATCTTTTCTTTTCTTTTTGTTGCACTGTCTGGGAATGTTTTTCTACATTGTTCTCAAGCTCAATGATCTGATCCTCTGCTTCCTCTAGCCTGCTATTGATTCCTTCTACTGTATTCTTCAGTTCAGCAATTGTATTCCTCATTTCCTCCTGGCTCTTATTGATAGTTTCCTTTTTGATGCTTGTGTAGTTCTCAGTAAGTTCCTTGTAGCTTCCCCGGAGTTCTTTGTAGTCCTCTTGGAGCTGTTTGTAGTTTTCTTTGAGCTCGCTGAGTTCATTGAACTCATCAGCATTTTGAATTCCATATCTGATAGTTCGCTTATCTCTATTTCACTTAGTGGTCTTTCTGGGGATTCCTCCTTTCCTTTCAGTAATCGACTGTTTCTCTTTCTCCCCATTTTTAGGTGTCTCTTCTTGTTTGCTTTTTAGATTGGGCTTTTTTTAGTTTCTTTTTTTGCGATGCTGTTATGGAAGAAACCCTGGTTCTTCTCACTGATGCTGTAAAGAATTACAGATCAGTGAGCCTTTTAGAGTGCATATAAAGTTTGTTAATGAAAACAAGGGTGGCCAAAGGCTGGGGTGGCTCGCTTGCCCTAGGGTGGCCAGAGGGCTTCAGAGTGCCCAGAGCATGGCCAGATGCCACATGGCCAGAGACCCAATGGCTAAGAGCACTAAGAGCAAGAGTGCCAACTGTATATGTTCTGAGGACGTATATAGTTGGTGGGATGGGGGTGAAGAAGTTACATTTTGATTGGCAGATGACGGTGGTGCCAGCCCAGCATTTTTGTGGGGAGGGGTGTGGACATGACTGCCTAACCTTAGACATGCATGAGAGTGTTAGCCCAAATCTTTATCTTGCTCCAGACTCTATTTGTTCATTGGGCATGTATGATGAGAAAGCAGACAGTTTAATGTTTTTATGGGCTTTTACTTTGGGCACCGTGCATCCATTCCTGCCTTTCTGGCCTTGGGGTGAAAGCTCAAGGTTTTTCTTTTCCCAGCTAGTGGAGATGATACACATGGACTTTCAAGGGCTCCCCTCATCCTGCACTATCACTATTTACTTGTGTTGTTCAGAATGCCTGGCAGCCTCATGGGACCAGGCTCTGGATTACTGGGTCAGCGAGTTAGAACATGTCTCCCTCTGCTTCTACCTTTCTGTATGAAGTTCTTTACTAGATTGTAATGGTGGGGGTCCTGCCTTAGTTTCCCTTCTGGCTGCTCATTTTCCTATAACAGTGTGACCTTCTGTCCTTTGGAGGTGCACTTTGCTTGCTGTATCCACCTCTGGTGACGTCAGATCATTCCTTAGTCTGTCTGGGCCTAGTCTAGTCAGCCTGTTGGAGCTGACCAGAGATCTTTTGTTTTTGATTGTGCTCTGCAGTTTTTAATCCAGTTAATTTGTGATTAGCTATCCTGTGTAGGTACCACTGGGCGGGACCAATTAGTTCAATTGTAAACCAATCAATCTGTGATCAGTGGTCACTTTAGGTACCACTGGGCAGGGCCAATTTAATTTAGTTGTAATCTAGTCAGTCTGTGATCAGCAGCCAGGCCCTGGCACTGCTGGGCGGGACAAATTTAGTTGTAATCTAATCATTCTGTGATCTACCACCAGGTGCAGGCATCACTGGGTGGGGCAGATTGATTCCAGTGGGTGGGGCTATGACGTTGGTCAGGAGGAAGCTGGTTGGCGTAGCTGTTCCGCTTGCACATGCGTGTGCGGGATGAGTCAGCACTGGGTCCTTGTCGGCTGTGCCTTCTTTTTTCTCCTGAAAGCCACCGCTCTAAACTCTTTAAGTGTCTCTAGTCCACTTTGCCTTCCCTCTACCAGGGCCCAGGGTAAGTAGGTGCTAATGTATTTTCAATTGTGGTCACTAGAAATTCTCTGCATTTTCTACCAATCTTCTGTCCATGGTTATAAGGGTTCTTTCCAGCTGGCATTCTATTGGTTTTTCCAGATGATTTTTCCCCAGTTATGTTTTAATTCCAGATGGGCCCTGGGAGGAGATTGGTGTAGCTCCACTTGCTCCTCCGCCATCTTGGAATCGTTCAGAAGGATAAAGTTTAAAGAGCAACCTTTAAGTAAAACTTTCTGAATAGTATTACAGTGATTATCTTATTGCTTTCTCTTTATTTAACACTATTTTCTCTATTGCTAGCTTTTAGATTTAGGCTAGATTTTAAAAACCTACCCAAACTTCTCGATTCTTTTACAACATTTTGTGAAAGAGCTTTCTGAATGATTTTTGAAACTCTTAATTACATAAATAAAATAAAATACATATGTAGTAGGTAAAATATATATGGTTAAAACACTTGAATTCCACTGATAAAAGTGACCTTCAACAACTATAAAAACACTTAGCTTTGCTTTTCCCTTGAATACCAAGATGATACTCACAGGTACGTTGAATTTCACAAGTCTGGTATTTCTTAAAGAATGTATTATTTTCTAAAAGAAATTTGCTTAAATGATATACTTAAATAATTTCCTAGAATTAAAACATTCTCTCTAGTTATGATCACATGCCTTATAACCCATATATGGCTTTATTGTATGTGTGCTAATATGTGTTCTGACTAAATTATTTCTATAAACAAAACATATTCTTTGTAGAGTTTTTATATATTAACAGTCTGTATTAATGGATTTTATCACTCAAAAGCTGTTATCTAACCCACGGAAATAGTTTTAAGATATTGGATGATTAATACAATTAGGTAATTGTTCAGGTCACTTACATTTTATTTACTAATGATACTATTTTGCATGTGTGACTAATTACTTCATAGGATTCTAAGCCCTACTCTCTGTACACTTTATAATTTTGTACTCACCAGATCCTTAAAACTTTAAAAAAATTTTATTTTATTGAAGAGCCTTATCCTTAAAGGTAGTTTATATTCTGTATCTTGAATTTTAGGATATTAGAGGATTAATATATTACATCTCTTTTCCTCTTTTGTAACCAAGAAAGAAATATGAAAGATATATTGAGGTCAAAGTATGAGCCTTTTTACTGATTAAAAATTACATGTTGGAGGAGGTGGCTTTGATGTGCAACTGCAATGTGCTTCATAGTACATAATATCTGAATTGATTTACCCACCCAAGCAGTCAGTACAGGCTACTACTGGTAGTTCCTCAGGACATTTCAGAAAGCGTTAATATGAATGTCATTGCAAATATGCAGATATGCTGAGCAAAGCATATCCAGTTCTCAGAATCAAGTAGCTTTTCCTCCCAAAGCCAGGAAGGGATGATGCATAGAGAAAAACTAGAAATGTTTAAACAAGGGAAAAGAAGAGTCCCTTTTAACTAAGTAATGCTTTATTTGTTTATCATTAGGCTTATTTTCAAATACTATGTCGTTCATGTTCACATATATTTAACATAAACATAGTATATTTTTAACCTTTGAAAATATAATTTCTATAAAGAACATTTTTAACTTAACTAGTTGTCTTTGGCTAGTCTTGAGCCCTAATTTTTGAGGTTTATTTCTTGTTGCCTTGAAAGAAGCCAAATGTTATCACTCTATGATGTTAATTAAATTCTAGTGCAGAGCTATGATGACAAAATTCTTAGAAATGGAAGATTGCTGTGATTGCACTAGTCCCTGTTTTCCACATCTGTAATGAGAAACTGTATTTTCTCTGAGATGCTATCTACTTTTAAGTTCTAACCTCATGTAGACTAATAAAAAATCATATTCTAATTAGAATTGCTGTGAATTTTCCCTTTCTTGCTACACCTCAAGTACAACTAGCTTTCCAAACTACATTTAAACATGGATTAAAGTCCCTATGAAAATAAATTTGAAAACCGTGTATTTTTTAGGTTACTTTGTAGATGATGAAATTAAAACACACACATATAGCAGACATAAATATCGATTGAGAATAGAATACAGGTTATGGGACCATGAGTTTTATTAATTTCTCTAGTGAGTTGTACATAATTCTTCAATACCTGTCCATAAACTTTAAAAATCAATGTAAATCTGATTAAGTTTCATTGTTAATGAGTGTACTTATTTCACAAGCTCTTAGCAAAAACAGTACTTTATTTTTATTGTTGACACTATTACATTTGTTTCCCATTTTTCCCCCCTATGGCCACCTCCACCCAGACCATGTCCCCCTTCCCTCTGGCCACTACCACACTGTCTGTGAGTTTGCATATATGTTCTAAGGTTAATCTCTTCATCTTCTTTCATCTGCCCCTCCCCTAAAAGCAGTACTTTTAAAATGAGGCTAATATTGCTAATAGTTATATAATATATATAACTGGTATAATTAGGAAAATTATATTCATTAATCAGTTTATATTTTTTAAAGATTTTATTTATTATTTTCAGAGAGAGGGGAAGGGAGAGAGGCAGAGAGGGAGAAAGACCTCAATGTCTGGTTGCCTTTCACCTGGCACCAGCCATTTACCTGACTGGAGACCTGGCTTGCAACCTTATTATGTGCCCTGGCTAGGGAATTGAACCAGCAACCTTTGGGTTTGCAGTCTGGTGCCTATCCACTAAGCCACCAGCCAAGGCTAATCAGTATATTTTAGTGGAACGTAATGTCTCAATGAAAACTTTCAATGTTCAAATTGGAAAAAAATCTCACTATTTAAAGTCACATTTTGAGAAGATAACTTAAAACTAATTGCTATTTGCATAAGCAATTTTAATACTGGTATTTTAAATTAAGCCTTGTGTGTTTAATTCATTATATGTTTAATGGTTTTAGTTTTCATTTTTAGCATTCATAAATAAGGAAAAAAATAATGTTAACCCAGAAAATGATATTTTTATATGTTATTTTCTTTATATGTATATATGCTAGATGGAAGATGGTGCCCGAAAGCATATCATTCAGATGACAGGATTTAAGATGGAAGAAAAGGAAGCGCTAGGCAAATTGCTTTTAAAACTAGATTGCACTTTTATTAAGAGTGAGGTGAGTACAGAAACTTTTCTTACCAAATATTGAAGACATGGAAAAATAACATTAAAAATACTGGTCTAAAAATGATAAAATTCTCTTATTATTTTAAGAATAAGAAGAATGTGTTATAAAGGAAATCTTACCTTCCTAACATTTTTCATGTGGATTTGTCCTTCCAGAAATACAAAAACTGTACACATCTGATAGCTGAACGCGTATGTAAGAGTGAAAAATTTTTAGCAGCTTGTGCAGCAGGTAAGTTTAACTGCCTTCCCGCCATCTTAAAAACAAAATCCGTCACAGTAAAGAAAAAGTACCTTAGTTCCTGGAAAAGTGGTATGTTTATATTCTGACATTTTTCTGAAAATACCTGTAATTGATATTCTTTTTATTTTTTGAGTAAAACTTTGTTAACACATAAGAAATGTATTAAATAGACAAAAATATTTTTCACCAAATATTTGCACGTGTTTTATGTAAGAAAAGTACTTTAATGAAAAGATTTGCAGAAAATACCAAAAGAAACAAAAAGCTATTAAATCCTCTGCTACTGTTAGTCAAGTTTCTTTTCTTTGATCTATCATTGCAAATAATGTTTTTGTTCTGCTTCCACTCCCATCCATGCTTATTTTATTTTTCTAAGATTTTTAATTCCTCTCTGTCTTTGTCACCATGGATGTTCCTTTTATAGTTTTCTCTACTATGATTGATCTGGTGTTTTAGTAGTCTGCTGGTTACAAAAAAAAAAAAAAAGTATTTAAGGTGAATTACCATTCTGTAATTTACCAGAAAAACACTTGGATTTATTTTAAGTCCACAAATGAAAACATACATTGTCTCTGCTATTTGAAAGATCATTCATGCCCAGATAAAGAAACTATAGAATGTTTATAAATACCCTGAAAAATTCTTTACCTCAATAAATTTGTTTTACAAAGTATAACAATGCTGTGAACAGTATTGAAAGTTTTTAGCATGAGGAAGAATTTAATCTAAACCAAAATAGGGAGTAGTAAGTAATCATAATTTAAGTAATACCACATTTTATTTTATTAAGCCTTTATATTTTATTAACAAACAGAATTATCAGGGGGAAATTATATTCAATGTTCGGTGATGTAGTCTTCATCAATAAATTTAGGGAAACACAACATAGTTCAAAGATAATTTTGGTTAAGTAGTTTGAGTCCCATGAGGTTAACTTTTTCAATTATAGGTGATATATTATTTTCAGGTGTATAATGCAATGATTAGACATTTATATACCTGATGAAGTGATTACCCTAACATATCTAGTACTCATCTGGCACCATACATGTTTTTACAATATTATTGACTTAGCAAATGGAAAATTGGAATGGAATTATTTTCTGGAGGGCAGGCCCCTTGTAGTACAGATTTCCCCTGCTAGATAAGTGTTCTAGGAATCTGTCTGTATCAGTCAGTGCACCAATTGATGGTGTTATGAAAGGCTTCATTGAATTTTTTTGAAGACTCTTAACACATTTGCCCAATTCAGGATAGGTGATTTATGAGCTCACCTGCCCACTCCTTCCTGAGTTTTCAGCAGTCGCATGTCCTACCCTCTCTATTCACCTGGTCTTTCTCAAAACAACTTTTTTCTTTATTTCCTTGGATCAAAATTCTTCAAAAGGAAACATTTAGCCTATGTGGAAGAAGTGAAACAAAAAATAGCAGAAGCACTAATAAGCATCCAAGTTGACAGAGTTCAAAAACTGTTTTGAATGGTGGAAAAAAACAGCTCTATAGGTGTGTTGCATCAAATGTAGAATACTTTGAAGGTGCCTGGAGTTTAAACATGTCAGAATAAATAAATAAGCCTTTAATCCATTTTTTAGTTTATTTTTGTGTATGGAGTAAGAAAGTGACCTAATGTCACTTTTTTAAATGTATTCAGTTTTCCCAACACTATAGATTGAAGACATCCTCTTTACCCTAATGTATGTTCTTGCCTCCTTTATCACAGATTAATTGACTCTACATGCATGGATTTCTTTCTGAGCTTTTTTTTCTGTTTCATTGATTTATGTGTCTGTTTTTATTCCAGTATTAGCTGTTTTGATTGCTATAGCCTTGTAGTATGTTTTAATATCAGGTAGTGTGATACCTCCAGCTTTGCTCTTCTCTTTTCAAGATTGTTTTGGCTATTTGAAGTCTTTTGTCATTCCATAAAAATTTTAGAATCATTTGTTCTATTTCATGAAAAATGCCATTGGTATTTTGATAGTGATTGCAATGAATCTGTAGATTGCTATGGATAGTGTGGACATTTTAGTGATCGCTAATTCTTTCTATCCATGAACACAGTATATTTTTCTATTTATTTGTGTCTTCATTTTTGGGAAAGTTTAAATTTTATTTAATATTTGGTCTTGATTGTTTACCACTTATCAGAACTAAAATTAACAGTTTATTTGTTTTTTAGGAAAGTGGGTACTAACTAAGGACTACATAATTCATAGTGCCAAAAGTGGCAGATGGCTTGATGAAACAACTTATGAATGGGGATATAAAATAGAAAAAGATTCCCATTATTCACCTCAAATGCAATCTGCACCCAAAAGATGGCGTGAGGAACTGAAACGCACTGGTGCTCCAGGAGCCTTTCACAGATGGAAAGTTGTCCTCCTTGTTAGAGCTGATAAACGAAGTGATTCTCTTATAAGGTAAGACCAGACCTTATAAAAGCTAAAGAAATTCGGAGAAAACAATTTTAATTTGTTTGAATACCTTTTTTTGCACATGCTAGTTTAGTTCAAATGAGCCATTGTGGTTTACTCTCTGATTTCTTGTTTAAGCCATTCTACACATTCAAGTGAATGTGTTTAGTGAAACAAAATATGTTTTCTAGTATTGCTTTAAATTATTCCTGCATTCTTTAGTTTACTTTCCATGTTTTGCTTCTTTTTTGGCCAAGTAAAGGTAATTTTTTTAAATTTTAAAGCACTTCCAGATTTTTACAAGCAAAATATGACTTTTTCACAATGTCCTTTTTTCTGTTTTTTTTGTTTTTGTTTTTGTTTCTTTTTTAAGATTTTATTATTTTTAGAGAGAGGGGAAGGAGAGAGGAAGAAAGGAGAGAGACATCGCCATGTGGTTGCCTTTCACCTGCCTCCATCTACAGATCTGGCTGGAGATCTGACTTGCAATCTGATCATATGCCCTGGCTGGAAATCTAACCAGCGACCTTTTGGTTCACAGACCGTCACCTGATCCACTGTGCCACCAGCCAGGGCCCTTTTCTGGGTTTATATAGTGCACTCTTCATGGTTCATACTGTTTCCATCATAATTTTATTTATTTTTGTCTTTTATATCATATTTTTAAAAGGCTTTTTAGTGAGTAAATTCTAAAGTTGCTACAACTTTGGGCGGGGGAGTTGTGAAGGCTTTTTTTTTGTCACCTTAACTTAAGGGTACTTTATAGACAGTAACATGCACACATCTTAAGTGTCCATTTTGATGAGTTTGGACAAATATAAACCCATGTTAATCCCATCATAACCAAGATATGTAATGTTTTACAATAGCCTATAACTTTTGTTATGCCCTTATACCTTTTATTCTACACCATCAGTACCAGACAACCACTGATATTTTTGTCGTTGATTAGATTTATTTTTCTTCAGAGGTTTATATAAATGGTATAATACTGTATATACTCCTTTGATCATAAGCTCTATCCACCTTGCGTGAATCACTAGTTTATTTTTTGTTGCTGAGTAGTATTCCACTCTGGATCTATCACAATCTACTTATTCAATCATTGATGGACATTTGTGAGATTTTTGTGTTCTTTCTTTCTTCCTTTTTTTAATACTCACCTGAGGACATGCCCATTGATTTTAGACATGAGATAGGAGAAAGGAAGAGATGGAGAAAAACATCACTGTAAGAATAAGAAACATCAATCAGTTGCCTCTCAAATATACCCTTATTCAGGACCAAACCCACAACCAAGGCATATACCTGACCAGGAATCAGTCTGTTGTCCTTGGGTTTATGAGTCATACCAGCCCAGGCTGTTTGTGTTTCTAATGTGACTCAAGCTGCTATAAACATTTGAGTGGCAAGTCTTCATGGAGACAAGTTTTTAAACATTAAATTGCTGGCTCATGGCAGTTGTGTGCTTAACATATGAAAATGTCAAACTGTTTTCCAAAGTAGTTGTACCATTTTACAAACCCATTAACAATGTTTGAGGGTTCCAGTTGCTCTGTAGTAATGTCAGCACTATTGTTGAAAGTCAGTTGACCCTATTTCTGTAATCTTATATTTGGACTTATTATTTTGCTCCATGGATATCTGTGTTGACCTATACCAACAACACACTTTAATTACTGTAGCTTTCGAGTGAGTCTTGAAATCAGGTAGTATGAATCCTTCAATTTTGTCTTTTTCAATATTGTTTTGGTGATTCTTGATCCTTTATATTTCCATATATATTTTAGAATCAGCTTGTCAATTTCTACAAAAATGCAAGCTGGAATTAATTGGAATTCTATTAAAGTCAAAGTGGGGAGAATTGAGATCTTAACAGTTTTGAGTTGTCCTATCAAATTGTATATCTATCCAAGTCTTTTTAAATTTTTATCATTTTAAAATTTCTGTCCTTAATGTTTTATAGTTTTCATTGTATAAATTTTGTGCATATGTTAAATTTTAATCCTAGGTACTTAAGGTTCTAGGATGTAATTATATAGATGGATAGTTCTGAGATTATTGGCTCTTCTTCTTTACTCTGTTAATATGGTAATTGATTCTTTCAATTCTTAAATGCTAAACCAAGCTTGTATTCTGAGATAAATTCTATTATAGAAAGTTATTCAGTTTTAATAATTGCTGACTATTTGCAAAATTTTGTCAAGAATTTTTGTAATTTCAACCTGATAAATTATATCTGTGACAAAATCTAAACTTAATATCATGGATTTTTTTTTCTCTAATTGGAAACAAGACAACATGCTTACTATAACCACTTCTATTCAGCATTTTACTAGAGGTACTAGCTAGTGCAATCAGGCAAAGAAACTAAATAAGAGCATAGACTTGGAAAGAGAAAAAAACTAAATAATTGTTTGTATTCTAAAGCCCATGGTAATATACTAAATAATTTACAAAACAATGTTATTGTACTGAATAGTGATTTTTAGCAAGATCACAGGATAACTCACTATATAAGAACTGTTTTTATATTCCAGTAATGAACAATTGGCTATTAAAAAATCAATTGACCTTTGTTTTTCAGTGGTTTGATTATGTGTCTAGATGTGTGTTTTTTATCATTATTTGTGTTTATGTTATTTGGGGTTCTCTGACCTTGAACATGTGCAGGTGTTTTTGTCCAATATTATTTATGGAAAATTTTCCACCATTGTCTTTTGAGTGTTTATTTTATTGTGTTCTTTTCATTATGGAGTGCAGTTCCCACATTTTGGACCGTATGATTCTCTTACACAGTTGTTGTATGTTTTGTCTTGTTTATTTGGTTTTCATTTTATGTTTCCATTATATAATTTTTTATTGACCTATCATCAAGTTCAATGATTTCTTCTTCATTTCTGTGTAGTCCATTGATAAACCTGTCAAAGAAATTCTCCTTTGATATTGTTTCTTTTATATTTACCATCTCTATTGTATTCTTTTCTGAGTTCCCCATCTTTTCATGTGGATTGTTCACTTTTTTCCTATATCCTTTAACATGTCAGTCACAGTTATTTTAAAGTCAGTTTCTGATAGTTCCAATGTTTGGATTATCTCTGTGTGCTATTTATTTCTTTATCTCTTGACACTGATTTTTTTTCCCTTGCTTTTTGTATGTGCCTTGGAGTTATATCCAAAAACTAGAGGGTTTTGAATTCATTTTCTTGCTTTGCTCTCAGCTTTCTATAGTCCTATACTACTGAAAGGACCCCTAAATGGACTCAGAAAAGGATTCTGTCTTCATCCTGTTCCTCTCTTGTTACTCGTTTATATGGCATGGTTAACAGTGAGTCTATTTTGAGGTCTGCTGGATAAGCTCCAGTCTTAATTATTCTTTGTGTTCTTCGTCCCTGGGGTTAGGACATTCTCAAAGTTTGTGTCTCATTCCCCCAAGGCAGCCATATTCTGCCTGCTATCTATGGACAGGGTCTTGGACAAACAAGAGTTTTTATCCACTACCCTAGTATTAGATCTGTGCCTTGTGATGGTGCAGAATCCTAAGCCCTAGTAGCATTCCTGCTGCTCTGCCAGGAATAGATGGCTTTTTGCTTTTGTTTCTCAATCAGAAACAGCAGATCTCTTGGGCTGCACAGCAGGTTTTCTTATCCCTCTACAAAGGCAGATGGGTTTTACTTCCACCTTATTTATTTATTTATTTATTTATTTATTTATAGAGAGGGGATGGGAGCAAAGAGGAGAGAAACAGGAATGTGTCATTGCCTCTCCTGTACCCCCCCAATGGGGACATGGCCCACAGACCAGACATATGTCCTAACTAGGAGTCAAACTGGTGATCTTTTGGTTCACAGGCAGGCACTCAGTCCACTGAACCACACCAGCTAGGGCTTCTTCCACTCTTAACAGCAGAAGCAGTGCACCTTTCCTGGGTTCTTAAGGTAGAACGCATCTTACTTAATCCAGATGGCTGAGACTTTTGTATATAAGAGAAGGATCTAGGGAAGTGGGTCCAATTTTACATCTGTTGCTTGGTGGCAGCCAGTCCCAGCTGGCCCATCTGTGCTACTAATGGGGACTTCCTCCCTCTGTTACCTGCTCTTACTCTTTTTCATAAATACTTAATGGAGGTGTGTGGCAAAGAGATTGCAAATGAGAGTGGGCTTTCATTGTGTCAGGGACGTCTAGCTACATTGAACTATCTTGCTACCTTAAAATGTAAAAAATTATTCTTGATTCTTACCTGCTTTGATGACAACCATTTCTCCCTTGCACACTGGCAAAAGTGAAAATAGTTTGGTGTTGAATCTCTATGGAAATTCAGTTTGTTGGTTGGCTTACTTCCTCAGCCATCTGACAGGTTCAGGGAAAATTATGATTTTAGTAGATTATTTGGCTTTTTCTTATTATTAGGTAGTAGTGATCTTCTCTTGTGGCTTTCTAAATTCTAATCAGAACCAGAACTTTCATGAAACATTTGGCAAGTGTGTTCTTTGTGTGTATATTCTGAACCTAAATGTAAAGTACATTTATTAATGTTTATTAGAGTTAAACTTTCAAAATCTAATAATTAGAGGAAGGTTGGAAACTAGTTCCTTTTTTCTGTGGTTCAGAATTATTATTTGGGAAGTATGTTGCCTTCTGTGGTAGCTATTTCCTTAGACTTCTTTTATTGTTCTCTTGGCTAATTGAAGTGATTTTTCTTAGGAAGTAAATTTAATATTCTTGATTTTTAAAAGCCTTTCCCATATCCAGCAATTGATAAGTGGAAAGAATAGACTAATTTCTTAAACATCTGCTCTGAACAACTTATAATTTAAGAAATCACTGCAATAGTTATTCTCCATGGCACTTAAATATCCCAGAGGAATTTTACTACTTTCAGAAAATTACACTCCTACTCACAGGAAGTATAATTGATTTAGATAATTTGACTAAATATACTTACTATGTACGTTTTTTATTTAGAGTTTTGGAGGCTGGAAAAGCAAATGTTATTTTACCAAAAAGCTCACCAAGTGGAGTAACTCATGTGATTGCCAGTAATGCAAGAATCAAGGCTGAGCAAGAAAAAGATAACTTTAAGGCACCATTTTATCCAATTCAGTATCTAGGAGATTTTCTTTTAGAGGTAAGTGATGAAAATGGAGACATTTTTTAAAGTTTATTTTATAAATTACCAATATAGTGACATACAAGGGGGGACCCAGAAAACCAGAATTTATTTATAAAAAATTGTGCATTTATTCTTAAATGTTTAACCTTCAGTTACCTTCAAAGTACTCTCCATTTGATGCAAAATGCCTATCTGTGTATTATGTGTTCTCTATCCAAAGTCAAGTCTCCTTCCATCACCATTTAGTTGTCCTTTACTTTCTTCTGTCTCCCTGTATTCATCCCCTACCCACCTTTTCTTCTGATAATCACCATACTGTTGTATCTATATAAGTTTTATTTTTCTTAATCCTTTCACCTTTTTCACTTAGCCCTCTAATCTCCCTCCTTTCTGACAATGGTCAGTCTGTTCTCTATGTTTGTGATTCTGTTTCTGTTTTGTTTATTTTGTTCATGAGATTTCACATGTAAGTGAAATCATATAGCATTTCTCTTTATCTGACTGGCTTACTTGACTTAGCATAATACTCTCCAGGCCCATCCATGTTGTCACAAAAGGTGATATATTTCCTTTTTTATGGTGTGGTAGTATCCTACTATGTTCATGTATCATAGCTTTTTTGTCCACTCATCTATTGATGGTCACTTGGGATGCTTCCAAATCTTGGCTATTGTAAATAACATTGCAGTGAACTAGGAGTGGATACAGGCTGGGGCAAAAGTAGTTTACAATTGTTTATGTGGAAAATAATACAATAATTAACTGATAAATAATACAAGAATAAACTCTTTACATTTTACATACTCACGACTATGCGTATTTGTTCTATGCTGTGTATTCTTTCTAATTAGTGTTTTAGGTTTCTTTGGATAAATTCCCAGAAATGGAATTGCTGGGTCATAGGTCAGTTCCACTTTTAATTTTTTGAGGAATTCCCATATGGTTTTCCATAGTGGCTGCACCAATCTACATTCCCACCAATAGTGGGGGGTTCCCTTTTCTCCACATCCTTGCCAATACTTGTTGTTTGTTAATTTATTGATGATAGCCATTCTGACAAGTGTGAGGTGATAGTCATATTGTGGTTTTAATTTGTATTTCTGTAATGATTAGTAACATTGAGTATCTAATTATATGTGTGTTGGTCATCTGTATGTTCTCTTGGAGAAGTTTATTCAGGGGTTCTTTACTCATTTTTTTTTTTTAATTGAATTGGTTTGGGTGTTTTTTGTTTGTTTGTTTTTTGGTGATGAGTTTATAAGTTCTGTATAAATTCTGGATATTAATCCCTTATCATATGTATCATTGGCAAACATGTTCTCCCGTTCAGAGTATTGTCTTTTCATTTTGTTGATGGTTTCCTTTGCTGTTCAGAAACTTTAGTTTGATGTTATATATCATCATATTGAGTTTATCCTCTTTACCCTGTGCTCCTAGACTAGATTCCTAATTAGCCTTCCTGTTACCCTACCTTTATACTCTTGCTAATTTTCTCTTACCTTTTCTTTCTCTATTTCATGGTAGTTTATTCAGAAGGAAGAGCCAAAATATTCTTTCTAAAATAATTCTGATCCTGTTACTTTTCGATTTAAAACCTTTCTGTGGTCTCCCAGTGCCTTAGGATAAAGTTCTAAATCCCTAGTGTGGCTTACAAATTCCCATAGAATCCCAGTTACTTCAACTGTATCCTTTTCCACTTTTTCCTCTGCTCACTCCCTAATAACAAAACTACCTTTTCCCAGTTTCATAGGCTAAGCTACTTTCTACCTCATTGTCATCCCAAAAAGTATATTCTCTGCCTGGCAAGATTTTTCCCACAATTCTTTCACTCCCTCTGCTCATCATTCAGGTTCTGGATATAATAATACCTTTTCAAGGAAGGTCACACTATGAGGATAGGAGATCAAAGCAGATCAATCAAAGAAGCAGGAACAAATAAGAAGAGTCACCTAAACTGGGAAGACAAAGAAACAACCTCCCATTAAAAGGAAAGGCGGAATCCCCAGAAAGGGTGCTAAATGAAGTAGAGGCAAGCAAACTATCATGAAGTTTAAAATAATGATTATAGAGCAGCTCAATGAAAATCAAGAAGAACTCCAGGGAAGCTACAAGGAACTTACTGAGAACTACACCGGCATTAAAAAGGACATAGAAACTATCAATAAGAACCAGGAGCAAATGAAGAATACAATTCCTAAATTGAAGAACATAGTAGAAGGAATCAAAGGCAGGCTATCCAAAGAAGAGGAGCAGATCAGTAAGCTGGAGGACAATAGAAAAAAATTGCCAGGCAGTGCAATAAAGTGAAAAAAGAATGAAGTTTTAAGAGAGCTACAGGACAACATGAAACATAATAATATCTGTATCATAGGGATACCAGAAGAAGAGGAGCAAGGGATAGAAAACATGTTTGAAAAAGTAATGACAGAATGCTTCCCTAACCTGACAAGAGAAAGCATCACACATTTCAAGAAGCACAGAACATCCCAATGAAGATCAACCCAAACAGACCCACTCCAAGACGCAGCATAATTAAAATGGCAACATTGAAAGATGAGAGAATCTGAAAAGCAGCAAGAGAAAAACAGCTAGTAACATATAAGGGGGCTCTGAAAAGGTTATCAACTGATTTCACAAGAGAAGCACTAAAAGCCAGAAGGGAATAGCAAAAACTATTCCAAGTAATGAAAAACAAAGGTCTACAACCTAGAATACTTAACCCAGCAAGGCTCTCATTCAAAATGGAAAGTGAAATAAGGAATTTCTCAGATAAAAGATAGCTAAAAGAATACATCTTCACCAAACAAGCCTTGCAAGAGATGCTAATGGGTCTGTTTTAAAAAGAAACAGAGACAGAGAGAAACATGAGTACAAAGGGAGAAAATGACAATGAATAAGTACCTGTTAATAGTAACCTTAAATATAAATGGATTAAATGCACCAATCAAAAGACATAGGGTGGCTGAATGGGTAAGGAAACATGACCTACACATATGCTGTCTACAAGAGACCAGACCACTTCGGAACAAAAGATCTGCACAGACTGAAAGTGAAGGGATGAAAAAAAATTTCAAGCAAATGGATAAGAAAAAAAGGTTGGGGTAGCAATACTTACTTCAGACAAAGTGGATTTCACAATGAAGGCCATAAAAATAGACAAGGACATTTCATAATACTTAAGGGAATAATCCATCAAGAAGATATAACACCTAAATATATGAGGAAATCTTGGAGGACTTCAAGAAGGATATTGACAGCATTACACTAATTGTAGGGAATTTTAATACTCATATTATTAATAATGGACCGATCTTCCAAGCAAAAAGTACTCCAAGTATATTGTGACATTGAACAGTGTTCTGGATGAAATGGATGTTATTGATATGTACAGAATTTTTCACCCCAAGGAAGCAAGATACGTATTCTTTTCAAATACACATGGTGCTTGCTCAAAGATAGACCACATGGTAGGATATAAAACAAGTCTCCACAAATTGAAGAAAGTTGAAATCATATCAAGCATCTTCTCAGATCACAGTGGCTTGAAACTAGAAACCAACCTCAAGGGAAAAAACACAAAACATTCAAATTCATGGAGACTGTATAACATGCTTTTAAATAAGGAATGGGTGTACAGTGAGATCAAGGAAGAAATCAAAAAGTTCCTGGAAACAAATGAAAATTAACACACAAGAGCCCAAAACCTATGGGTACAGCGAAGGCAGTTCTCAGAGGGAAGTTTATAGCAATACAGGCCTATCTAAAAAGGCATACAAACAACCTAACCATAAAGCTACAAGAACTAGAGGAACAACAACAAACAAAGCCCAGAGCAAGTAGAAGGAAGGAACTAATCAAAATTAGAACAGAATTAAATGACATAGAGACTAAAAGAACAATTCAAAGGATCAATAAATCTAGGAGTTGGTTCTTTGAAATGATAAACAAAATTGGCAACCCTTGAACCAGACTTATCAAGAAAAATCGAGGACCCAAGTAAACAGAATCCAAAATGACAGAGGAGAAATCACAACCAATACCACAGAAATACAATTGTAAGAAATTACTATGAACAGCTACATGGCAAAAAATCTGGCATCCTGAGTGAAATGGACACATTTTTTTAAACATATTCTTCCAAAACTGAATCAAGAAGCAGGAAGCCTGACTAGATGGTAACAACCTGTGAAATTGAAGCAGTAATAAAAAAAAAACTGGCACACTAAAACCCTGGACCAGACCGGATGGCTCCAGGTGAACTTTACCAAACATTTAAGGAAGAACTAACTTCTATCCTTCTCAACCTATTCTAAAAAATCCAAGTGGGAAGACTCCCAAATTCTTTTTATGAGGCCAGTAAGATGGTTTATGATTCAGTTTGGATTTCTTGGCAAGAGAAATGTAAGTGTTTGAGATAGAGTTAGGTGAAGCTATTACTCAGCCTCTTTTTCTCTCTGTGTGGTACAAAAACTGAAAAATAATGTGAGAAATCTATAACCTGAAAATTTTTAATCTAAATTTTAACTTGGATAGGGAGTAAAGTCATTTTGTCAATGATTATTAAAAAGATTGATTGTTACTAGACCAACAAGGCAATCGCTTTTCTTGTGGTACTCAGAAATCACTTTATTGTAATCATTAAAATCACAATGATCATTTTTTCTCCTAAAAGGTTTAATTTATTAATCTTTAATTTGAGAAAGTGTATTTCACCTACTTGTTTGGCTACCTAAATAATTTTGCAATTATAAGCAAAGTTGAGTACCATAAAAAGTACAATTATGTTAAAATTATACTTAATTGATTGTCTAAACCATTTTTACATACATACAGAAAGAAATTCAAAATGATGAATGTTTCCAAACCAGTTTTGTTTGGACTAAACATACCAATCAAGAAAAAAACAAGGATTTCAGGAAAGATACGGGTTTTCTTGAAATGAAAAATGCCTTCCGAGAGACCATGTATAAAACCCAGGTAAAACTTTTATTGGCTAAAAAAAAATGTATGTTTCTGGTTCTTACAGAATTGTTTGAGAGGCAACGTTTGGTAGAAATAACATGGATTTTGTAATCACAAATATGATTTTTGAACCTAGCTGTGTTTTTAAGTCTGATTTGATCATATTAGGATATTGCCCTATGTTTCAAAAGTTTTGAGATTCTTTTTGAAATAATGCATATATGCATATTGAAGCATAGTTCCTAATACATAGTGTATTCTTAACACATGGTGATTATCTAGAACTCTTCTGTATATTTACTATAATGTGTCATAAAGGATTTTTATCAGCATTATGTGTAGTCATAATTCCTGATCTAAATTCAAGTATTTTACTGCATATTGAACAACATTTTTAAATGACACAAATGAATCTATTTTGATTAAAATGGAAAACAGAAAGGACTTTGAACTTGAAACAATGAAAAGTACCTTAAGACAGCATACATACGGCTCTAGAAAAATTTTAAATAGCAGCAGCTACTGAAAAAAGGCATGATTAGTTCAATTTCATATAGTGTTTTATAGAACAGACTGTTGTGTTGATTTACCAAATCATTAGCCTAGTAAGTATTACCACTTAATCTAAAATGTTTTTCAATGTGACTAGAAAGAAATTAGAGACAAATTCTGCACTTATCAAAAATTTTACAAGGAGACTTCAAGGGTCAATTTGGCACACTTAAACTGAATAGTACTTGAAGAAATTTTATATGGAGAGATTAAACTTTCTGAGACCTCAAAATATGTTTGCATTTTTTTCTGGCTTTTCCAAAGTATAACTAGTACTTTCTATGATTAACTACATATGCTTGGTCTTAAGAAGAGGCTTTTTGAGTTGATGTGTTTGTTGCAATAGTTATTATAGACCACAGTATAAAATATTTTTTAATTCAGAAGGAATAATGGAGTTATTAAAATAAATTTAGTTTTTTATTTAACATGAAGAAAAGAATTAGTGCCCTGGCTGGTAGCACAGTGGACAAGGCACCGGCCTGCGAACCCAAAGGTCGCAGGTTCGATTCCTAGTCAGGGCACATAACAAGGTTGCAAACCAGGTCTCCAGTCAGGTCTGTGGCTGGAGGCAGGTGAAAAGCAACCATACATTGATGTCTCTGTCCCTCTCTGCCTCTCTCCCTTCCCCTCTTTCTAAAAATAATGAAAATAAAATATTAAAAAAAAAAAAAAGAATTAAGTGATTTCATGAAGTAAATACCACTTATTAAAATATAATTATATATTCTTTGAACTCCTTTTAGGACTTGAGGCTAAATGTAAAATTCATGTAGAAATTTGTATTTTTAAAAATAAATTTCTTAATATCAATAAGCAGTGTATTATGTGATACATCATACTGTTTAATGTTATTATTGCCTGTGTCCTATAAAATGATTTTCTTGAGATGTTTCATTTGATGTGCCTGATAATGGCAAGATTCTATTTGATCTATAGCCTGAATTATTTTTACAAACATCTGGAAAAGTAAAATAATGAAGATAACTATATTCTGTTTAATCATATGATAAATAGGAAAAAAAGATTCGCAGAAAGATTGTTAATAAAATTAAAGCACCTAATAAAAATTATACTATATGTAAACACAATATAAGCTTTTATGAACTAAAAACCTACATTTTTCTGCCTCATAGTATAACCAAAATGTGATATAATTCACAATGCTCTTTACCGTATTTACAAAACCTCCCTTCCTGAGTGGATTTTTCTGTTGTGACTTGTTTTATGGTTAACCTATAGTCTAACTAAAATGTTCTTACAACCATGCAGAAAAAAATTCAAAATCATGATGAAGATGTTAATGTTAGTTCTATTTTCACTGAACATCACAAAAAAGGAAAGTTCAGAGAGTCCAGTAGAGATTTGAAATTTATTAAGAAGAGAAATGCCATAGGAAGACACACACATAGAAATCAGGTAAGATCTCCCGAATGAAAAATAATATTTATTTTACAGTTTTTTTCTAAATTGACCAAATATGTCAATTATAAAATTGTTTTTAATTATATGCGCAAAGGTGTTTATCAAGCATTGGTGTACAAATTTTAAAAGACTACAAAATGAGTGCTATTTTAACCCATCAGTTGGGTTAAGAAATAGAATATTCCCAGTTTTGTAAGACCCCGTGTCTGTCATTTCCATGCTGCATCTGTTTTCTTCCTCTTACCCATTGATAATCTCTGTCTTAGAATTGGTTTTATTTTATTTTCATTATAGTAGTTTTACCAGCAATTGCTATATCCTTAATGATATGTATCTATATAGTCCTTTAGTTTTGCCTGTTAATAAACTTCTTTTAGTTCATGGTATTATAAGTCTTCTTTGACTTGCATTTTTTATTTTGCTGGTATATAAAAGTTTCCATTTTTCCACAATTTTTTGTCTATTTTGCTATTGATAGGTTTTGGATTTCTTTTTGTTCTGTTTGATTGATTACTTGTTTTTGCAATTGTGAACATTTATGTCATAAACTATGAACATTTTTAAATTTCATTTATTTATTTATTCTTAATCCTCACCCAAAGACATGCTTACGGTTTTTAGAGAAAGGGGGAGGGAAGGATAGAGAGAGGGAGAGAAACATCAATGTGAGAGAAACATTGATCAGTTGCTTCCCATACGTGCCCCAATCTGGAACCAAGCCAAACCCCAGACATGTGCTCTGGCCAGGGGTTGAACCCACAGCCTTTCAGCTTTCTGGACAATGCTCCAACCACCTGAGCCACATTAGACAGGACAACAGAGTGAACATTTTCTTATGTACTTATCCAAGCATTTCCCTAGTTTAGGATATATTCCTTAGAGTAGAATTCTTAGATTTGGCCATAGGTCTTTGTTCAGTAGTACTGGGGAATATCCAACTGTTTTCCAAAACATTTTACTTATGGAATACTCCCTCCAGCAGTGGATATTTCCTATATCCACTATATATTCCAGTATATAACTATTATTTTTTAAATGTGTTATACTTGCCTTAAGTTAATTTGGAAATTATAACATCATTCATGTTAAGATTTAATTGTTGTCTAAATTCATGTAGAAGGAAATTAAGAAGAGGGATGAAGACATCCAAAGAAGTTATACTTTGAGGAAAAAAGACAAAAGAGAAAAAGAAAGAGATTCCAGGAAGCACAAGAAACATGACAAAATTAAAAATACCTTAAAAGAGCACCCATACCGAGATCAGGTAAAACTTTGTAAGCTACACTAAACAGTTTTTATTATTTCTGGCTCTTCCTTAGTAAAAAGTAGACATAAATAGTCTTGATTTTTATGATCACTTGCTATGTTAAATATAACCTGCACATAGTATTAAAAAACAAACAAACTTGAGTTAATATGGTGTGATAGGCATAATTAACATTATGATTAACTTTGGTTCACAATGAAAATATTTTTATATGTCTACACAAAGACATTTCAGTTAATCAGGATGTTCAAATACATTTTGTTTTGCCTGAACATAACAAAAAGAAACAAACAGAAAAAGGCTAAAATTCTTAAAATGAAAAGTACCTTAAGACAACATTTGTATGTAGTTTGGGTGACACATTCTGGTCTAATGCTTAGTTGTTATCTTTTTCTTTGTTAGTGTAATACAGATCATTTTAATACAATAGCTTGTCTTTTAAATGGGATCCTAGAGTTAATTTTTCTAGCATATAACTTTATTTTACAATTTAAACCACAGCATGTTGACATACATATATTCAGGAGACTCTTCAGAGAATGATGAATGTTTTGTGTGAACATGACAACAAAGAAACAAAAGGTTCTAGGAAAGCTTTGGGACTAAAGGCTAAAATGAAAAAATACTTTAAGTAAATACATATGTAAATATCAGGTAAAACTTTCCAAATCAAAGTTTTTGCTTTAAAAAATTTTATCATATAATCTTTATATAATATTATTGTAAGGACCTTTGCTGTGGTTAATACTACATGAATGTGTTTTTGTATTATATTGCCCATTGTGACACTAATAATTTGTGTTGACACTATATATTGTACACTGTTTAAAGTACTTTTCCATTTCTTTCCATGCAGAAAAAAATGAATATTTCTGTTCTTGCTGATCATGTCGAAGACTCAACAACCAAGGATATAAGAACAGATATGGACATTGTTGAAATAAAAAATGCCTTGAAGAAGCACATATATAGATCTCAGGTAGAACTTGGCATTAGTAAAACTTTTATATAGTTTCCTATTCTTATAACTAAAGAACTAAAATATGATAATAACTATAATAAGTGGCTCATTATCATGTTTATTATGTCTTAAAATAATTTTCTTAGTTCATTAATTTGTTACAAACAGTAACATATTTGGCCATTTAGTAAATATGCTGAATTCTCTGCCTGTTTTACCTCAGGTAAATTACGTGTAACAGGGTTTGCTGCCTTTCCCACAGCACCCAGTGTCCGTTCACCTTGCCCAGGCCTTCACCCAGAGGAAGAATTTCTTTAGTCTCCACTCCTGTCTACTTTGTTTTGATGAGCCCTTGAGGAGATCTGTGGAGAATATCCTGCAATTGAGTGCAACCTCCCCTTTTGTCTTTGATTCCCAAGGGTTCTGTTTCCTCAAGCAGCCCCCATTTAGCTAAAATTTTCTTACTTTCTTTAATGAAGGCCTCTTCTTTCTACCATGCTCTGTCTCAGAAAAGCCAGTGCTCATGTTCCATGTTCTTAGAGGCTCCTGCCTTTCAAATTCAGTTTAGTTGATTACACTAGGCCTATGCTGTCTGTTGGGCTCAAGAAAAATTATGTTTTGGTAAATTTTTAAACTTTTTGTATAATCAGGATAGTATCTATTTATTGCATATATATTTATAGTTAAATATTTTAAATATACAATTATAGGAATATTTAAACAGGAAAATTTATATGTCATTATATAGAAAACATAACTACATGTTTATTTTTCCTATGGACCCTTGAACAAAATGTTCTTCCTATTTATAATTCTGATTATTAGAATACTAAGGACAGTAAACCTCTCTAGGTCTTCAAAGCAAATATGACTTGACCTGTTATTTTAAGTTAGAAGGAGAAAATAGAGACTGTTCATACTCCTAAGAGTACCATTACTTTAATATGATAGATGTCCCTAACCTGAAAAATGAGTATTAGGCCTATTATAAATGGAAATGTCTTCCTGAATCTGTTTTATAAGTTTGGCCAAAGTTTATAAGCCGAAATGCATTTTTTGACCAAAAGTGTTTAATTATATGATTGCTGTTTTGTAGGCTATTAAATACAGCTGCATTAGAATGGATAAACAACCAGTGTACAATGTTGAGGTAAGGGCATGGAGTAGTGTGGTGATGGGTAAAAATGAAGCTCTGAGTTTTGTTATTTTTAGTTACTTGATGTTAATAGCAACAAAGCTTGCTATTACATTTTTTAAAGTAGGTTCTCTTATTAGAAATCAAAACTAAAAATACTATAATGTCAGTCAAAGCTTAAAAATATGTATATGGAGCCCTGGCTGGTGGCACAGTGGATAAGGTGCCAGCCTGTGAACCCATCGGTCACTGGTTCGATTCCCCAGCCAGGGCACATAATGAGGTTGCAAGCCAGGTGTCCAGCCAGGTCTGAGGCTGGAGGCAGGTGAAAGGCAACCATAGATTGATGTCTCTCTCCCTCTCTGCCTCTCTCTCTTTCCTTTCTCTGAAAATAATAAATAAAATCTATTAAAAAAATATGTATATGGCAGTAAAAACTATTAAGAACTAAAAATTTACCTCATGCTTATCACAGGTGAAGTTATATTCCTGTTCTTATCTTTTACAGTTTTTATAATAACTATCTCTAGATTAAAGTTTTAGTATAACATTTACAAATATATATTTCCTTTATGCATATACTTATTCATTTCTTTAAAATGATTGTTTTATTTTGTGTAGCCTTTTAGAGCATTTAAGGTTTTCTTTTAGAGGTAGTACTTCCCCTTACTATGTAAGGCAACAGAGAATAATAAATAAAGAAGTATTACATTTTTTGCAGTGGCTTGTATTTATAAAACAGATTTATATAAGTAATTCTTTTTGAACCATGTAACAATCTTGTGAAGTTGTAATGGCAGGATTTATCATCAGTTTGTATAGATAAGGTGATTACGGCTCCTTGATAATTCAAAATTTGATCCCAGAATTTTACCCCTTTTAGTCATAGAATCTTTCCTTTCTTAGGTTAAAAATGCTGATTTTCCCAGAGGTATATTAAATTTAATTGAAAGTCTCATAGAAAGCCAGTTTTTTAAAGAAGCGATTGAAGAACTTTCCTCTTTGCAAGCACATTATATTCCTCCTGTATGCCTTCTTCATGCTCTTCTAGAGAACATTCTACAGGTAAGAACAATGTTTCAAAGAAAATAAAAACATGTTTTCATTTTCTGTATGCTTATAGCTAGCGTATTTTCTCTTTTCGGTACTTCCTTTGTTTTAATAGGAAATCAGTACCCATTTATTACCGTTTCTCTTCTGGTTTTAAACTATTTACTAGCAGTTACTCCAAGTGCATTTAATTTATTATTTATCAGAATTTCCAAGGTAATTTCATCTTGGGTAAAATTTATCTAACATTTTTCATTATGGCAGTAAAGTACCCAACATGAAATTAGACTACAATGGTCTAGGATGCTATTTGGTAACTCATTCCTTTAATACATTGATAATCAGTTTTATTTATAGTGTAGATAGACAACATATTTTCTTAACTGTGGAAATCAACAGGAACAGTTTCAAAGGTAACTCTCTATACTTGATCTTAGCCAAAAGGCCGAGAAGCGATCAAAGGTTACTTTCTAATCATGTTCATCATCTAGGTGCCAATTTGAAGAAATAACAGGTGTAAGCTATGTCAGACTAATGTCGATGATACGTAAGAATGTTACATGAAAATTTCTTACCTTTAGTGCCTTTCACATATGGCAATTCTTCATCTATAATCATAAAAAGTAAAATGGACATTTCATATAAGTCACAGAAACAAGGATTATTTAACAATAGAGATACATACTTAGAGTGTGCCTCTCTGTTGTATTTAGTTAGCTAAATGTGATACTTTCATATGATCTTCTGTCCCAACACATATATTTAGCACGAAAGTTAGACCAGGCTTATAGTTTTGTACTAAATTAGCTGGTGAAACTATACTTTTGGCTGTCGTGTTTTATTTGTCTGTTTATTTTTAAATAATAGGATAAAATGGATACATTTTCTGGTCGATACTTTCATATATTGTCAGCTCTTCTTCACCTACATCCTCCTTGGAAGTCCCCAGCCATGTCAAGATATTATTTAGAATTATTTCAGTGTCCAACCTGTATGAAAGGAGCATGGTCTCTAATAGAAGTGCTCATCAGGTAAGAAATTTCACATGTAAGGATTTAACTTAATATTTGTTATGCTTTGTTTATTCATGAAAAAAGTACAGTACAAGTCTTTGAAAATTTAATGTGGGAGTATGGAATACTGTGTTGAATTTATTGCAAAATTCTTAAAAAAAAAAAGGCAGGCTCCACATCAATTGGTTATGTTTGTCAAATAGTTTATTTAAAACATAAATGTTTATTGAATGCATAAAATGGATTTTAGGAAAGCTAAATTATTACTTTTATTTATTTTAAAAAGATTTTTACTTATTATTTTTAGAGAGAGGGAAAGGGAGGGCAGCAGAGAGAGAAAAACATCAATGTATGGTTGCCTTTCACCTGGCTTGAGACCTGGCCTGCAACCTGGTTATGTGCCCTGGCTGGGAATCGAACCAGCAACTTTGGGTTCGCAGGCTGGCACCTATCTAGTGAGCCACGGGCCAGGGCTTAATTTTATTTTTAACAAAATGTTAAATTTGCATACTTTTTAAATTAATAAACTTAATTTATTAAATATGAATATCAACATCAAACTTTGCTCATCAAAAGTTTAAACATTTTTAACTATACGTATCTATTTCAGTGTTTGTTGTATTTTTTTCAGCTAGTAATTTGAACTTTGAAACTGAACTATTTCGTAAATAAGCCATTGATATCATGCCTCTGCAATGCTGTTCTCTCTGCCTAGGTGCTTCTTCCTTTGTCTTCCAACTAGAAGTCCTTCCTATTTACCCTTTTTTCCAAACAGGACTAATCATTTTTCCGATTCTTTTCTGATAGCTCTCTGTCCCTCACAGACTTCCTATGTGTAGGAAGTACTTTCATTTTATCCAGGTGTTCAGTTTGGGGGTCCATAGTAGTGTCAAAAGTCTGGACTTTTGGTTATCAAGTTGAGATTATAGAATTATGATATATTTGAAGTGAGCTAAACTGCTAGCTTGCACTTTTTCATGCATTTATTCATTCTACAAATGTTTATTGAATACTGGGAGCTACGTGCTAATGTGTCAGTGAGAAGATACGTATAAAAAACAGTTCCTTGATTCCCCAGCCAGGGCACATAACCAGGTTGCAAACCAGGCCTCCAGTCAGGTCTGTGGCTGGAGGCAGGTGAAATGCAACCATACGTTAATGTCTTTCTCCCTCTCTGCCTATCTCCCTTCCCCTCTTTCTAAAAATAATAAAATAAAATCTTAAAAAAAAAACAAAAAACAGTTCCCGCACTTTTGAAAGTGACTAGGATATAAACAGAATTCTAACACAACAGAACTAGCCTAGCATAGGTATAGGATGTGAAGATACATGGTATATGCAGCTAACGTCTTCCTAATTTCTAAGTCTGTCATTGCTATTATTTTTAAAGCCCTCATTGTTTTTCATGTAAATTATTGTAATACCTGCTTTCTTGATTTCACTGTTTTTATCTTCCAAAGGACTCCAGTATGCTCTTTCCAAAGTGATCTTGCCATTTCCCAGATAGAAGGCCTTCATTAACTCACATGTCATTTATAGGAGAGGGTTTAAATTCCTTAGTAAACCATGTAAGACCCTTAATGATTTAGTCCCTCTATATTAACCATTGTTAATATAAAGGGAATGGTTTACACATCATCACTATAACCTGGTAGCCAAGGAGAATGGATTGGAATGAACATGTGTGAACAATGATTACTTCACTGTACTAGTCAGTAGGGGTGGTAGATGCCATTGAGTGAGCATGTGTACTCACATTCAAAATGACTGAGCAAATAAAGACTCTGCATCAAATTTTTCACTAAGCTTGAACAATCCTCCGTGGAAACTATCTGGATGATTCAGAAGGCTGCAGCCATAGGCAGTGGTGGTTGGCAGCTTCATCATCACAATGCACACCCACTCATGCATCACATCTTATGCAGAGTATTTTGGAGAAACAGCAAATCACCCAGGAGACTCAGCCCCTCCACAGCCCATATTTGGTGCCCAGTGACTTCTGGCTTTTCTCAAAACTAAAATCACATTTGAAAGGGAAGAGCTTTCAGACTGTCAATGAGATTCAGGAAAATATGATGGGGTATCTGATGGTGATTGAGAGAACTGTGTAAGGTCCCAAAGTGACTACTTTGAAGGGGACTAAGGCACCCTTTTCCTCTGTGCAATGTGTCTTGTATCTTGTATTGTCTTCAGGAAATATTTCTGTTTTTCATATTACATGGCTGGATACCTTCTGGACAGATCTCATATATTTGTTCCCATATTCATTTTTCCCAAAAGTACCCAATGACTGAATTATTTTCCATTTCTTAGTGCCTTTCCCCTTACGTTTTCTCTGCATACATACACCTCATTCCTGCCACCCCACAAATACCTGTCCAGTTCCTACTTAGGCTTTAAAACCCATCTCAGATGCCACTTCCTAGTTCTTGGCTGATTACGCTGAGTTACTTCAGCCTTTGACCTTAAGAGGAAATGCTCAGTTTTAAGTATCTTTAACCTCAATGCATAAAATAATGCCTAAAACAGCAAAAAGACCTTAATTTTGTTTGGATGGGAAATAAAGTTTGGACAGCTTTAAAGTAGATTTTTAAAAAATAAGCTTTCAAAAAACTTAAATTCTCATTTGAGGACATGTTCATTGATTTTTAGAGAGAGGGGAAGGGAAGGAGGGAGGGAGAGAGAGGGGGACAGACAGATAGATGGACATTGATATGAGAGAGAAACCTAGATCAAGTTGCCTCCCGTATTCACCCTGACTGGATATCAAACCCACAACCTAGATATGTGCGCTGACCAGGAATCAAACCGGTGACCTATTGGTGCATGGGATGATGTTCCAACCAACCAAGCCACACTGGCCAGGGAAAAAGTAGATTTTTACTTTTTTTTTTTTTTTTTAATTTTATGTATTATTTTCAGAGAAGGGAAGGGAGAGAGGCAGAGAAGGAAAGAGACATCAGTACATGGTTGCCTTTCACCTGCCTCCAGCTATGGACCTGGCTAGAGACCTGGCTTGCAACCTGATTATGTTGCCCTGGCTGGGAATCAAACCAGCAGCCTTTGGGTTCACAGGCTGGCACCTTATCCACTGTGCCACAGCCAGGGCTCAATTTTTTGATGAACAGAAATATTTAGATTTTAATTGAAAACAATTAGGTTTATTGGGGATGTGGGAAAAGAGCATAGGGAAGTGGTTGTGGTATAGGTGAGCTTGGTGCTGTTAGTCTACTTTTTAATATATTTGAGTTATTTTATAATATACCTTTAAAAAAAAAAAAGATACTATGATATCCGTATCTGGCAGTTTTTAGATAAACTTAATGACTGAATATGGCCATAAAGGATCTTCTAGAACAGATTTGAATATTAAATAAATGTTAAATTTAATAGCTATTAAGGACCTTCCAAACTTGTGAATGTGGTATACAAAAAAAGAAGATGGAGAAAGTAGAGACAGCACTAGAAAGTTTCAAGTATATTGTTGATACAATAATAAAGTTGGAAGAAAGTTGTAATATATTTTGCCTAGATTATTACTTCTCTCAGACCTAGAATTCTAAATAATCTTCTCGTTTAATAAGTCCTCTGTTGCACAAGCCACATTAATAGAGCATGTTCATCATCAGAATATTCTGTTGGACATGGCTACTATAGAAGATAGAAGGAAAATAAATTTTGAATTTTTAGAACTTAAAAAAATAGCTCTAAAGTGACTTTTATTTTACTAAATAACGAAAAAGAAAATTGTCTTTAGTGAGATGATGATTATGGAGATTTGTAAGTTGAGTATAGCTGGTCATCCAAATTGAAACGTTTAATGAAATTTTTTATTTTTTATTCTTTATTAGTGCTATAAAGACTACAAAGTGAGAGCACCAGATGATTGTTAAACATTACAGTCAGTAAAAAGTATAGAAATTAGATTTGTATTAAAAATTTTATTATGAACTATTTGACATGGTTTAAATTTTAAAGGAAAACATTAATAAAATTTTATTGACTTTGCTTTAAATTATTTTAAAACAAATTTCATTAAAATTCCAGTAATACTCTAAAAAAGGAAAATACTTTATCCACAAATTGCTTAATAAATTGCTTGTATTTTTGTTGGGTTCATGTATTTCAGGTCTTGCCTTTTCAATGAAAGTTTTTGTCATCAAATTTCGGGAAATGTTGGCTCTAAGGAACTCCATATGACACTGCTCAAATTTTTCTTCAGCTTAGTTGAAAGTGAAGTACGACATCTGAGTCAAAAGTAAGTTTTAATTGCAAAAAAACCTCAGCTTTTCTATGTATTATTTTATGCACCATTTTTCTGATCATGTATATACATAATTTTAAAAATCACCTAGCTTTCTAGTTTAGATATGGCCCATTTACACAATGGAGTACCACACAGCAGAAAGAAAGAATGTATTTCTACCTTTTGCGATAGCATGGTTGGAACTAAAGAGTATTATTCTTAGTGAAATAAGCCAAGAGGCAAAAGACAAATACCATATGATCTAACCTAATACAGGAAACTTAGGAATAAAACAAACAGACAAGCAGAATGGCACCAGAGACATGGAAACAAGGAATAGACTGATGGTGTCCAGAGGGATAGTTGGAGGGAAAGAGTGGGGAAAAGAAGGGGAAGGGTTTAAATAAGGAATTAGTATGAATAACCCATGAACATGGACAAGGTGGAGATCGACTGTTGGAGAAGGGATGGGGTGGGTGGGGAAGGGGAGCACAATGAGGGGGAAATAGGACAACTGTAATATAACAAAAATAATTTTAAAATAACAAAAAAATTTATTTTTAAAACACTTTCTGGAAACAATCTTTAAGTGGTAGTAGAGGTTTATATATTCTTTTTATGTTTCATTAGTTCATATTTTTATTCTTCACTAGCTTACATGTTTTGATAGATGAGTGTGTTACTTTTTCACAATTTATATAGTTTTGAAATCTTTAGTATTTGCTTAAATAAAAAGATATACTAGGTTTTAATACTGAATCTGTAAGTCATTAGTTTTGTGTATGATATAAAACAAAGTTAGATTATTATGTGTGCTTATTGGTGGTTATGTTGAACTCAGGCCATTTTTATATTTTACCATTTATTAAATTTACATATAATTTTTATGTATTATGATCATTCTTTGTTCACAAATTGCTGATTTTATTTTTTATGTTTACTGACAAGATATTATGCCTAATAACTAGTGATCAAATAGGCCAAGAAGATAAACCTTTTGTTCATATTTTCATTAGGTTGTATGACTGGTCAGATTCTCAAAGTCTGAAAATAACAGGAAAGGCAATTCTCCTTGAAATCTTCTGGTCAGGAAGTGAGACCTCTGGGCTTTTGACCAAACAAGTAAATATGCTTTTGGACTGGACTATATATTCTCACAAGGAAAAATGCAAGTCTAATGATGTAAGTAGGATTAATTTACAAATGAATAATCGTATATGAAAAAAATCTACACCTTTGAATTACACATTCTTTTCTTCTCTGTTTTGAATAAATTGAAGAAAAAAATTAAAACAAGCCCAAATACATCATCATTTTCTATTTGGTTTGTCTAATTTTTAAAAAAAGATTTTGCCTTGGCTGGTGTGGCTCAGGGGATTGAGCACTGACCTATGGACCAAACATTTCAATTCTTAGTCAGAACACATGTGTGGGTTGCAGGCCAGGTTCCCAGTTGAGGGCATACAAGAGGCAACCACATACTGACTTTTCTCTTCCTCTCTTTCTCCCTACTTTTTCCTCTCTCTAAAAATAAATCAAAAAATGTTCTAAAAAGAGAAATAGAGGGAGAGGAAGGAAGGAAGAAAGGGAAAAGAAAGAGTTCCTTTAACATTTCATATAATAATGGTTTGGTGATGATGAGTTCTTTTAGTTTTTTCTTTTCTGCAAGGCTTCATCTGCCCTTCGGTTCTAAATGATATCTGTGCTGAATAGAGTAATATTGGCTGTAGGTGTCTGCTTTTGAGTATTTCTTGCCAATCCCTTCTGGCCTACAAAATTTCTTTTGAGAAATCATCTGACAGTCTTATGGAAACACCCCTATAGGTAACTAACTGCATTTCTCTTGCAACTTTTAAGATTTATCTTTAACTTGACATTTTAATTATGATGTGTCTTGGAGTAGGCCGCTTTGCATCCATCTTGTTTGGAACTTCTCTGCTTCCTGGACTTGCGTGTCTGTTTCCTTCACCAAATGAGGGATGCTTTCTTCCATTGTTTATTCAAATTTCCAATTTTTTGTTCTTTTGTGGTCCTTCTGGCACCCCTGTGATGTGAATGTTGAAATGCTTAAAGTTGTCCCAGAGGCTCCTTGCACTTTGCTTGGTTTTTTGGATTTTTTTCTTCTTGTTAAAGAACCAATCTGTCTGATTGGTTGTTTTTTGCTTCCTTATGTTCCTACTCATTGATTTGATTCTCAGCTTCATCAACTTTATTATTGTCTCCCTGTAAATTGTTCTTTATTTCAATTAGTGTATCTTTGTTTTTGACTGGATCTCTTTTATGCTATTGAGGTCCTCACTAAATTAATTTCTTTGAGCATCTTTATAAATAGTGGATTGAACTTTGCGTCTGGTAGATTGCTTATCTCCATTTGTTTAATTCTTTTCCTGAAATTTTGATCACTTCTTTCATTTGGGCCATGTTTCTTTGTCTCCTCATTTTTGCAGCCTTTCTCTGTTTTTGTTTCTATGTATTAGGTAGAGTTACCATAATTCCCTGTCTTGGTAATGTGGCTTAATGTAGTAGATGACCTGTATAGTCTACTGGCACAGCCTTCCCTATCACCCAAGCTCGATCTTGAAGAGTGCACCCTTCATTTATGATAAGTATACCTCATGTAGTTCAGCTTTGATTGCTGTTGTCAGGTTCATGGAAGGGATCTTCCTAGGCCAGTGAGCTGCAGGACTGGCTGTGATTGCTGACCATCCTTGACCCTCCGTGGAAGGTCCGCTGTGCAGGGGCAGGGTGGTGGTGCTCTCACATGGTCTCTAGCTGTCCACTGGGCGCACAGATTCAGGTATTCCAATTGGTGCAAGCCTAGGTCAGCCCCTACCTGTGTTTTGTCCACGACCACCCTGCATGAGCTGTAAATCTGAGATGGCTTCTACCTGTGTTAGACTGGGAGCCTCCTAGATGAAGCCAAGCCATGAATCTACAGTGGCTGCTGCTAGTGCCAGACCTGGGGCCACTTAGCAAGAGGTATGGGGGCTGGGGAATCCCTGAGGCCAGCTGTTGCTTGTTTGGAAGGATTTAGGAATTTGTGAAGCATGAGCCAAGACCAGCCATTCATATGGAAAAGCCACTGTTAATCCTGAGTGGGCCTATAAATTGGGTGGGACAGATCTTTGGGATCTTCAGAGTAGGACAAACTGTGTTAGCCAGGTTGAAGGTGTCTCACATATGGCATCCACCTGCTGGCTCTGTGGCTCTGGGGTGAGAGCTCAGAAAAGAGGTAATGGCCTCTGCCTGCTTTTCTGTCTGTGAGAATGCTGGCCCTCTGCTCTCGCTTGATGCCAGACACTTCACTTCCTACCCATATGCCACTGGAGCCTTTCAAGCTGCTACTCCAATACTAGAGTTCAGAGGGAGTGATTCTGAGGTTGGGTGTGAGTTCTTTAGGAACAACTGCTGGGCACTCCCACAGTTTCTTCCACTGACTCATTCCCTGCTGGTGATTAGGCAGCTGTAGGTTATAGGGACTTATCTTCATGGCACTGGAACCCTGAGCTGTGGGGCCTGCTGTTGGGCTGGGCCTCCTCACTTCCAAAATATTCCTCTGAATTTTATCCACCACACGTGGATGTGGACCAGCTCATTCCATGCCTCCCCTACTCCTATCAGTCTGGACGGATATGGTTTCTTTAATTCTATAGTTGTTGGACTTCCATTCAACTCAATTTCTGATGGTTCTGAGTGATGGTTCTCTATTTTAGTTATAATTTTGATGGTTGTGTGAGGATGGAACATGAGAGCTGTGTTTACCTACACCTTGATCTTGACCAGAAGTCTGATTTCACTTCTATTTTCATTGTTTATATATACTTGGAACATTCTATATATTGTGCTTTTGAGTTTTTAGTTCACTAGTCTTTTCAGTTGTGCGTAGTATGTTGTTAAACATGTCATTTGTACTTAAATTTTTGTATTTTTCCCACTTTTAGACCTTTATTACTCCCAAGTTACTACTACATATTTTTATGGCTTCTAGTTTCCTACAAAATTTTCAAGGATTTCTTTCTGTTCTTTGAACATGGCAATAATAGTTATTTTTTATAATCTGTTTATTCCATATTTGAAGTCTGTGGATCTATTTCTGTTGTTTGATATCTTATGTCTTTTGTATTCTCTTGCAAGCTCATTGTTTATTATGAACCATAAATTGCATTTGAAAAATTGTCTGTAGAAACAATTCTAGCAAAGACCCTGAATAGCTTATTCCAAATAAAATAACTGTTTGCATCTGCCAGGTGCCTGGATATATTTACCAGTTGAGGACTACTCTAATCCAAGTTTTAGGTTGGAGGGTTTCTGAATAGTCTAAATGTAGTACAGGGCTACAAATACATGTATTTTGCTTCTAACTCACTCTTACTCTGGCATTGAAACCCTTCAGGGTATAAAGATATTAGCTATTAGGTCTTGGTCTGTGACCTTTGTACTCCTTTTCCCTAGACTCCAAAAACCATACTTCTATATCTCAGCTCTTTTTCTGGAGTTAGCAAATTGTCCTTAGGGCAAAATCAGCTACCTTTGAGTGCATCACTTCACTTTTCCTTTCTCCCAGATCATGGTTTAGCAATTCCTTGTAACTTCCAGAGGATATTTTACATATTTTATTCAACATTTTTAGCTTTATTTTATTACTATTTTTTAAATTTTATTTTTACTTATTTTTAAAAAGATTTTATTTATTATTTTCAGAGAGAGGGGCAGGGAAGGAGGAAGAAAGGGAGAGAAGCATCAATGTATGGTGATTCTAGCTAAGGACCTTTCACCCGCCTCTAACTAAGGACCTGGCTAGAGACCTGGCTTACAACCTGATTATATACCCTGACTGGGGAATCAAACCAGCGACCTTTGGGTTCGAAGGCCAGTGCCAATCCCCTGAGCCACACCAGCCAGGAATATTTTATTTATTTTTAGAGAGAGGGGAAAGGAGGGAGAAAGAGAAGGGGAGAAACATCAATGTGTGGACACCCTTTGTGTGCCCTCACCTGGGAACCTGGCCTGCAACCCAGGCATGCACCCTGACTGGGAATCAAACCCAATGACCGTCTGGTTCACAGGCAGGCACTTAATCCACTAAGTCACGCCAGTCAGGGCTTAGCTTAATTTTATAATAGGGTTTATCTGTATTACTAGGCCTTCATTATCAGAAATAGAAATTCTTACTGGTTTTTAAAAAATGTATTAGGGGGTGGAGGTGTCAGAGCATGTTTAAGAGAAAAAAATTTTTAAGGAGCCTAATTGTTTTTAATTGACACTAAAATAAGATATTTTTCTGTGTGTAGTTAGACTTTGTGATCAAGTAATACTATTATTGATTAGTAATAATCTATCACTAGCAATAACCAGGTGAGTAGCCATTTTCTTGTACATGTACTTGGTTGAAAAAGAAATACAAGTATACAAATGTGTAAAAATTTTAAATACTCAACAGAAGTCACTGCCTACACTTCATTGCCAAATAACTATAGTACTTCTAAATTGAAACTACATCTGCCTTTGTATGTACTTTTGAGGCAATAGAATCATTAAGGATAAAAAATATTTCCTTATGTTTAGCATTTCTTTTTTATCCATTTGATTGCATAAATGAAATGGCTCACCTCTCACGTTTTTAGTGAAATTTTCACTATTTTACTAAATCAGCAAGAGACTATCATGGATAAGAATTTACTCAGGAAATAATGATATAAATAGTAACAGATTTAAACATATTTACCTTGAAGATTTTTATTCATGTTTATAAATTACTTCACAAATATGTTGCATTTTTTGCCATGAATTGTAGGATCAATTGTGATATGAGAACTGATTTTAAACTTTGCAAATTAATATTTTATTAATCATTTTAATTGCTTAAATTTATATAAAGTATGTTTTTATTGTATTACCTTATCTGTTAGAATTCATTCTTGTACTTAATTAAGTCTTTTGGCAGTTTCTCATTTCAAGAATTCCATGCATGTTCACAGACATTTTCTGTACTGTAAAGCATGTATTTCTTGGTTTGCTGAGTTGAAGCATTCATTTTAAGTCATTAGCTAAACAGACGTCCTCAGTTTATGCTAATATTGTTTTGTCATAGTGTCAATCAGCAAGTATTGCCGAGTGACATTGTGCCAGTGAATTTCATTGTCATTAATCTGAGAAAGCTTTGGCTTTCCTTGGCAAAGAGCAGAGATGGGCTGTGTCAAGGTTATTGAGGAGGTTCAAATTTTTGTAAGTTTGGTTCTTAGTCCATTCTTTGTGATGTCCTTAAATGCTATTTCATGATATCCCTACAATTATAAGTGGAAACAAAACCTGGTTTGCATTTAAAGATAAAGAAATTGAAGCTAAAAAGCTTTAAGTATTCAAGGTGTTCACAGCCTTTAGGCGAAAGCTTAATAGAGCCCAGATCTCCATACTGGCATATATTCTCTGATTTCATTCAATTGCAAGTATTTAAAACAGGAAGAGGTACCATAAGTTCATTAAGTTTACATTTTTCTGACCAGAGGGACTAGAGGAGCAATTTGTCCTGTTGCAGTGGGATATTATAGAAAGCCCTGCCTGGGAATCAGATGGCCAAGATTCTAGTTTGTTCTACGTTACATGCTAGTCAATTTTTGGAAAGTTGTCTAGTTCTAAACTGGAGAATACTTGTAGTGACAGATAATAGAGAACTGTATTGACAGAATATCTGATAATAAACTAACATATTAGGAGTTTTAAGGTAAATATGTATCATATGGGCTAATCATGTTATCGTTTATTCCTTTTTCTTACGGTATGCATATTCTTTTCTTTCACTTTTAGCAAACATTTTAGTAGTTCATGAACATTCTCCTCCTTTGGTGGTTTATTTACCATTTTTCTCACTAATCCACTTCTACAGCATATTTATCCACTATACTAGAAATAGTAGTTTCGTTTATACCCTGTTCAAGTAAGTGAATGCTATCAGTAGTGCAATGTCTTGGCCTTATGTTTATAGTGAGTGCCATAATTAAGAATATAGCATAATAGGATCCAAGAATCTTGATTTGAGAGTATCTTTTTATATAAAATTTTTCTGCAGTGTATGTGCTGTGTATTATGTATGTTTAGCTAATAGCACACAGGCAATAACTTGGGCAGGATCATTGTTAATCATAATAGTAAAGGAGCTCTAGTCATTTCTTGCAAGTACTGCAAGGCCTATTTCTAACTGTTTAATATCAAGAAAAATCAAGTATTAAGCAATATTGATAGTTCTTTGTTATGTCAGGTACATAAGTACATATATTTGTGTAAGAAAAGAGGAAAAGTCCCAACTAGTTAATTTTAAGTTATTTTTAATTCCTGGGAGTGCTGGATTGTGGTTTTATATGAGCGAGACTTACTAGCTCTGTAGACTAACCTCCCTTTCCCCTATTTACAGTCCTATGACCAGGGATCTGAAGTGATTCTGATTTACTATTCACTTACGATAGAGAATACTTTGAGAAATTAAAATTTACTGGTCTCTTTCTTCCTGAGAAGTGTCATTGCCAATATTCACATTATACTTTAAGGAGCATTCTGTGACATGGATCTTGACATGATCAGTTTGCTAGTTCACATACAGTTTTTCACTGTCCAGTTTTATGTTCTCGTCATAATTTGAACCATGAGAAGTAAAAATTTGCCCAGAGTCACCATCTACATATTGGCTTTACAAAGAATGAATTTGGCTTCCTGCAAAGTTCTTTGAAAACTGACTACGACCCTATGCTTAAGGAGTCAGTTCTAGTCAGCTGCAAGGCGTGGACCTTCCCAGGGTATTGGGGAGGCATTGGTACTTTTCCAACCTGCTAAGGCCAGTCCTGATGCTTGCTTTCCAATTCATACAAGTTCTGACTGCAAAGGCTGAAACCCAGCTTTTTTCCTAATCAAGGTAGAAGTGGTACTGATGCCCCACTCTTGAGTCCTGACCTGGCAGGATCAGGCTGTGGTCAAGGTTCTGTATTGTGGCCCCTGATCATACCAGAGGAAGAGCAGTGCTTCCCTAGTCTTGAAGCTTAAAATCATGTTGGACCCATTCCTCAGAGTCTTCGTCCCCGATTCTAATGTCTGGCCCTGTCAGAATACAGTGTGCTTGCCCCACAGTGTGATAGGGCATCAGGGGACCTGAACACCAGCTAAGGATCCTGACTCTGAGCTTTCCCTCAGTAAACACTGGCATTATGCCTAATGTATGTGCATTTGCCCTTGTTTGCACAACAAACCAGAAATAGGATTTTAGTTTTGAAATCATTAACTAATAGCTTACAATAATGAATGATGCCATAATGAAGTACTCTAGGTATATATACACCTGTAAGGCTCTTATGTGCTGAAGGCAGGAGAAATAAATGCAGTAGTCACTAAGGGTTCAAAGTACTAGGGATTTTTTTTGTCACTAATCCCCTACTAGGCATAGGATTATGGCAGAACATAGCAGTTGTAATTTGTTTGGGTACCATAACATTTATTAAAAGCTTTTCACGCGTCTTCTCCCATACCGTTAATTTAGTGATACTTTTCATACCTAGAAAACAAATACCAAAAATATAAGAACTTTAATGATGTGATTTTAATGTCATTGTGAGAGTTTCCATTTCAATCAAAAGTATTTAAAAGTACTGTTTTTATACTTCATCCTTACAATTCACATATTAGATATTTTTAACACTAAAGCACACTTACTATAAGAATTAACAACATTTATTATAAAAGTGATAACATAATATACTTTTTTAAAATTTTTTTAAAATTTCATTATCTTTTTAGAAAGAGGGGAAGGGAGAGAGGCAGAGAGGGAGAGAGACATCAATGTATGGTTGCGTTTCCCCTGCCTGCAGCCACAGACCTAACTGGAGACCTGGTTTGCAACCTGGTTATGTGCCCTGGCTAGGGAATCGAATCTGTGATCTTTGGTTTCCCAGGCCAATGCCTTATGCACTGTGCTCCCAGCCAGGGCAATGTAATGTTCGTATTTTTAAACTGTGATCTTTATCTCTATCTTTATTTAACTGTGATCTTTATCTTTATTTATCTCTAAATTAGGTAATAACATTTGATAAAATTTAGTAATTAAATTTTGAATCAGTTTTTTTCCAACAAAGAATAATCTCGTTTGCTCAAGTTTTTTTTTTTTTAATTTAATTTTATTGTTGTTGTATTACATACATTCCCTTTTTACTCCCCTCTGTCCCCTTCCCCGCCCACCCACTCCCCACCAAAGTCAATCCCACTCATTCATTGTCCATATCCATGGTTCTTCCATGCTAGTTTCTTAACTAAATTGCTCCCCTTCTTTGCCTCCTCCTCCCCACTCAAGTTTTTATTTGTTGTGTTTTTCAAGTATTTCTGGAGAAATGTAAAAGTTAATTTTATATATAACAGTAGGGGTGGCTAATGTGTCTTTTTAACTAATCATTTTATAGTCATATATCCCTGTCAATAGAAATTCACCGAAGTCGGTTACTTCCTCACTGTTTTAATGGGTTTATCATCTAGCTAAAACACTTGACACTGTTGGATGAAGTAACCTTAAAAGTTTGTTATATAGCTATCCATATATAATTCCTGGAAATTTTATTAACTGTTTTGCTATCTAAAGGTAGATGTAGACATAGTAGATGGGGAATAACGTAAAGAAAGAGAAGAAAGGGAGTTAGTTTGCTGGGATTCTTAAGAATACCTTTCATCTTTAGCATATCCTGTTTTTAAATAGCTAAGTTTTGCCTCAACAAGTAATTCAAAATAAATACTGACAGAAATCATGTTTTAATAATATTTTTCTCATCTTAATGTTAGGTCTTTAAACATGAACTAGCTTACTTATTGACTGGAATTCTTGGAGCAGCAATAGATTATTGGGTCTTCCTTGGTCTTAAAATGGGTAGAAATGTGATGCAACACGTGTCTGATGACTTAGGAACTTACGTTTCCCTTTCATGTGACGGTAAGTGTGTCTATTTTTTATTTTTCTTAGACCCATTGAATTTTGAGATTCCTTTAGACAGTCTGTAATCTTTAACATGTATTTATATGCGGCTTTCCTTAAGACATTTATATATATATACATATATATACATACACACATATATATGTAGACAATGTAAAGAGGAAGGTGAAAATTACCCATAATGAATGTTCCCACACAGATAACCACTGTTAAGCTTTTACTGTACAGTGATACTTTGGTACTGGTTGTTAATTCCTTCAGGAACTCTTCATGAGTGCCAAAACTGACAAGCACTGAACGAGTCCCATGGTGAAGAATTTTCTCTTGCAGGGCTTTACATAGTTGAGTTATACTCTATGTCATTTTTATTATTTTCCTCCAAATATTACATGGGCCTTCGCCCCCCCCACCCCCCCCACATATCATTTACTCAAAAATATTATCTGGATGATTATATGAAAACTGAAATTATAGTATAGAAAACAGTACCTGGAAGCAAATTATATGTATATTATTGATATTTCCCTTAATCCTACAACTAAAAATTAAAATTAAACCAATCTTTGTAAGCAAACATTTAACCAAATTTAAAATCAGTTTATTCTCTTTTTATTAGAGAGATTGCTTATATATGTATGGTGTTTTTGAATCTCACATGGTAAGAACTGTTTTCAGTATCTTTAATACTTCTGATCATTAAAGTTAAGAAAAAAAGCATTGTGTACCTCATTTTATCTGTACTATATGAATACTTCCTAGGCCTTTTCCTGAATGAATGCTTAACAATATTAAAAAGTGAAATACACTGATTCCTGGCTGGTGTGGCTTGGTGGATTAAGTGCTGGCCTATAAACCAAAGGGTCTCAGGTTCAATTCCCAGTCAGGGCCCATGCCTGGGTTGTGGACCAGGCCCCCAGGTGGGGCCACGCAAGAGCCAGCCACAGATTGATGTTTCTCTCCCTTTCTCCCTCCCTTCCTCTCTCTAAAAATAAATTAAATCTTTTTTTTTTAAATGAAATACCTTGAATGAGAATGCTTACATTTTAAAGTAACTTGCATTAACTTGGCTTATATCACTAGTTAAAACATTTTTCCTATATTCCTGTTGGTGTATAATTTTTCTTACTATAATATAAAAAGCAGCTGCAATTTTTTTTTCCATTGAGTCCAGTAATTTAACAGATGAGCATGGATGAAGCAAATAGAAGTAATTTATCTATAAACATTTCTATTGCTTCCTTTTCTTCCCATCATCTACTTTAATGTTTCCTTTCAAATAAGTTGGAGAAGGAATATCATTTAAGCAATGTGATGACAAAACTCATTTCACATGCTCTCCTTATGAAAAGTTCTGCCTAACTCTTTCAGGTCTCCTAGAAACAAGGAAGCTTTCTTAAGACCTTACATGTATTCATTCCTAAACTTCAAAGCCAGTTTGGGGAACTAGGAATCCTTTTCTTCCTTTCTGTCTGCCTGTCTTTATTTTTGTAATCTTAAATTCCTGAAATGAACATATTTTAAACCAAGTGAGCTTTTTGTGACCCTCAAATATGAAAGATGATTTTTATATACGTGAACATATTTTAGATTGCCTGGTAAGTATTTTTTTGTTACACGCACTTTAGTGTGTTTGGTTTTGTATGTATATAAAATACAGTTCTTGAATATGCTGCCAGTCACTTGAATACTTTGCAAAGAGAATCTAGAGTAAGAATCCAGTTTATAATGGGTTCAGGATTTATTTCATGATGGCTTCTGCAAAGTGAGAGGTGTCATTTTTATACTACTGAAGGTAGAAGATTGTTATCTAAAGCATTTTATCTTTTTTTCACCCTCTTTTTCATTGAGCTTAGGGGTGATTACTGTTCCTTTTGTCCTGTAGCTGTCCTTTGTTGCAGGACTTTTCAACATTTTTAGCTCAAACCCTTTCTTATCATTTCTTTCCCACCATTCCTGTTAGGTAGTTTTTCTATTTTCCACCCCCTAGTTTTTTATTGCAGATAAAAACATCTTTGAGTTTAGCAACTCGGGACAGGATTAAAAGTGACTCTAGAGACTGTCAATATAGTTATATGTGTTTTTTCCAGTATGTATTGATTTTCTTCAGTTATATACATACATACAAACATACATACATATACATACACACACACACACACATATACATAGCATGAAATAATGAGGCTGTATTAACAGGCTTCTTCTATTAACAAGCCTTAGTGCTTTCTTTACTCATATTCTGAATTACCCTTCACTTTAAAGCAAGGTAATATTATCCACTGTTCCCAGTTTTCACATGACAGGTTGAAACCCAACAAATTTGAGCCTGTGGCATAAACTAAAATTAGACTTGAAAATTACCATTCAAGGCGTGTCAACCAGCTGATTATTTTGCTTTCCAGGATTTGCTTGATCACTACTATTTAAAACTCTAGAACAGATTTAAACTATATCCCTGTTTGAAAAGTATGTTTAAGCCTTTTCTTACCATTCTCAAAAACACACACATAGTTAGTTCTTTAGGCGTCAGATAGTTTTATAAAAATGTAGGATGTATTTCTCAAAATAGTTCAAATTAATATCTTTCTAAATTTTTGTTGTTACTGCATCTTGATTTTTAACCTTTGTCAAGAAAGAGAAATCAAATGAGCACCCATAAGAAAGCAGCAGCAGCCCTGGCTGGTGTGGCTCAGTGGAAAGGTGCCAGCCTGTGAATCCAAAGGTCGCTGGTTCAATTCCCCAGCCAGGGCACATAACCAGGTTGCAAGCCAGGGCTCCAGCCAGGTCCTTAGCTGGAGGCAGATGAAAGGCAGCCATACCTTAATGCTTCTCTCCCTTTCTTCCTCCCTCCCTGTTCTCTCTGAAAATAATAAATAAAATCTTTAAAAAAAAAAAAAAGCAATAGCTTTTCTATTGCTAACATGCAAAATTCAAGTGTTCATTGTAGAGCTCGTAGAGTAATAAAATACATTTATTTCAACAAGTGAACAAAATGTTCTAATGTCTTTTTTGTTAATAGTTTGATACTTTGATGAAGAACCACTTTGAGAATATTCCTTTTTCTTTTTTTTTTTAAGATTTTATTTATTTCAGAAAAAGGGGAATGGAAGGAGAAAGAGGGAGAGAAATATCCATAAGTTGCTTCTCACATGCCACCGACTAGGCAATTGGCCTACAATGCAGGCATGTGCCTTGACTGGGAATTGAACCTCTATCCTTTCACTTAGCAGGCTGGCACTCAATCCACTGAACCACACCAGACAAGATTGTTGGGGTTTTTTTTGTTTTTCAATGTTTCTTTGTACTGTTCTTCAGCTCAGTTACTAGTTTTGCTTTTTTGAAGTCATTAGTAAAGGTGTTGTAATTTGGTTGCTCTATAACTTCCAGTAGAAGATATTGGTCCATCTGTCTCACTTATGGCATACTGGATGTTTTGTTTTTTCTTAGTCCAGAAGTATAAAATTCATATCATGATACTACTCAGATTCAGATGTAGTGAATGAATTTCAGTTTAGTAAAGTAGTTGTTGTTTCATAGAAAATTAGGGCAGAAGATATTTTAGTAGGTAAATAAATTCTTTAGATCTCATGTCCATCACTCACATAGATTCTTTATTGCTGAACACCTTGAACAGAGGTTCCTTATATCCCTTTATATATATTAAGATCAAGTGATCTGAATTTTCTTTTTTATGCCTAGATGAAGTTCCTGATGTATTGGCTTAAGGATTGGGAACTTTTGCTTTGTTAGGTCTCAAGTAGTGAATATTTTTGGCTTTACAGGCTTTACATCTCTGTCCCAGCTACTTAGCTCTGCAGTTTTAGTAAGAAAGCAGTGATTCAAAATACATAAAAGAACATGGTTGTGTTCCAGTAAAACTTTATTCATAATAATCACCAGCAAAACATAGTTTGCATATACTATATCTACTTGAACATGTTTCTGTGCCTGATTTCAATGGGAAGAAAAGGTCATCAAAATCTGTAACATTTTTCACACCTTTAGATAACTTTAATGAAACTTCCTTTACCTTTGTCATGCTACAGACTGTCTCAATCAAAATGTTTCTTTCCCTTCATTTATTTAACATATTTTTATTGTCCCTCTACCAGTCATTAATCTTCCACTTCATAATGCAGTGGAAGAGAGAAACAAAACATGGTTCTTGCTTTTTTTGAGCTTTCAGTGGGAGAGGCAGACTGCAATTAAGTTAACGTAAATACATCATTTAAAAATGCTAGGTGCTCCAAGTGAGAAAAACTAGGTGTTATGATGATTGAGCTAACTTTTATTGGGTGGTGGTCATGGAAAGCAGAACCTGAAGGATAAGTAGGAATTTGACAGAGCTGGAGAAGTGTGTTCCAGCCATAAGACATGTTTACCAAAATTCAGAGTTAGGAAAGAGCTGAACCTGTTGGAAATCCGGTACAATCTGACTAACTTTTTAAAAAAGATCGTCCTGGCCTTAGCCAGGTGACTCAGTTGATTGGAGCATCATCTCATACCTCAAAAAAGGTCGTAGGTTCAATTCCTGGTTGGGGCACATGCCCAGGTTGCAGGTTTGATCTCTGGTTAGGGTACAAATAGGAGCAACCATTAGATGTTTTTCTCTCTCTTCTGTCTTTCTCTCCCTCTCCCTCCCTCCCTCCCCGTTCTTTCTCCAAAATCATTTTCTCCTTGCATGAGGGTTTAAAAGAAAAGATCATCCTCAGAGTGGCTATCTGCTAGTCATTTGTTATTCATTCATTTATCAATTATTAAATGTTTATTCTGTGCAACTTAGTGACCTACAAGCGATGAGGGCTGCAAAAAATAACCCTGCTTTTAAAGATCTTACAGTATAGGGGCTAAGTTTATGTTCTTTTGTTTATGTACTACTTATCATTCCCTTTGCATGTGATGCTACTTGGTTCTATGTGGATCCATTGTAATTTCTATTTTCTATTTCTTTCAACCTATCAAATGCTCTTTCTAGATGAAGAACTCCATTTGGAAGTTCCAAGGTGAATTATCGCATTTGAACTATATAGCACAAGTAATGTATGCTTTGCTTTTGCTTCTGGTTTGAGTTGATAAGTTAAGAGGTGATTTGATTATAATAAACTCCATGATAATATGTATGCTTTTTTAAATGTATACGACTTGAGATTTAACGTTCAAAAGATGATCCTTCAGTTTACTGCTTGCACAGTTTCAGATAAACAGCCTAGAAGCCTGTAAGTAGTCAGCTATAATAGAAGATTGTAAATAACCACTTTCTCATTTCTAATTCTTGCAAATTGTATCTGTTGAAGCCATTTTGGAAAGGGTTCATTGAATTCAGCAGTCATGTCTGTATGGAAGTGGTGGGGGGACCTGCTTCACATCTGACTGGAGCCATTTGCCCATATGGCAGTCTGCCACAGGCAAGAACCTCAAGTCTCTTTAGTTAAGGCAGAGTTTCTCTCTTAAGTTGGCAGTTTCTATGTTTTGGGCCTGATGATTCTTGTGGTGGAGGGTTTGACCTATAACTGTGGGTTGTAGGATTTTAATGACATCCCAGGCCTTTGCCCACTGTAAGCCAATAGCACTTCTCCAGGTGTGACAACCCAAAATTGCCAAATGTTCTCTGAGGGATTACCCCACCCTCCCCCTTTAATTCATTCTTTCATACCTTACACATACACCCAGCCCCTAACTGGAAAAGAAGCAGTTAAGGACTGCAAGGACACAAGGACACGAGAGCCCGAGCCTGTTGGGAAGGCATTGGAGCCAGACAGGATTTTCATTGGGTGTCTCACAACCTAAAGGAATTCAGCCGCCGAGTGGGGTGGTCAAGTTTTATACTTATGTTGATCATTGTCTAATTATTATTAATTATAATGTGGCTTGTATCATATTTCTGTTGGCAACAGCTAGTTAATATTTTATTTTTTTAATTTATTTTTCAGTTATAGTTGACATTTAACATTATATTAGTTTCAGGTGTATAGTGGTTTCAGCATAGTGGTTAGACATTTATGTAACTTATGAAGTGATTCCCATTAAAATAACACCCACACAACACCATATATATTATGACAGTATTGTTGGCTATATCTCCTATGCCATACTTTATATCCCATGACTATTTTGTAACTGCTGATTTGTATTTCTTAATCCCTTCATTTTTTTGCCAAGCCCCATTAAACCCTCTCTCATCAATTCTCCACATTTGAGTTTGTTTCTATTTTGTTTGTTCAGTTCTTTTTCATTTCACATATAAGTGAAATCATGTGATTTTTGTCTTTTGTCTGTGTGACTTATTTCACTTAGCATATTACCCTCAAGGTCCATCTATGTTATTTCAAATGGTAAGATTCCCTTTTTAAGGCTGAGTAATATTTTATTATATGTGTATGCACCACATCTTCTTTGCCGTGGTCTATCAATGGATATTTAGGTTGCTTCCATGTATTCACTATTTTAATAATGCTACAGTGAACATAGGGATACATGTATTTTTTTGAACAGTGTTTTGGACTTTTTTAGGTAAATATCTAAAAGTGGAATTGCTGGGTCACATGGTAGTTCTATTTTTAATTTTTTGATGAATATTCATAGTTTTCTTTAGTAAGAGCAGCAGTTTGCAATCCCAGCAACAGTGCCCAAGGGTTTGTTCCCCTCTCTCCACATCCTTGGCAATACTTGGTGATTTACTGATGATGGCCATTCTAACAGATATTAGGTGATATCTCATTATGGTTTTGATGTGCATTTCTCTGATGATTAGTGACCTTGAGCATCTTTTTAGAGGTCTGTTGATCATCTATATGTTCTCTTTGAAGAAATGTTTATTTGGGTCCTCTTCTCCTTTTTCATACGATTGTTTGGGCAGGGGAGTTGTTTGTTTTGGTATTCAGTTTGTATGAGTTTTTTGTATATTTTGGACATTAACCCCTTATCAAATGTATTATTAAATATCTTCACCCATTCAGAAGGTCATCTTCTCATTTTGACTACCTCCCTGTGTTTGTTTTTACATATTAGGTTATCTGCTAACCCTTCCAGTCTGGGCAGTTTGTCCTTAGTGGGTGTCCTGTGAGTCCCAGTAGCACAGTCACCTGGCCACCTGAGCTGGGACCTCCAGGGGTATCCCTTCTGTGGGTTGTGTTTGCCCTCATGTTGTAGATGAGCCTTAAATTGCTGTTGTCAAGTCAGTCACATCGTGCTGACTGGCTATGAGGACTGCCAACCAGTGGATGCATTGTTGTTGGCAAGCTTACCCCACAGAACAAGATTTATTTTAGCAGAGCCCTGGTGCCTGGAAAGTCAACCCTTTTTGTGTGAAGTTTGTGGATCTAATTGGGTGGTGCTCTGTGGTAGTCTAAGGTTGCTCACCAGCTGTGTTAGTTCTGGAGCCTCTTGGGAGGGGCTGTAGAGCTAGCCAAGGGCAGACACTGACTGTACCTAGCTGGGGGTCACCTGGTAGGAATTACAAAGTGATCTTGAGTTGCTGTCTGCCTGTACTGGACTTGGATGTACTTGGAAGATGCTGTCCAGGGAACCAAGGCTGGCTCCACTAGTGCTGGGCTTGGGCTGCTTAGCAAGTGGTACAGGGTATGCCAAGGCCAGTCACTACTCATTTGGAGTTTGTGGACCTTTGAGAGATTTTTTGGTAAGTCTGAAGCACATCCCAAATTGGATACTTGTCAGGAAAAGCCACTGGAAGAGGTTGGTGAGGGGGGGTCATCTAGAAATCACCAGTGTAGGATGATCCATGTTAGCTAGGTTAATGTTAATGAAGACTCAGACTTGCCTCTCCCCACTATGCACCCTCCCACAAACCCCCCTACCCCCAAACATGGTGCCTGCAGGAGGGTTCAATGAAGGAATGAAGAATGGTGCTTTCCAACATTTTTGTCTTGCTGAAAGCTGCCCCTCAGGCCTTAGCCCTAGGGTCAGACAATTCAGTTCCTCCCCATATGTCTCTGATGCTTTTCAAGCTTTTGGAGCTTAGGGTATGTTTGTGAAAGAGAATCTGTGTTGGGACTAAGAGGAAGCCTGGGTCTACAGGAGTCTTGCTGATTTTCAGAGCCATATGTTTTGGAAATTTGTCCTCCAAGCCCTGGTGCCCCAGGCTGGGGAGTCTGATGTGGGGGTGGGGTCACTCTTTAATCAGTGAGGATCTCCACAGGTGAGATATCCCTCCCACTTCTTAACTGCCATTCCTGGGTGTAGGATCAGCGTTTTTGCATTGTCCCCCTCTCCTGTCAGGCACCATTTGCCTTCTGTATTTCCTTAGTTACAGATTTCTGTTCAGCTAGTCTTCAGGTGGTTTTCAAGGGTGGTGGTTCTATAATCAGTTTTAATTTTGATGTGATCATAGAGAAGGGGGACTATAGCGTTTACTTCACCATCTTGACTGGAACCTCACGTCTCTGGCCATTCTGTCCCATTTTTAAATTGTCTTTTAACCTATTATGTTTACTTTGCTCATTTTACTGACTTTTCCTAATTCTTCATATTTCTAGTGTTTGTAGTTAATCAGCCCTATATAAATATCACAACTTTTTTCTTGTTTCGTTTTGCTTAATTTTAGCTTTTTTGGTATCCTATTGATTTTTGCTTATTCTTTATTATTCCACTGTATTCTTTCTCTAATGCAGAAAGTATTAATAGGGAACTCATAATACTAAATAGATTACATGGGAAATAGCCATTTCAGTCCTTTGTCACTTTTGGCTCATTTGTTATTGGAGAACTTGGGGATTTTGGAAAAGATTTTTGAGACTCAGTGTTCTTGTCTTATTTAAAATTACACATTTTCTCCCACTTGGCTATAGTAGAATGGGTGTAAACTTCTAAAGAAGGCCTTATACATTCTCTTGTGTTATATGTTCCCTCTCCATTACCTTGCCTCCTTCTCTGCAGTGTTGGGATTCATAGGTATTGTCAGGGGAAGGGTATCATTTATCCTTATCAGCTAAAGACTGATCACTGCAAATTAAACACTCTTGTGCCCATTTGAAAAACAAGTACTGGTTTTCCAAAAAAATAAACCTATTGTGGGAAGAGATCTTTCACATTAATTGGAAAGTATAGCAATAAATCCCATGTCTATCTATTATCAGTCTATTCAGATGTATATATATAATTCCATGACTTTTATTTAAAATAATAAAAAGTAATGATTGTTTCAAATGTGAGAACATTGCTATAAAACAATTTCTCGTCACAGGCAAGGGAAAGGAATATTATCTGTTTTTCATGGTTTAAAATTATGTGGGTGAATTTACTGGTGTAGGGATCATCATTTGCATGAATAAAATCCATGGAGGAGAGAGTTTATAGAAATAAATTTTATAGGATGTAGCAGTAACTATTTACTCCTCTTGCTTTCTACAGACTTTTCTTCACATGAATTAGAGATTTTCATTTGTTCCTTTTCCTCCTCCTGGCTTCAAATGTTTGTTGCAGAGGCAGTTTTTAAAAAGTTGTGTGTACAGAGTTCCATCAGTATTTCTTCTGAGCCACTCTCTCTTGAGAAAATGGTAAGCGCCATTCCATTTAAGTTCCTTTGATTTCTAAGAAGAACATAAATTTAATTTTAAAACATTCTTAGTTGTTTCTAATAATTAAAGCATACTAATCATAAACCTTTCAAATCATTGTGAGAGCATGTATTTTTTTTATCTTAAAACTTGAGTAATTAGTGAATAGAAAGTTAAATTCCTTGATCATAATTAAGACTTGATAAGTGGAAAATAGATCAAGAATCTTTCTTTTTCAGTGATTTACCATAGTACATAAGATTGTTTTGGAAATACAGACTGCCGTTTGCAACAATATGGATGGACCTTGAAAATACTGTGCTATGAAATAAGTCAGTCAGAAAAAGCTAAGAACCATATGTGAGATACAAAACTGAAACTCATAGGCACTGACCACAGAATGGAGGTTAACAGGAAAGGGGATGGGGAAGCAATAAAAGGTGAAGGGTCCAAATATATGATGATAGGAGATGATTTGACTTTGGATGGTGAGCACAGAATGCAATACATCAGAAAAATGTACACATGAAACCTATATGGTCTCACTAATCAATGTCACCCAAATAAATTTAATAAAAAAGGAAGACCTAGATAGAGCCCCTCAAAATTCTACATAGTATTTCATAGTGTTTAAAAATAAAAATTGCAAATGATGCCTAATATTCCTTTTTATTCTGTATATACACACATATAAGCTGCATTTTATCCAAGTTTTTCCAGTTTTATCTTGACTGTTTTTAACTATAATTAATATCCGGTATCTCCACTTCAACAAAGCAGAAATAGAGGTACTAATTAGTCAGATTGGACAAATCTGACTGCAACAATCCTTGTCTTTAACAACTTTTACACTCTTTGTTATTTCAGACTTCTCTGTTGAAGGAGGGCATTACTAAAGTGGAAATGACAAATGCCAATTGTTTATTAACTAAATATTTAAAATATGCAAATGAATTATCAATTAGGCATAAGACTAATCAAAAGAATTTTTCTAAGTGAACATCGCAATTGAATTTGTAAAATACAATTATTTTTAAGAAGGTATTATTGTATACATCGTATTGACTTAATGGCATGGAACAAGTTCAAATAAGATTTTGTGATAACCACAGTGTTGGAACCAAGAAAATACAACCAAATTTAATGGTGAAAAGAATCAAGTAATTTATTTTTACTGCTTTCCAGGTCTTTGTAATTGAGAAACCAATATAATATTATTTTGCAACAGGTATATTCCTATTTGCCAGCTTTGGGGAAAACTGGTGTGCATGGGACTGGAAAGATGCAGATACCAAAGAAAACAGGACATCGGCCTTGCCTTGAATCTCAGAGGGCCTTACTAATGCTGAATGGGGCTAAACAGAAACAAGTTGAAGGGCCACCAGAGTTACCGTATGTGATCCTTATGTACCAGCTATGCTTTGTTTTAGTGTACTGTTGTTTGTGCTGACACATTTCTTGAACTTTATGGTTATCTATGATATTTTCTGAATTATACTGATTAGCAGAAAACTCTGTTTTATACCTATAAAATACATACGATCCAGATTTGCGCTTTCTTTAGTTCAAGGCACGTGCTTTCTTTCTATTGAGATTAAGTGCATTCCAAAAGAAATAAAACTAGTCATCACATCATTTACACACAATTTTTGCCCTGTGATTTAAATTACTGCTCGCATGTAATAAATGTGGATTTCAGAATGCATAGTCATGTGAGGTACTTTGAATTGTTATAATAGCTTCCCCCAAATGAAAAACCTTCCTTTAAAAGTATATTATATAAAATTCAGAAAACCAGAAATGTTTTTAAGAAGAAAAAGTAGGATCAAGTATTAAAATAAGAATGGGGAGTTTTAACTTTTGTATTTTGCTTTAATCTTTCAGCCAAGTAATCTTTACTTCATCTCTTCCTCTACATGACATTGCATATTCATAAAATTTTCAGTGGGCAGTTGGGGACACGATTAATAAAATGAAAGCTAATACATTAATATTTGTTTCTGTACATTTGAAATACAAAAATAAAAGCAGTAAAAAATAGAATAAAGGGTTTTAAATGAAAAGAGGACCAGATTTTTTTTAATGCTCACCATCTAATATATGCTGCCATTCCTTGATGAAAAACAAGCTTTTATTTCTTACTTTCTTTTCAGAGACCTGAGCCTTGCTAAAGGTTCCTCATCATTAAAAAGATGGAAAAAGAAGTCAGAAGGAGAATTGTCCTTTTCCAAGGAGAATTGTCCCTCTTTAGTTAGAAAGATGAATTTCCACAAGACTAATTTGAAAGGTATTCCAAGTGTCAAAATTAACTTACGCTAGGAACTTTTCATGATTGTAATCAGTATTTGCAAGTTTTACACACTGGCCCTGATAAATACCTGAATGTAAATGTTAGGACAGGTCCAGAAAATATATTCATGGAAAGCATATTATTTTTTAACTGTCATTTATACAAAGAAAGTAAATTTTAATACTCATGTAACATAGTATTCCTTCCCTTCTTTTCTGCCCTTGCCCCTCAGATACCAAACACAGTGTGTTGCTCACATTAGGCTTTTCCCAGACTTGCCCTCCTTACTTTTTAATTCTACCTCAACCTTTCCTGCTTAGGATCAGTATCTTTTGATTTGAAAGTATAATTCAGTCTTCATCTCTTTCAGTCCTAGACATTTTGTGAACAAAGAATGAGGGCTAGGCTATGTTACATAGCTGTGTTAAGCATATGGACTCTTTTCTTCCAGGCATTGAGCCCAGACTATGAAATGTGTTTGGCTTTTGGTTCTAACTATACTGGAGCCTAAGTACCTAAAGAATGGAGTAGCAAGAAGAACGTTGTAATAATTTACTGCAGTCCCTCTTTTACTTATGCATCTCCTAACTCACAAATATAAGTTACCTTTTACAAGCCTATACTTGGCCAAAGTAAATTTCTGAGTCTCTTGTTTATGTGCTATGTTTTCTTTAACACAAATATTATCCTTATGATACCAGTGGAAGCAGTATGCAATGAAGCTTTTATACCCTTTCATCATAAGTTTGTAATTGCATATATTCCAAATGCAAAATAACTGTCCCATTTGGCTCAAAATGTGAAAAAATGTATTAAGTGAGAACTCAGTAATTTTACAAAACTTTGTAAAATTTTTCTTTGTTTATTGTGTCAGAAAGTTGAATGTGAATGACTTTAGGCTGAACAGCAGAAGGAACTGGGAGGAAGGAAGAGAATTGAAAAATACTAGAGAAAAACTTAAAAAGCTTTTCGATGCATGTGAAAGAAATGTTTTGGTAGAAGTTACAGAGATAGTCTGTAAAACAGAACACTGTAAAAATGTGCTTAGTATTTTACAACAAGAATTTGATTCAGTATTTCATTTGTTTTCTAAGCACTAAGTTTTATGTTTTTTAATTCCCCTTCAAATGATCACTTATATTAATCTTAGTTATAACAGATAGATGTGGACAGTTTTAGCCAGCAGGCGCTAATTGTAGCCCTGCTAGAAGAGAAACTTTGCCATTCTATTTGTCACTCTTGTTCAGTTTTAAATGGTACTGGGATTTTTTTTTTCGTGTGTGTGTGTGTGTGTATGTGTGTGTGTTTATATTAAGATTCTCCCATTTCTCGTTTTCTGTGCTGCTGTAGCCAAGCCAGACAGCCTATTGAGAAGCAGCAAACCATCTAATGGATTTGAAGTTCTGAATTATACTTGAGTGTGTAGAGGCACTCATGCTTAGCCAGAAACATTCATTTGAATTAAGCTATAAATGCTGTATTAAAAAGAGCCATACATTTAACGTAGGTTCATGAATAAATTTAAAAGAGGGCAATTGCACTCTAAACTTTTATTGCTGCAAAACCCAGTATTTTGGGTGTTCTCTGATCATTTGGGGTTTTATAGCAGGATTGAAGCTTTAAACCTTGAACTAGGGGGAGACAATGCCTGTGTTAAATCTTTTGCAGTAAAATTTCATTGCTGAATTGCAGATAGAACAGAAGCTCAATGGATTTGTGGGGTTCCCTCCCCCTCTTTTTTAATGTAAGAGATATTTAAACCAGTCAAAAGGAAAACTCAATAAATAATTTTCTGTCATGGGGCCAGATCTCCTAGTTCATGCCCTTTGATTATTTTCTTTAGTTGATATCTTGTCTTCTTTGGAATAATCTATTAATATTTTATGGCAGGAGAAACAGCTCTCCATAGAGCTTGCATGAATAACCAAGTGGAGAAATTGATTTTTCTTCTCCGTTTGCCAGGAATAGACATCAACATTAAAGGTAAGTTCTAAATCTTTGTGGTCTAATCCACTATCTTAATAGTTGTGATATTAAATAGTTAAGTGTCAACATAAAGAAAAATCATGTAAGTATATTTTCCTAACATAGCTTTAAAATACTACTAATAGCAATACCAAGAAAGTCATAAGTTGATTTATAGCTAATAGTGAAGAAACATTTTTTTGGGTGTCCATATTTTGATCACATTCCAACATCGGTATTTTAAAAATTATTTTAATATATTTTAATTTATTTTTCTTACAGTTATAAATATGATGGCACCCTATGCATTTTTATTAGAGTATTCTATTTGTATATAAAGAACCTAGAAAGTCACACTGATGAGGGAAGTAGAATATCATTACTTCACTACCAAAAGTCCTACTTTTGCTGTTTTAAAACTTGTCTTGATTTTTAATTTAGACAATGCTGGCTGGACGCCTTTGCATGAAGCCTGTAACTATGGCAACACAGCATGTGTCCAGGAAATTTTGCAACGTTGTCCAGAGGTAGATCTGCTCACTCAAGTGGACGGGGTGACTCCTTTGCATGATGCACTGTCAAACGGACATGTAGAAATTGGCAAGCTGCTACTCCAGCATGGGGGTGAGTGCATCTATGCTAAAACGGGTTTTGATAAATTATCCAGTTTTTTTATAGTCCCTCAGAAGTAGATAGCATTTTATATATTTAAGATCTGTAAGGAGAGATGCCTTTATTTTATATTAATGAAAAAGTAAAGATAAAAAGTCTCCCACACTATCAACACCTTTTATTTAGAAGGAATTAAAAACCTTTATATGTATGTATTTATTTATTGTATTATTAAGCCTATTTAGGTTTGTGCCTGAGAATGTATTTTGAATTGTGCTGGTTTTAAATGAACACTTTTACTTAGTGTGTAATGTCTTTGTCAAACAGCCATTTCTGAAAGCATTTTAATAAATGGATATAAATGTTTAATTGTGATTACTTGGATTTTTCATTCTTGTTTCATTTCCTAAATAAAACTGCTAACTCAATCTTTTTTATGAATCGTTTCTTTCAGACTATAGAAAAAGGTATCCTAGAATATCTTCATTCACGTTTTGCAGTCAATTAAGTTAAAGTAGGAGGATTTCAAATGGTGATAACTATTATGCAGGGGTTTTGTGCTGGAGGCAGCTAAAGCTTAATATTCATCTATTGCCTTGGAGGCAGCTAAAGCTTAATATTCATCTATTGCCTTTTTTGGCTGATACTTTTTCTGCTTTCAGGATCCCACCCCTTTTCCATGACATTCTTCTTATATATGAACTTAATAATATAAATTTTACATCAAAATAATGTTAAGTGATTTGTTTTAAAAGAAAAACAAAGGAAAACTGATGACTAGCTTATAATGCAAAAGTAACAGATTTATATACTTTCCTGTTTTTTTGGTACCAATTTTAACTTGAAATCTAAAATTACTTTCCGCCATAATTAGTTATTTAATTGTGCATGGAAGTAAAAAGCATATTTTCTTTAGATATCTTTTTACTACATAACATCTCTCTCTCCCTCTCTCTTTCTCTCAGAAAGTCTGTAAAGCATGGTAGCGTAAGATGTTTGGTTATTTATAGTCTTCTCCTGCCCCCTAAAGGCTTTAGTGTGTCTTTTACTGACACCACTTCATAACTTCATAATCCAGGTATTTTTTAGTTCTACATTTTTTAGCATTTTATCTTTACTGAACAATGTTCTGTCTCCTAAGTATCTTACTTTTTCCTTTAACCATGTAACTGACATCTCAAGCCAGTATTTGACCTTGCTTCAAATTTCCTAAGTGATATAACAGCTACTGTTACATAAAGTACAACTCTTCAGAAGAGCATCATACCAGCTAGGGTCATCGGTTAAGATGAATCCATTGTCCTAAGAGGAAATCTACTTGGCATTTATCAAGATCCTTTGGAAATCATACAGACTTACCTTTGTCTTAGTTGTATTCTGGGTTTGGACCTGTCAACTGGTTTGATATCATCATTTTAGTAACTATTGCTTCTTCATTGCTAGTCAATCTGGAGAACAAAAATTTTAAGAGTTTATTTGTGTTTCTAAAACCTTTGTTTCCTTTTCATATCCCTTGTCTGTAATTCTGTAATAATTTTTAACAGATAACTTGTGGTACTTTTTAAAAATATATTGACATAATGAAAAGAAACCTAATACTGATTTAGAATTCCCTTTTTCATAAATTACACATTACTTACATATTATCTGTGGTTGATCTTCGATATAGTAGATACATTTTTTTAATGTAGACCACTACGTATGTTTAGTTAGATTCATAATTAAGAGTTTTAGCAGGAAAAACATTTTTTAAAAGAGTTTTAGCAGGCATAAACTTACTTTCTGTGACAATATAATCTATGGTAAGTCCTTGTGATTATGTGCCAACACTAAAACCTTTATATTCTTATAAAATTTTATGGCAAGGCACATAATAATTATGTGACTTGGCTGACAGATATACAGATATTTCTATACTTCGGTATGTGACCAAATAATGAGTTGTTGTTTTGCTCAGCAACTCATTATTGTTTCATCATCCTTTACTACATAAAGGACAAACTATTGACAGTAGTCCTAAAGTAGATAGATAGATGGGTTTATCTAGGATAGATGAATGAAATTTAAGTTTGACTCAGAACAGTTAACATTTTATTTTTTATAAATCAGTTATCTCTACTAAAAATTGAACATGGGCAAAGGTAAATGAAAAGTGTATTGTGTTTGTACAAGGTTTTGCAGTCTTTGCACTGCTACAGTCACCTGTCATCAATGGAAAGGGGCACTGCTTTTCCCTTTAGTGATATTATGAGATACCTTTAAGACTGTTACACAGAATTTAAGATGAATATATGAGTTAATTTCTTCTGGAAACATTGAAATTCAAGATGATAATTTATAAAATACCATAAAAGTGGGATTCCCCCCACTTCTTTGCCTCCTTCACCCCCTTCTACCTCCCCCTCCCCTTCCCCTTTACACACTGAAAGTGTATTCCTTGTATTGATGTCTCTGGTTCTGTTTTGTTTGCTTGTTTATTTGTTCATTAGTCTCCAGGATTAAGTGAGAAGATGTGGTATTTAATTTTTGCTGCCTGGCTTATTTCACCAAGCAGGATACTCTCCAGTTCCTTCAAAAGGTTTTTTGTTTTTTTTTTTTTGTAATTTATATATTACTTAGGCAACTCTCACTTGGTGGTTGACTAGAATTTTGGTTTTTCTAAATGTACCTTTATTAGGCAGTCAATATGAATAGCCAGTTCATTATCTCAACATTAATTAGCACAAAATATGATTGTAAACAGGGCCCTGGATGCTTTAGATAAAAGGAAAGAGAAAACAGCTATGAAATTGCCAAAATAAAACTATTTTAATATTTTGCATTATCTTTTTCACAGGCCCAGTGCTTTTACAACAGAGGAACTCTAAGGGGGAATTGCCCTTGGATTATGTTTTATCATCTCAAATTAAGGAAGAACTATTTGCTATCACAAAAATAGAAGATACAGTGGAAAACTTTCATGCACAAGCAGAGAAACATTTTTACCACCAGCAACTTGAATTCGGCTCATTTCTACTTAGTAGGATGTTGTTAAATTTTTGTTCAATTTTTGATTTATCTTCAGAGCTCCTCTTAGCTTTCAAAGGGTTAACTCATCTAAATGAGCTGCTTATGGCTTGTAAGAATTATAAAGAAACCACCAGTGCTCATACTGACTGGTTATTGGATCTTTATGCTAGAAATATAAAGACTTTGCTGAAGCTCCCAAATATTCTTAAGGAACTGCCTGAAAATGTAAAAGTGTGTCCTGGAATACATACTAAGGCTTTACTGGTGACATTGGAAATGATGTGTCAGTCAGTCACAGAGTTTTCATGATGATGCAAAAAAATGAGTCAACTTTCTAAACCTACTCAGCGTGCTGTCATTTATATGGACTTCATAGCTCATTACCAAATTTTGATTTGATTTGATTTGATTTATTGGCAGAATTTACAGCCCTGCTGAATTTCAACAGAAGTTAAACAACTTCTTCAAACTTTAGTATAGACTTTCTGTCTTTTTCCAGTATAGAATTTGACTTAAAAATGTAGTTTTGCTTGGTATACACTACTTTCTTTAATGTTGATGATTATTTTATATCCCAAAAGTGGTATTATTTATCTATTTATATTGTATATGTAAAAAAACTTAATTTAAATATTTTTTTAATGTTCTCTACTCTAGGTGTTCCAGGTCTTAGAATCATGGCAAGAATATCCATGCAAATATGTACTTATAAACATGTAGCTCGCTATTTCTTCTCTGTAGTCTCTTGAATTAAAATACTCAGTTTTGTGTGTTTCTAAAATAAAAATTTCTAAAATTTATCATAATTTTTTTATTTTTAAATGCATTGAATGTGCAAAGTTTAACAATATGATCCCTTGATTTAATTTTAGCAATGTATGTACAGTGTATTTCTACTATGTGTAATCAATATTCTAAGTGAAAACATTTTACGTAAGTTTTATTAAGTACTAAGCTTATAAGTGGCAACTAAATAATAGATTTCAGATTATCTAAAATCTTGAGGTACAGTATGAATTTACAGTGTAGTAATAGTTTAATTTTTGGTTTTTTTCTGAATAGCAATTTATAGTAAATGAAAAGAAAGGATGTGGATACTAGCCACTTTTGAAATTAGAGTTGCTTCACATATGGCTAGACAAGAAACATTAAAACTTTCATTTAGGTTTTACATAACTAAAGTGATGATCTCCAAGCAATCACTCTGCTAAAGGAGCATACTTTAGTTTTATCTTAGAAATAGATCTTATAACAAGCTACAAATGCTGAGTGTTTTGTTACTGTGTTTATAATCTAAACGGAAAACTACTCTGTGAATACATCAGCTCTGATTAAAAATCAAAGGCTTTTTCCATAATTTTCAGTCAGTAATTTTTTTACACAGTGTAAGAAATGTTGTTTCTAGTTAGCTTCAGATGTGACATCATACAAATTCTTTTAAATCTTAATCTGTCAAAGCCCCAAAGAAAACATGATGGTAGGACACTAAGGAACATTAAAATTCTCATAGATGCCCAGGATGATGAATAAGAACATTTTTATTCCATAGAGTAACCACTTTACTTCATTGTGAAGACATCTATAATAATATTTGCTTTGTAAACTAATATAAATTAAACACATAGACTTTGATATCGGACAGACATAGTTTAAAATCCCTGTCTAATTACTTATTTACTAAATTGCAAGGCAAGTTCCTTTCTGACCTTTGTTTCCTTTTTTGTTTGTTTATAGTTTAAAATGCTTTATATAAAATTGCAAATTAATGTACAGCATCTGGATTTTAACCCCTTCTTATTTAATAGGATTTAGCACAAATATTCATGTGGCATTTGAAACAATGAACACAAGTGGAGGTAAAAGCTGCTTGCAGTCACCCTGCTACATATGTATACTGCTGTCTCCCCATGTCCCCTCTGAGATATGTAAGACATGCAGGAAACCACAGGCTGAACTGTGGCCACTGGGTAGGTCCCTGAGCTTTGGTTTCTTTACCTGTCAACTGGAAATAATACCAGGCATCTTTGTTATGATAAAGGTAAGTTTATTTATCACTGTATATATAGCATTAATAAATGTAACTTCCTTTGTAGTTGTTACCTTCTCTTTTAAGTCATAATGAATCATTTAAGAAGTTAGCATTCTGCACTAAGAAAATGTTTTCTAAAACTAAATGTTCTTGAATCAACAAATGGGACTATATCAAATTGAAAAGTTTCTGTTCAGCTAAAACTAAATGTTCTTAAGAAATACTCATTTAGTTGCAGGGAGTATATTTGCATTTCTTTCTTCTTCTTCTTCTTCTTCTTTTTTTCTTTTAAAGATTTTATATATTATTTTGAGAGAGAGGGAGAGAAACATCAATGTATGCTTGCCTTTCACCTGCCTCCAGCTATGGACCTGGCTGGAGACCTGGCTTGCAACCTGATTATGTGCCTTGGCTGGGAATGGAACCAGTGACCTTTGGGTTCATAGGCCGGCACCTTATCCACTGTGCCACCAGCCAGGGTTGTATTTGCATTTCTTAACTGCCAGCTTCTGCAAGCCATGATGACATGAAGTGTTAAACACTCATACATTTGATGACTGTCTTTAAGAAGGTATTGCTGTTTTCCACTTCTACAGAAGCACAACTTGGCAAACGTAAGTTACTATGCTCTGTGGCCTTGTTAGCAATACCAATAAATGTAAAGAACCTAAATCTGTAATGAGAACATTTATTTCCAATATAATTTCTTTTATTTTAGAAAATATAATTGCCTCAACTTTATCTTTGAGGTGGAGGAAGTAGAAATTTTATTTAAAAATGCATAGACTTTAGTTGTAGGCTTCTCAAAGTTACAGTAGCTGAAGACAAGCTTGAATAATGCTATTCTTCACTGCACTCTGCCAGAGTTCATATCATAGTCAATAAAATTGTGTTTTATCTTTTTTATTTAATTTAAAGGCCCGTAGGAGTCCCTATTAGAATATAAAGCTTGGAAGGAGATGTCTTTTTTAAATATATTTTATTGATTATGGTATTATAGTTGTCCCAGTTTTTCTGCCTTTGTTCCCCTCCAGCCAGTACCCTTCTATTCCCTCTGGCAATCCCCTGATAGTTCATGGCCATGGGTAATGCATATAAGGCCTTTGGCATCCCCATTTCCTATACTGTTCTTAACATCCCCTGTCTATTCTGTACCTACTAATGTGTATTTCTTAATCCCTGCACCTTTCCCCTCCCAACTGATAACCCTCCAAATGATCTCTGTATTTATGATTCTATTTCTTTCCTGTTTGTTTGCTTACTTTGTTTTTTGGACTCAATTGTTGATAGTTGTGAATTTATAGCTACTTTAATGTTCATGGTTTTGCTCTTCCTTTTCTTAAATAAATCCCTTTAACATTTCATATAATAATGCATTGGTGATGATGAACTTCTTTAGCTTTACCTTGTCTGGGAAGCACTTTTTCTGCCCTTCCATTCTAAATGACAGCTTTGCTGAATAAAGTAATCTAGGTTGTAGGTCCTTGCTTTTCATCACTTTGAGTACTTCTTGCCTGTAAAGTTTCTTTTGAGGAATCATACTCTCTTGTTATCTTTAACTTTGGGCATTTTAATTATATGTCTTGGTGTGATCGTCTTTGGCTGCATTTTGTTTGGGGTTTCCTGTGCTTCCTGTATTTGTATGTCTTTTACTTCAAGAAATTAGGGAAGTTTTCTTTCATCACTTCTTCAAATAAGTTTTCAATTTCTTGCTCATTTGCTTCTCATTCCAGCACCCCTATGATTTGAATGTTGGTTGAATTTGAATTTGAAGTTGTCCCAGAGGCTCCTTACCCTATCCTCAGTTTTTTGGATTGTTCTTCTAATTGAACTTCATTTCTTCCTTATGGTCCAAATTGTTTATTTGATTCTCAGCTCCTTCCCCTCCACTGTTGTTGGTTTACTATAAATTTTTCTTTATTTCACTTAGTGTAACCTTCATTTCTACCTGGTTCTTTTTATGCTGTTGAAGTACCCAATGAGTTTCTTAAGCATACTGATCACCAGTGTTTTGAACTCTACATTTGATTGCTTATTTCCATTTTGTTTAGTTCTTTTTCTGGAGTTTTGTTCTTTTCTTTCATTTGGGCCATATTTCTTCGTCTCCCATTTTGGCAGCCTCCCTGTGTTTGTTTTTATGTATTAGGTAGAGCTGCTGTGACCCCCTGTCTTAGGAGCATGGCCTAACTTGGAAAAGCACACCTATAAGTTGGATAGGGCAGACAGAACCTTCATTAATCACCTGGGTGAGGCAACCACCAGGTTGATGGAGTCTCAGATATGGTTTTGCTGCTCTGTGGCTCTGTTTTGGAGGAGGGCTTGGAAAAAGGACAATGCTGCTGCCTAGCCTCTGGAGTTTTACCCGAGAGGAAGATGTCTCCTGGTACTCACCCTGATGCCAGACACTTCAGTTTCTCCCCATATGAGGCTGATACCCTTCCAGTTGCCTCCCTGGTACTAGAGCCCAGATGGAGTGAGTCTGTGTAAGTCCTAACATCATTGCAGGCTCTTTAAGAGTAGATGCCTGATAATCCCACAGTTTCTTCCACTGCCCCAACCCCCACTAGTTTTTACAGCCAGAAATTATAGGGATTTAACCTTTCCTGGCACTGGAACCCTGGTCTGGTGTGGGTCTGTCTCTTGAGATATTCCTCCCAATTTTTATGCACCACATGTGGGTGTGGGAACATCCTTTCCAGATCTCTGTGCCCCTCCTACCCTTCTGAATGGATGTGACTTTAATTCCTTGGTTATCAGACTTCCATACAGCTAAATTTTCTGACGATTCTGGATGATAGTAGTTTTGTGATTTCATTTTAATTTTTGCCCTGGTAGTGTGAGAATGCAAGCTGCTACAACTCCATCTTGACTAGAAGCTCTGGAAGGAGCTTTCTAAGCTATAGAAATTTAAGTTTTTATTATATGCAATCCCCATGAATACTGAGAATATAAATAATTAAAAATGTTAACTGGAAACTCTTTAGAAAGGGTTTCTATGAAATTAGAGTTTTCTCAACTTGTTCTTAATTTTGTATGCACAATAAAGTAGTTAAGGTGTATACATTTTCTGTTATTTTCTCCAAGGTGACCAGGAAAACTAATTCGTGTACAAATCAAATGTGAAATTAATCACTATTTAGAACTTATCTTTTCTTGAACATCTAGCATGTAGCAAGCGGTAAAAAGGCAGGAAGGTAAATTGGCCTTAAATGTTGTTGATTTTTATGGAACAATATTTTGTTCTATAAAGGTTGTTGAAAGTACTAATTTCAGTTTTGTGCATTTGTAAAATTTAAAGTAATGATATACTGTGTTTTAACTTAAATCAGTAGGAAGGAGTCACCACTGAGTAACTTGAGGCACTCTTCTCCTCAGGCATTTATCACATAGCTTCCACACCAGTCATACCTTCTTCTGACATGGAGTTTGCCAAATTCAGAATGATACTGTTTTTATAATATGTGGATTGAGTCAGTGATAACATTATTGAAATTAAGTTGTGCCTGTTGATATCAAAAGTGGAGAAATACAGCAGTTAAATATTTCTTATAAATTATAAAAAATTCCCTTTGTATTTTAAAGTTAGTTATGGGATGGTATACTTTGGTGATTATTTGCTCTGATATAGAATTAGAGATTATTAGACTACTAATTACAAAAGGTTGTGATGTTAGTTAATTTGGTTCCAGTATACATCTTTCAAGGTACCATAAATCTTAAAATGAAATCTTTTCAGAGGAAACAAATGTAAGATATTTTGACAGCATTGATTGTTAGATATTTATAAAAAACATCTAACATCTTAAGTAAATAATAATATTCACAAATATTCAAAATATATTTAATCATGTTTCTCAGTTTATGATAGCACTAAGCAACATCTTTATTGAGATAATGTGAATTTATATGAATTCTTAGAGGGAGAAATGTTCTATTAAATTATTGAAAAAGAAACTTCTTAATAATGTTTCCCAATCACAAATTCAAGTGATTAGCTTTTAATTACAGAGGAATCTGCTGTTTGGGAATACCTTTTGTGTTGTAAGTAAAATTATATTATGTAAGTTTGATATACAAATTATTTTCCAATATTTTGTATGTTTGAACTCAGTGCTATAGGTCTTTATTTTAGTATATGCCTATAGCTTTGGTTATAAATACACTTACACACTTTATCTTTTATAAACATTATTTTTTACTTACTGAGTTTATTGAGATGACATTGGTTAATAAAATCATGTAAGTTTTAGGTATACAACCCCACAATACATCATCTGCATATTGTATGTTTACCACTCCAAATCTAGTTTCCTTCCATCACCACTTATACCCCCTTTATCCCCGTAACCTTCTTTTTCTTTTCCTCCCCCCACACCCCCTTTCCTCTGGCAATCACCATACTGTTGTGTGGGTCTATGAGTCAGTCTTTCTCTTCTTTCTTTTTTCTTTCCCTTTGCTTTATCCCTTCACACATTTCACCCAGCTCCACTCCTCTCCCCCTAGGAGCTATTCTCTGTATCCATGAGTCTGTCTCCACTTTGCTAGTTTATTTATTTATTTAAATATTGTATTTATTATTTTTAGAGACAGGGAAAGGGAGAGAGGGAGAGAGATATCAATGTATGGTTGCCTTTCACCTGCCTCCAGCTATGGAGCTGGGTGGAGACCTGGCTTGTAACCTGATCATGTGCTTTGACCGGGAATCAAACCAGCGACCTTTGGGTTATCAGGCTGTCACCTTTCCACTGTGCCACCAACCAGGACTAGTTTATTTTATTAATTAGATTTATCCTATCTTTTTTTTTTTTAATAAAAATCTTAAAATATAACTTAGCATCAGCTACAAGTGACTGTTTTTATAATGCTGTTGATACACTGGTAAAAAATATATAAATATATATAAATACATAAATGTATTTTGTGTATATATATATATATATATATATATGTATATTTGCAACAGTATAACAGCAGCATTAGAAAAAGATCAGTCACTTGTATCTAATGCTAAGGGTTATATTTCACACACATATGAGGCCTGTTTACTTGTATTTTAAAAATTAAAAAACAGTTGGTTTTTTGGCTTTTTAAACCACTGTTGAATTAAGATCAAACAATATAATTAGCAAAGTAACCAGTGATCACTTATTATACTAATACTCCTAACCAAGTAAAATAACATAGACAAAAATATATAAAGTTCATTTAAAAACATCCCTAAATAGCAGTCTTTAATTAGAATTGAAAATTTTATCCAAAATTTTCTCTTATTCTGACCTCCAAATCTTTATAGAATGTTCAATTCAGATTTGGTAAATCTAATTCCCTTCCTTTCAAAAGTATCTAAATTGGATCAAATGAACTTTAATGCATAATGGTGTAAAAATTAATAGAGAATGGCTAACTCCTTTTGAACATATGATTTAGTTTTACCAAAGAATGGGCTCTTAAAAAATATAAAAATGTGCTTAGCACTTCCAGCAGTTAAATGCACTGAAATGTAAATCTGGAGTCCAGCTTTGAATTTACACCTATTACACTATCATTTATCTTAATAGTAAATGAACTGAAATTTCCAATCATTCTCCATTCTTCTGTCCTGATATGAAATGGTCATGTTGAATAAAATCATTAATCTTAAAGTGGTGACAGATAAAAAAGAATTTAGTTTGTTGTCAGTACTTCTCAACTTAAAGGTTAGGTCACCAATGGTTTATATCATGACACTGATAAATTTTTCTAGTGGCCAGCATGGTTTGATTTATAATAGTGTTTTATTTTTGTTTTATGGCCTGTTTATCTAGGATATCAGATTTCATTCTAAACAGGTATTTTTCAATGTTGTGTTGTTTCCCTTTTGCAATATAGAGCTTAAGTCACAGAGCAGTACGTAAAATTTGGTAAAATTAAAATAAGCACTTTAAAGAGCTTTTCATAAAAACTAAAACAATTGTAACAATGAAACCTGGGAAAAGGGATAAGGAGAAAAATGGGTAGGAATCATTCCTTTTAAAAGGAATTAAAGAGGGTAAAGCTTTTTAGATGTTGTTTCATATATTGATTGAGAAGTTAAAAGAACATATAAAATTAGATACCAAACATATAGACAACTCTCCGAATAAACTGTTTTTGAAAATGTGCTAATAATGTTTAGTATACCAAGGGTTAAAGATAATTCTTTTGTGGAAGGATCTTTTAGGTGAAAATCAATTAAAAACAAAAATAAGAAAAATACCTGTTTTAATGGTAACAACAAAAATAGGTTATTTTGATACTCAGTCTTTTCCTCAAGTTTAGGCAAACCTAGATTTCCCATTTCTTATTTTCCCATGATCTCAATTCCTTTACTATTCTTTTCAAAATACTTTTAAGTTTATACTCAGTCATGTCATTATAGGAAATGGACTTAAGTTGAAAGCTGTTTATAAAAATGTGGCTGAACTCATTGGTTCCCTCTGAATGCCATTTTTATTGACTAAGTTTAGTTTAGTGTGTGTTGTTGTTTTTTTTTGATGAAAGCTATTAAAATGTGATTAAAATTTTCTCTAAGTAAAATTACTAGAGGAAAGGATTATAAGCAAATACATTATTAGTAGGGGTTGTGTTTATGAAAGAACTTTGAATACTTTCTTTTCACTTCAGATTTCTTTGTAATGAGATTTGTATTTGTTTTTAATAGCAATAGCAAATTTATTTTTTTAAAGTAATGCTCATCTAATGTAAATAAGAGTCTTAAAATTTTCTAAAGTTGTCTTATTTAAACAGGCATCTACTGGATTTTAAAAATTATAAGGTACATTTTTAAAATACACCACTTTTCTTCAAGGTAGGTAATTAAAAATAGTATCGCAAATCTCAAATAATAACATACTTTATGCCCCTCCTTTGACAGTGAATCTGACTTAACCTTGGTAGTGATATGCTTCTTTAGGCTTCATTGTAAGGCCCTTGGAAGACAACCTCACCATGGTGGGTAGAGTCATTATTCCATAGAAGGGTTCTTAAACGGCACAGGATTGAACTTCATGCAGGTGCTTTGTGGGGTCATGATAATATGCCTTTTACTATCAGCCTTTTCTGATTTTAGAAGTACTCATGGAACCTGAAAGTTACTTGTCCTCTGCTGGTTTTTGTTGTGTGTTTGTTTCAGATTCAACACCAAAAAGCAGTGAGACACTTACGAGTAAATGATGGCTACACTTATCAAAGGTTGTACTTTAAATGACTTTGGAGGAAGTTCACCACTGCATTATTAAGAATTTTTTCTCCTATCATCATAGATTTGCCAAACATTCACTTTTTAATATAGATCTTGTTATTTACTACATTAATGCAGATGCAAACAGCCAGCCATCTTTTGAGAGGAATCTGAAGCAAACTGTCTTGCCACAAGCCCTTCAGAGCACATTATTTTGCACTTAGTTAAGACTAGGAAAATAGCTTCTTGTAAGGTACCCTTTTTAGTAGTACAGTTGAAATCAATGTTTTAACAATTGTTTTATATAAATGCATTGGATGTTTACATCATGATTAGAGTACGTTGAAGAGTGTATCACATCTAGGTGTTTTGAGGGAGATTTCTCACCTGCCTGTCAGGGTTGTGTCGGTCATGGTGTGTACCTGAATATCCCTCGCTGTGTAGTGGAAAATATTTACATTTTAATCCAATCTGACACCAATAAATTGTTTTCCATGGTTCCATTATTACATGTTAGAATTTTTGACTTGTCATGATCATTATTGTGTAAAAGAAAAATGCCTTGTGGGAATGTAGAGTTTCTACTGTACTGGGAATGTAGAAGGTTTCTACTTCTCTGAGTGGCTTTGTTAAAAGATGATCTTTGAACTTGGGACAAGTATTGACATTTTCTTCCCCTCACTTTTTTTCTGTGATCCACCTGTCTCTGTAAGTTTGCTTAACTATTATTTCAGGTGTGTCTCCAGCAATCGAGAGATGATTTGAGTGGTTGGGGGCCAGGTGTGCACCTTTCTCTGTGAAGGAAGCTTTTCCTTTAAGTTTGTTACGATTTTGAACTCTGGCAAAATAGAATGCCTCAGGTTCACTCATGACATTCTGAAGCTTGTCTTTTGACTAGAAAATGGAATTGAGCCTATATTATCTTTCACCTTGCCTCACTAGCAGCAGCAGCAGCAGCCCTGCTCAGCCAGGTCTGGGGATCTCATCAGAATATATCTGAGGTGGTGTACAGATTTGCAGGCTTGCTCATTGACTCTCAGGTCGGTCAATCCTTTTCTTTTTGGGAGAATTCTGTTAAAATTAGGTTTTTGCCACAACTGAAAAACTTGGGCACAGCTACTTTTATAACTATTTCTATTTTCCTTAATTCAAACAAAGCTTTCAGCGTAGAGGAATGGTATTAATTGATTAGAGCAGAATAGCAGTGCCATTTGGTTACATTTTAAAAAACGGTGTCATAAAATCTTTCAGTGACATAGGGAGGCACAACCATAATATAAATTTTAAAAAAGACCTAACTGTACAAAAAGACTGCTTGTACATAGGACAGTTTTATGTTGTTGTCAGTTTAGAATGTGAAGGAAGGGAGATCCCAATAAATTGAAATGTGTCATCATTTACATATTTGATTGTTTTACTTTTGGGGAGAGAGGAGAGTTTAAGCCAGATACTCTGGGAAAAGCACAATTAGAATAATTAAACTTCAGCCAATCTTTCACAGTGTTGTTAGTTTCTCTAATTGTGACCACTTTGGACATTTTATTTCCATAATATTCTTACATAATGAGGGATTTTCCTTGATATTTATTAAGTCTCAAAGATTCAGCGGGAATAAGTCTCATGATGTGACTGCCACTGTACAAATGTGAAAACTAAGGTATAGGTTACATTTTCACCAGGAAAAAAAAATGTTTTGTTTTCTCTTTCAGTGAGTTATACCAGTCATCCTGGGAAAGCTAATTATAATTGAAAGGAATGACACTATTGTAAGTACTCATTACATTATTTTTGTGTGTGTGGTTTTAATTCATATTTGAGCAATTAGAAAAGACAGTCTAGATACTCTAAACAAATGAATAAGCATCTGTACACTCACACTTGACATTTAATATCCCAAAATTTAAATAAGCATTCATCTAATAATACCTAAGGCTGTTGCAAAAAGTATAATGGTGGCTATTTTTATTTGTATTTTTGGAGCATCAACTGCCTTATATATTTTTGGGGGGTTTGTTTTTAAGTTGAGTACAAAAATCAAAGATAACCATCTAGCTACCTTTAATAAGTGTAGAAACTAAAATTAAAACCTCTTAAGTTTTGTTAAAAGAGTTGACTGCATGCAATATTAGGGACATTTGGATATTGAGATCAATTTGGGGAAAAAAAGTTCCTATGGTCCCTGGACAAGAGAGCTTGCTACTGAGGTCTTCTTAACTTTTAAATACAGAATAGAATTCTATAAACAGTATTTTCAGAAACAGAATAAAACTCTATAAACAATACTTTCAGAAACATGGCAATTAAATTTATACTTTAGCTCCATGTTTAATTTTAATATGTTACCATTGGGTTAACCATTGCCTATGACAGGGCAAGTCATGCAATGGCACTTAATTCAGGTTTTTCTTGTGCATAGAATGATTCTAAAGTAGCTTGGAATCCCTGCAGAATGGATCAATTTGAGTCTGTGGAACAGTACCAAAATGAACCAAAAGAACGAAGTTCTTTGTATAGAACAAAAAAGTTAAAATAATGCATTTTTTACAAATTATAGTTTGGAATATGAATGACTGTCAGTGAATTTACTCACTAAAAGATATTGGAGAAAAGATATCCTGAAACAATGACATGGCAAATCTGTCAAAACTAAAACAGTTTTATAAACCCCTCAAAATGGTTAAAATTTTATGAGACATAAAATAGTTAAATATTCTTTGAGACATAGTTTGTTTTTATAGCCTTTGAATATAGTAGTTTCTGAAAACAGTGAAGTGGCCTTTGAGTATCACTTTCATGCCTCGACAGTTCTTACTGGATGCTCACCCCTTTGAAAGTATTGTGTTGTTGTTTTTTTTTAAAGATTTTATTTCATTATTTTAGAAAGACGGGAAGGGAGAGAGGCAGAGAGGGAGAGAGACATCAATGTATGGTTGCGTTTCAAATGCCTCCAGCCACAGACCTGACTGGAGACCTGATTTGCAACCTGGTTATGTGCCCTAGCTGGGGAATCGAACCTGCGACTTTTGGGTTCGCAGGCCGGCACCTTATCCACTGTGCTACCAGCCAGGGCCTGAAAGTATTGTGTTTTGTACAGCAGTTTAGGTTTCAGGGAAAGCCTGTTTGTCTATACTGAAGAAGCATCACTCCTCTCTCTCAGCCACCCACCTCCCCAGCCCCCAAAAAGAAAGGAGTACTAATTATACTTAGAAAAGTTTTGAGGGTTTTTTTTTTCTGTATTTAATGCAGTGAATGTGTATAGTCAACATTATATTGAACTAAACATCTGAAATTTCATAGAATGAAACAAATTAGTCATCTGTTAATGGTTACTATCCACAAGGTACATCTGAGGTTGTAGAATATCAGGCATGTAGACATTTGAGTAGACACTGTCAGCGTGAAACATAAATCTCACACAAGATGTAATCAAAAGTTATTTCAAACAAATTATCCTATCAATAAACCTTCTGTAGTAACATCAACTTCATGGAATATTATGTTTTAGCAACAAACAGTGATGGTGATGCAGATGTGAGCATGTCATTACAAACATGATGCACTCAATAGAGCATATTGAGGTCACAGCCTTTCTGTAGAAAGGGATTTAATTGACAATCTTTCAACCATAGTGTATAAACAGATCAAAATAGTTCTATCATAAGAAATAGTATTTCACAACATAGCTTTAAAATAAAAATACTTTAAAAATCAGCTTTGATGAGATTAAATTTATTTTTAAAGAATCTTTAGAGTGAAATATATATTTCTTGCTTTTGGCTTTTCTACATTTTTTCAATATAACCCCCACCTTCACCCTATTACAGTCTATTATTAATAAAGTAGTGCAAAACGTTGTTGCAATTTCAACCAAGCTTAGTCCCCTACCAAGTTTTGGGGAAGTATAACATTCTCACCAAATTATTTCTCTTTCCAGAGGTATACGCTCTTGATGTAATGGCAAGCTAAGTAGAAAAACTACCATAAGAGTTTTGGGAATGCAGTTTTTTAAATATAGAGCCTATAGTGTGTAGTGAAACATTTTTAAAGGCAAACTCCCACTCCCCATAAGCAGTTTATTTTACAAAATAGGTTTTCATGCATTCATATTATCAACAATTTTTTTTCTATAAGTGAATATAATGAAACACTGGCATGTCACTTAATACACTGCATTCTCTTCTGCATTAAAATTCACACTAATAACAAAAATCATAGTATGCACTAAAGCATTTCAGTAACCTAGTGAGATAGCAGATACTTTTATTTTTCTGTGAGAACTTGAATATTTTTAGATACACAGAAGTATAATCTGACAACAAAAGCAGTGTGGATTTAGTTTGCTAGTATGTTTGACTACTGAAATTTGCTAAGTTGCTAATTTGGTACAAAGTAAAGTAGTGGTAGATATAAAAATTCAGATAGGCAATCATTTATAAACTTGGCAGTATTTATGTGTTATCCTATAGGGATATTAAGGTTTTAGATGGAATGATAGGAGGTTTGGAAGTTATCTTTGTAGGATTTCAGAATGTAGAAGATTCTTTTGAGATGGTGAATATACCTTTGCTCATTAACTTAAAATTGTCATGTGTAAATACTTCACTCAGGGATAAAAGTCGGGACCTGAAATCAGAATTTATGTTAAATTGAAATACATCTGTTCCATTATTCACATTTAAGGACCCTCCCCCCCTTTTGAAATGTATAAAACATAGAAAACTGTAATGGATTACTTTTCAGATAAAAATAGTCACATTTAAAAAAAACAAAAATCAAGTAAACATTTACATGTTATGTAGATTTAATCAGAGCAAAGCATTTAATCTAATCGAGTTCTTCCCCTGGTAATTGGAGAAGTGTGAATCTCCCATGTTGCCATTGTTTTGTTGGTTGTTCCAACGTGTCCTGTTATTATCCACAGCCAACAAGGCTTTCACATGGCAGTAAGGAAGCCTTTATCAAATTGATTCTGTACAATGGAAATATATTTTCAAAGACATATGCCCTTGTACACTATTTACAAATTCTCTTGATCGTGATTTTTTTTAAAGGCAAAATAAATAAAAAGCAGAAAGAAAGGAAATGCTGCTGAGGCTTGAAGGCTTTTTCTTTTATCTTCCCAAACAGATGCTGGGCTTCTCAGAGTTGGGGAGCTGGCTAGCCAAGATTGTTTTTCTTCCTTTTACATGGGCTATGAGAAGGATCTGGTTTCAGTTCTTGGTATTGCACCTGTTTAAACAGAGTTCAGAAAGAAACTGGTCAGGTGGCCACTCTCTGGCAAAGGAAGGAAAAGCAAAGGATTGAAAGACTGCTTGGAGGAAAAAAGTGATCACTCTGGAAGCTGTGAGATCTGCAGCTGACATGCTGAAAACAATGGAATGATACAGTGAGAGTCGGGAGGGAAATCCTGCCAAGAAACTATATAGGAGCCTTGATGTGAACTTTTGGTAACTGTTACTTTGGATTTTCACTGTCCATAAGCTATGCAAACCCATCTCCATCTCTATTCTAAAGGGACAAGCCCTGGCTGGTAGCACAGTGGATAAGGTGCCGGCCTGCGAACCCAAAGGTCGCAGGTTCGATTCCCAGCCAGGGCACATAACCAGGTTGCAAACCAGGTCTCCAGTCAGGTCTGTGGCTGGAGGCAGGTGAAAAGCAACCATACATTGATGTCTCTCTCCCTCTCTGCTTCTCTCCCTTCCCCTCTTTCTAAAAATAATGAAATAAAATCTTTAAAAAAATAAATAAATAAAATAAAATAAAATAAAGGGACAGATAATGATTCTTCACAAGTTATTGTTTGTTTGTTTAATGCAGGCTAATCTCCACTCTCTGATGCTAAATCAAAAAACAAAAGAATGTGCCCTGGCTGGTGGCATAGTGGATAAGGTGCCTGCCTGCGAACCCAAAGGTCGCTGGTTTGATTCCCCAGCCAGGGCACATAACCAGGTTGCAAACCAGGTCTCCAGCCAGGTCTCCAGCCAGGTCCGTGGCTGGAGGCAGGTGAAAAGCAACCATACATTGATGTTTCTCTCTCTCTGCCTCTCCCTTCCCCTCTCTCTAAAAATAAAAATAATAAAAGAATGTAACTATAATTCAGCTTCAAGACTTTGATAAAACCGTATTTATTTTCTTTTGAAAATAGTTGATTAATAAGCAATTAACCTCAAAGGGTTTTTAAATGTGCCCCCCATCTTCAAAAAGCCACCATTCTACCCCCCTGCCAACTGACTCCACAGTCTGCATCTTTAAAATTTATTTAATTTGCACAAATTGTATAAAGACCTATTTTTTTCCCCAGATGCCCACTGGCACACTTTGCTTTTATCATCTAATATTCTTATTTTCTCTCTTCAGGTGATGATGACTTCTCTTCAGAGACTCTAGCTGAACCTTCCTTGGAGACTCGACCTTGACAGCTCTGGTAGGTTCTTTATGCAACCCCCCTCTCATGCCCCATTCTTCTCTATATAAATTCTTCAAGGCCAGCACCCCAAGTGGGCTAAGTTTCTGAATGGCAAAATCTGCCATGGGCTTTATTAACTTTACCTGTTTCCTTTTCAAAGGATTTAAAAGTTAAAAACTAATGCTGCACTAAATCAAAATAATAATGAAATCTACATACCACTTGTACATCTGAAGGGACTCTGGAAAGGAAGTCAAGTAGTTCGTTGTTATCAATTGCATAGGGACACCGAAGCTTTTTTGTAAATTTATTGATGCCTGGAAAAGTAACAGATTAAACATTATTGAAATCTCCGACATTAGGAGTTACAGAAAACACATTTCTGGCAAATGTATTAAAGTGATTTGAAGATCTAGATTAAGCAGCCCTTTAGCTTTGACTGACTGAACCAACACACAGTTTTCTCCCTCTCTCCCTGTCTTCCCTTCTTTCCTGTTTTTGTTCCTTTCCTCTCTCCTTCCCATCCCAATGGGTGCTATATTTTTCTCTTTGTATTTCAGTACTTCCTTTGCAGGGGGAAAAAAAGCTTTTTATTTGGGAAACAAAAGGCAACTGGCAAGAATGAGCCTTATTTGCTTCTCCCCTTAGTGTTGTTACAGGCTTATAAACTTGGCTTCAGTGTCCCGTCTAAGGTGAAACTTGTCTTACCACATTTTGGATCGGGATAGGTTTTAAGGTAAGAAGTCTTATTTATCGGTTTTTTCAAAAGATAAATTTTAATGTGTGGGGAACTGGGGGTGTCACTGTATCCACGTTAAATGTTTAGAAGACACTTGACCTTGATTTTATTTCAAAACAACTTTAAATGTATATTTTGAAGCTAGGACCTAAATAGACATTTTTCCAAAGAGGACATGCATATGACCAACAGGTACATGAAAACATGCTCAACGTTATAATCATCAGGGAAATACAAATCAAAACCATAATGACATATCATTTCCCACCTTTTAGAATAGTTATTAAAAGAAATGTGTTGGCACGGGTGGGGAGACAGGGACTCTTTGTGCACTGTTAACGGGGTTGTAAATTAGTGCAATCACTATGGAAAAAAATATGAAGGTGCCTCAAAAAATTAAAATAGTACTATAATATCATCAAGCAATTCTACCTTTGAGTATCTGAAGAAAATTAAGAACACTCAAAAATATATGTATACCCATCTTCATTTAGCATTACTTAATAGTAGCTAAGATATAGAAACAACAGTATTGTCCACCGATGGAGGAATAAAGAAAATGTAATACACACACACACACACACACACACAAGGTCTGTCCTGAAAGTATCAGCCACTCAAACTGTTTTAATCATATTGACATTGGCTTGATACTTTTGGGACAGCCCTCATATGTACATATTTATACACATGCACACGCACACACATATGTACATATATATATGTATAATGTTATTCAGCCATAAAAATAGAATGAAATCTTGTTATTTGCAACTATATGGATGGACCTTGAGGGCATTATATTAAGTGAAATAAGTCAGACAGAAAAAATACCATATGATGAGTCATGGAGATATAATGAACAGCATGATGATTTGTTAATACTATATTGCATATTTGAAATCGAAAGAGTACATCTCAAAATTTTTCATCACAAAAAAAAACAACTTCCCATTTCTACATCTCTGGCATTGGGACTTTTAGAAACCAATTTTCCTATTAAATTACAGAAATTTACATTCAATGCTTGCAAAAGTGCTACCATATTTGAGTTACTTGGATCACTTCTTGGATTATAACAACCAAGAAACATTAGTGACAGGAAGTACCTACCTATACTAAGTTATTCAACAGTTTAGCTCTGTACTACCTCAAGAGTCAATGTGGATAGGGGGGTCACTGCAGGTGAAATTGGAACTATTTACAAATAACAAATTTAAAGGGATAGGAATGTCAAAATAATGTGTAAAACTAGAAGTATCTATCTTATGTATTCTATGGTATAATGTAAAATTTCAGTAGAATGAGTCTCTTAAATTTATATTGCACTTAAATTACCAAATATATACATATCAAAATATGTAAATAAATTAGAGCATTTTGGCCCTTCTTTAGGGTGTGCAGCAGAATTTTATTCTGCAGTCATGATTTTGGCCCTTGTGTCTCCATGTGAGACCCCTCTGAAATTTCTGATTAATGTTTCAGCAATCACCTACCACTAAAGAAATAGAGTTCTTGTTTTATTTCATTGGATGAAATAAGAAGCCTAAAACATTCTCTAAAAATTACTTTTAAAACTGCTAGCCAGTGGGGCCACCCCAGGTTACACAGACATATGTCTGCCATGGGCTCCAGTTTCTGAGAACCTGGGAAAACGAAGTCAGAGATTTACCACCTATCAGATTGAGATGGTGGGTCTCACACCTAATGTCCATGCCCTACACTAATTTCTTGACCAAGACAGCATCTGTTTTGAGTATCAGAGGAAGGAATGAAAGATGAGGGCTTAAATATACAATAGGGAAACAAGAATGTGGTGGAAAATGCCTCTTCTTTAGCATATTGAAGGCACTGTCTTAGTTGAAACTGTTTCTTTAAACTATAGAAATTAAGAAGAAATAATCACCATTCCCCCTATGCTCCTCTTCCTACCCAAGATACAAAGGTACTGTCAGTTATGGTAAGGGCTAGGAAGCCTTACTCATGATATCAATAGGCCAAAAAGGATAGGGAGACAGGAATCTTAAAACTGGAGGGCTTGGAGACACCAGGGCCCCTTCTCACTTTATTCTAGCATATTGCTTTAAAGCCATACAAATAAAAGAACGAAACATTCTCTTGATCTTTCTGCTTTCAGTGTAAGCACGTTTTCTGGAGTTAAGATTCATTTTGGCTCTTGCATTCTGCATAGGCTTAACAATCTTAGGAGTATGGAGGCCAGGGGCAAGTAGAGAATTCTACTTCCACCCATCTATCTACTCATCCGTGTGCATGTGTGTGTGTAATGTTGTAGTTTTATATATTAGTCAGTCTTGGGGATTACAAACTGAATTTTTCAAACCAAGAACTTTGTCAGATAAGGTGGAAAAACTCAAAACTATGAAGAATGTCTAAACTTGGTACATGAGAACTATTGGCCTGCAGCAAAATTAGGACCCCAGAATATCACCTTTAACATGGGTTTTTTGCAGAAGCCTTATTTAGTACATATAATACAGGTTTCTGGTTTCTGAGCAGCCTGTCAGTTTGAGGACTCTTCATGCATCCTAAAGGTGACCTCTTACACAGGAGGCCATATCTAGTACCATGGTTGCAGACACTTCCACAAGACAAAGTGCCACACACAAAAGCATATTGTTCTAAATGCACCATTTGGATCAAAATGCCTCTGTTTACGTATAAGTGGTGAAAATAAATCAGAGCGATATCTAGATAAAACTACTCTTTGAGATATGATGAATCTGCACAACATGTTTATAGTTTGATGGAGACTATGGTGCCAGACAAGAAAAATGCATTTTTCAGGTAGACCTAAATCTTTATACTGTTGGAATTTTTAACCAACCTGTCTTTCTTCATCATGGAGTAGCCTCATGACCATAAATATAGGAAACTACTGACAATGTAAGTCATCCCTTAAAAATAGTTTGTTCTTAGCAACTAAGACAATTAAAAAAAGTTTTACTTACCCCAGACAAGGACAATGTATCTCAGTGGAATGAAGTACAGGATGACTGTGAACACACAGAGGGCTACGATAGCCAGCCAGCTTAAGAATGGGACTGTCCAGTTGAAAGTACTGAATGAGAAGTTAACATATTAGCAATCCAGCATTTCTTACCAGGAAGTGAGGCACCCAAAGACACTGAAGGAAAATGTGAAGTTGTATTTCTTCTAATTCCCTGCTAATGTGCATTATGTTTACTTGGGCTGGGGTTTGTCCTGGATATTTTTTGATCCAATAAAGGATAATTGTTAAAAGAGGTTTCCTCCCAATACTGTGCTCAGGAGTTGTTGCTTAACATTGAAGCAAATGGCTTGCTTATTGTGTGTCTCTAGATCATATATTTCCCAAATTTTTTTAAGTAAAAGAACCAAAGTTGGACCAATCTGGTTATCTTGTTTTCAGTTACTCTTAGGGTCTGGCTTTTCTTTCTTTGTCTTTTCTTCCCATGGTCAGAGTGAGTGTCCTGTAACTGTTGCCAGGTAAAAAGATCGTGTTCCTTCCCTGACACATGTGCTGCCCTGCCTTCTGCTGCTCATAGAGACAACGGAAGGTTGAGGGTCTACATGCTTTCCTGTGGCCCAGCTCAGAGCCACCCATCACACTGCTCCAAGTATTAGGGGCACTGGCTCTGCAGTCAGAAAACCCCCCTTCCATGCAGCTTCACTAAAGGGCTCCTTGTATTCCTTCGCCTCTTGGAAGAATAAATATCAAAGAATCCTTACTAGTGTAGCTAATGTCAGAGGAAACAAAATTGCTCTTTTCTATTCCTACAATGCATTATGGAGTCTAAATCTAAAATATGACCATCCGTCCCTACCATCGAGAGATGCAACTCAAGAAACTCCTGGAATGAATAGTAACAAGATGATGTAATTATATAGAGGCTTTTCACTTTGTACTCAAAGATTGCTTCTGAATCTGCATTATATTCCATGTGACCCTAAGAGAATTTCTCTTTAAATATATATATATATATATATATATATATATATATATATATATCCAAAAGATTATTATGCAGAAAGTGGACTCCTACAAGATGCACTAGATCCTATGCTGTGCTCTTTCCTGTACCTCAGCCTATACTTACAACCTATGGAAAGTGCTACAGAATCTAGTTTACTCCAAGGCTGGTCCACAGTCAGAATCTAGTCATATTCAACTGGCCATGGTGTTTTCCAGCCAAGCGCTTATTCGGAGGTCTCCTATCACCCAGAGTTAAAAAGAAACCTCTTCCCCTCAGGCATATTCACTAGGTCACAGAGGTGACCTCCCTGTGACCTAGCATCTTCTGGTATAAATGAGATGCTGCTGTCAGACAGCAGTACCAGGTGTACTTCAGAGAAAGGACAACACTTACTAGGGAAATGCCCTCATTAGGACTTCATGCTGTATTTTAGTGGAAAGGAGAAGCAGAGGAACATTTTTGGAGATGGAGAACAAAACATCAAATGGAAGAAGGAAAGTGAAAAGATTTGGGAATCAATTTTCAGAAGCCTGAGACTGAATGGTGCTGAGAGGCATATTTAGGAGTGAAAGGAAGGCTATTCTGTCTAATATGCTATGAGAAAGTGGAAACTCGGCATCTATGCCTGTGTAGAAATGTATTAAAACAAAAAATTACATGAAATATGATGTATTATTCCTTGAATCATGAAAAGCACCAGATAAATGACTTACGCCTTTAAATTTAAATAATTTACTCCTCTCAAATTCTGTATATGCCTAAGGAACCAAATCTGCAGAACACTTCTGGTTATGAAAATAAACAATGAATAGGTATATGAAACTGGGAAAATGTAGGCTAACTGGCTACACAGCATCCCTTCTCAAGTAGACCATTTAGCAATCATTATGTAGGGCAGTCTTACATAGTTTAGTAGTATTAGGTCTTAGTATATGTTTTTATTGAAAAATCAATTGTAAATCGCCTTACTGTTTACATAATAAGCAATTGTTTTCAAAACATATTAGTAAAAAATTATTTGATGTAAAACCCAAGTAGTATAAAATTAAGAATGTAAGTTCCATAATTTATCTTTTGATATCAATGAAGCTATATTTCCTTATTTTTAAAAATTAAGGTAATTCTTTTTAAATTATTTAAAAATTCTGTACATTTTTAAATGACAAGCTATTAGTTTATTTCATCCATAATTATGATCTCAGCTGTATAAATACACAACTTTGAAAGTATATTTTGGCAATGTGCTATATATGTAATACAATTTTTTAAAAATTTTAGAGTAACTTGAAAAAGTAACTCAACCAGTAATAAAACATAAGTGTGTCTAAAGTACCTGAAATCTTCATTTTTCTTGGTTTATTTTTTCTATCATAATTTCATTCTGTTTGAGAACAAAGTCTTTCACTGTGAAAATGTGCTAAAATTTAGGACGGTGTTATTTCTTCAAAGCTACAAGTCTGATTCTTTCCAGCCAATATGTTCTACATTTCAGGAAGGAAATTGACAGAACTTTCATAAAACCAAAGACTGACAGAAGCAAAGTAAATAATGATGAAACTGAGTGATAGATCACCCAGAAGGAGGGTCCCCTGCCAAAAGGAATGTGGCATTTCACCCTCTGAGAAACAAATGGACACTCTGTCCCACAGAAGGCCAGGCCTCACATGGCTGTATCACTTACTTCTTTATCCTCTCGCCGAAGGAAGCCGATTCATCTAGGATGTTCTGGACACTGATACATACCTCCTGGATGGCATAGATTTTATTTATAAATCCCTTTTTTTCACTGTCCTAGAATATAATAAAAAGAGGTCCTATATGAGTAATGGTATTCTTTAGTGCCTGAATTCTTTGACTCGTCCCTTTCTCACATGTTTATTTAAATAACTTCATGTTTGCATATACCTAAATGGGTACCTGTGAGAATTTCAGAATATGAAGGGAGGGAGAGGAGGAAGAGTAGCCAGCATTATGGTGTGCTAGTTTAAAGGAGGCTGCAAAGCAGGAGACTCATCTTTTGTCGCTTGTGCCCTGATGAACGGAAAAATTTGAGCCAGGGGGAGGGAGGGTATAAAGGTGTAAGAGAGATGTCGCATCTCAGAATGACCAGATCCGGAATGTGTGCTGACCCTGGAACCCACCGTGACTCATCCCTTAGCAGACCTAGTCTTTTTTTTAACCCCACCCACACATTTAATGTTGATCTTAGCTCCAGATATTTTAATAGCAGAGACTGTTGGGTATAAATGAGAGGACGTGTGATCAATGAAAACTGCAAAAACATGACAAGGTCAACTGAAATCCATTAAGTGGACACTTCTAGGCAGTACCTCACATTGATGACATACACATTAAGCCTGGTCTCCCCTCTTTAACAGTCACTGACTTCATACAGTAGCGTATGCTACATTAGGGTTCTAACTAAACATTTTTCCTCTTTTGTGCTTAGTTCTTCATTTTAAAACTTAGGCTGGATTTAAGCAAATTGGTGCGCTCCAGGGAACAGGTGGATGGGGATTGAGCATAAAGCACCCAGAGAGTGGTGTGAGCTTGGGGGAGGTGTGTACATTTTGTAATTTTAGACCCAGAGGAAGAAATAGTGGTGGCCTTTCACGACTGAAAATTCTGCTTAGTAGCCTGGCATCACAGGCCCTTGCCTCGGCTGTTTGGTGGAGACCATCCAACCCTGATTCCATGACTCCATTCCTCCATGCCAGCTTGAATATCTATGAAAATGTAGATCCAATTTCATTACTTTAACTTCTTTTGAACACTTTGTATACTGTGCCAGAACACTTGAGACCTCATGTGGCAGTTAGTGCTTGCTGAAAGCAGCCAGGAAGCTAGAATAATAATGTCGTCATGTTGCACATTTACATACTGACTTTAATTTCAGAAGTCTAAAGCGCTTTGCACTGTGAACACTTGGCTGAGGCTGGCATCCTGCCACCTTGGAAACTAAGGGCAAGTGAATGGCAGGTGTGTTTGCAGCCTCCAAGGATAACGGCACAGTGGGTCTGAGGACATGGAAGCCAGTTTTATAACATGATCTTTAGATACCAGTTACTTAGATCCTTTGTAATTAAATCCCCATGGGAGACTCTGCCTACATTACTCATCTAGGTTATACTGCAGTGGACTATCAGACAATGAGGAAGATGAGATGCATAAGGCTCAGAGTAGAAGGAAAAATTACATCCCAAGTTGTCCTTCTGTCATTACAGATGGGTTCATCAATTTGCCTTCTTTCCTCCCACCCCCAGTAATAAAACAAAATGAGTAATTTCATTATGCAATTTTACACTATAGATTAAAAGACACAACCAGTGGCTCTTTCTAGTTCCTTTTATCATTAGAAAGTTGGTCTGTTTTAATTATCTCTGTGGCCTTCATGTTCTCTCCTAAGCACTAAGATCATTTATGTCTACGAAGTAAAGTACCCTGACAAGTATTTTTTCCTTTTCCATATGCAGAGTAAATCAAACTGGAGTTGAAGCATGCTTGTTATACAATGAAAGTGCATTGAGAAGGACATCTTATGAGTTTGAAAATTAAGATGTGAAAAATACTTTCATATTAGCAATAAAATATATATTTAGTATATATTTAGGCATAACCTTAAATGTACAGAATACATATAAAGAAAACATTGATACTGTGTTTTGCATTGGGACACTGAATATTAAAAGGATGTATTTTTTTTTCAGTTGACTGTAGGTTTAATGCAATTTCAAGCAAATCCCAACATATTTGGAGTGTAGTGAAATGGGGGAAAGTTGATAAAGTGTATGTAAAATTTGGAAGAACAAATGAGGATAAGCAAAAGATTTTTGTACAAAAGAACTAATGACAAGGCATTTATTATTACCAGATACTTAAGTAATTAAAATATGAAAGATGAGCATTGAAGGAGAGATTGGTGTTTGATGAAACACCATCATAAATCCATAGTAAAGAAGGAAGTATCACATTACTGGTAATTGCATTAATTATTGGTGGAAAATTATGTTAGACCCTACCTTAATAGGTTCTCTAATCTATTTGAAGTAGCCCGAAACTGCCTTAGCATTTACCTCAGATAGACAGCCTCAATACATTCTAGATTAATTTAAAAGCAAAAAGCTTAGTGAGTTATAAAAACAAAAAATATTGGTGAGTTATTTACTGACCATGGAATAGGAAAACTCTAAACATACAATCACTAAAGGAAATCACAAAGGAAAATAACTGATAGCAAAAGTTACATAAAATTAAAAATTGTCAAAAGTCATAAATTTAAAGGATAAATGAGAATAGTTAGCAACAAATTTGGCAAATCAAGGAATACGATTTCCAATATATTCAATAAGCACCTGAAAACAATGACTGCAGTATTTTTTATAATAGAAAAATTACTAACATGGTAAATACAACTGATTGACTATTATGAAATCAAAATGTTGTTTAAAGAGAATAATGAAAACAAAACTGCTTATGGTCTAATAGAAATCCAAAAAGCAGGAGCTAAATTGATAGAGTATAATCCTAACTTTTTTTTTTTTAATGTGCATGTTGGAAAAAAGGTGTAGGGAATGTGTTGAAATATTAAAGGTAATGGAAATTTATCTTCATACCTTCTTGTAGTATTCAATTGTTTTGTAATTAATGTGTTTTCATTTTATACTCATAGTGTCCTATATCATTATTAAAGGAACATGGGTAGAAGAAATAAGTGAATCGGTATTCATTGAAACTGATCTTACATGGTTTATTTATTTTTCTTAAGGTATTTTTATACATATCTTAAGTAATTTTTAGGAAGAAGCAGAATGTAGATAGACACTCACTGAGCACTATCAAGTGCTTTCCACATAGCTCAATCTACACAACCTTACACTGAAGTATTTTTCTCCACTGTACCAAAGAGAAAACTGAGGCTCAGAGGTGGGATTAGAATTTTGACTGGCCTACTCTAGTCTGTTCCCTCCAATATGTACCATGAGATCTTTCCACCCTATTCATGAAGTGTTCAGTTCCCACACAGAATCCCTGTGAGCTAAATAAGAAGGCAAGACTTGAAAACACTTAGAAACTTAAACTGCAGACACCATAATCCTCAAGAAAATGACCTTTGAAAACTTAATTCAGACGTGGAAAATGAAAGACATGAGAGAAACCACAGATTTCATTTCAATACACAATGAGCAAAAGTAGATTTACCGTGCCATTGTAACATTCTTTTGAGTTCATAGAGCTGTTGTAATCATAACCCGCATGTCTTTTCCATATGAACAATTGTCAACCTTTTTTGCCCTCCTGTGTGTTGCAGCATATTAAGTCAGTGAGCCATGATTACATATCAAGACTTTCATGAATAAGATATGTTATTTGCAGCATCTCCAAGACTATATTTAGTAAATATTTTAAAATCTAAAGTGCTGATGTATAATTACTGGCAAAAGAGTTTTAAAAATCTGCTCACTCTTACTTTTCTCTGTTTCTTCTTTACTTTTACCCAACCCTCTAGCCCCTCACCCCTGGTCACCAAAACCTAAAGTAAAGATAGTCTATAATATTGGCCAAGTTTTGAAAAGCAAAGGCTTTGGGACAGAATTTTTATTTTAAAATCTTTCATCAAATTCTATATTCCTCCACTGTGGTCTCCAACCAATGAAGTAATTACTCGTTATATACAGTATATGACCCAGAACTGCTATGGGTAATGGAATTGCTCTGGGTTGCGTTCCAATATTTCATCCTTTTTTCACTAATGTTCAATACTTTATTAGTATAGAATAAATTGGTACATTTCTTTTATTGTCGTTTTTGCTTTCCTGTATAAACCAGCTTGGATGAAAGAAATATCATAGGGTAGTTAATCATCCAAAGGCTTAGTAGTGACACTGGTGGGGTTTTTTTTTTTTTTTTTAATGCATTATTAAGGTTTCTTTTGAAGATGTAAAAAAAATAATTACCCATAAAAAGAGCTATAACTATAAATCTGAGAACTTGTGAGATTTATATTGTACAACTTTTTCTAATGATTATATAATTTTTTAAATCTTGTTATATTTTAAATAGTCCATAAGACATCAATAACTGCGACTTGAAATACAGTGATCCCTTTCTGTTCATCTATTTTACTATCATATATTACAACAGAAAGTTAACTGTATTTTTCCAAAGAATTGTCTGCTTCCTGGCTTTGAAAGACTTAGGAAAATCTAAAGATCTAAAAATCAATAGGAGCGTCTTACATATTTGGAGAATCCTGGTCATTGATTTTCATACTTAATGACAAGTGCTCCCGTTCAGTGATTCTGTTCCAAATGGGAACAAGAAGCCAACATGATAGGTGTTGAGATGTGTATTGTGAGGGTGGGTTCCCTCATGAATCCAGCTACATCCTGCCATGGTTCTTAATGCTGTTTAGGGGCCCTGCCAAAGTGGTCATCACCAGTCCTGTTAACATCATAGAAAATGAATCTGTTGAACACCTGTGCCGTATCGATCACAGCCATGTACAAAGTTTGCTTGAAATATTAATATTAATGTTACAAATTTGTTACTTCACTTTCCATGATGAGATTATTTTAGGAGATCAAGGTATATGTAGGGCAGGGGAGGGGGACATTTGTTACGTTTTACGGTAGGACTAGCATAAAATTAAACTGTCCCAGCAGTTTCACCTTACTTATTTCCTAGAGGAAGCATTCAGACATGCCACCCCCAATTGCTAATCTTGATCATAAATTTGCTTTTCCTTTAAAGTCTTGCTAGGTACCCTCTAGCATAGAAGGAGCGACGAGATTATCTCCTATGAGACAACTGTTGCAGGTGATTATTGACTACAGCTTTTCTCTGAACAAATACAGCTTCAAATAGCAGAAAATGTACAGTTGTGTTCGGAATGTATGTGTTTGATGTGATTTCTTTTGTATGCTAAAGATAGTTTTGGTGCACAATTTAGTTCATTCAGTAAAATGCCGTGCAAGACAAACTTCCTCTCAGGTCTACTTTTAACCCATGGAAAATATATTCGATAAGAGGTATAAATTGAATAAAGGTACACAAAGTGATGAAATGTTTTCTCTGTACCAATATTCCTTCTTTTTCAGATGTAGAAAACTACATTTCAGCTTGAAATTTAGAATACTAAAATACAGATGCTTGGCAACTCACAGAGCCCCTTGACGTTCTCATTATAGCAGATCCTACCCGGGTTACTTGGTGCCTTGGCTCTTTTCCTGATACCAATCTTAAAAATAGGAACCTCCACTGAGGCATTAAGAGATTCTGAGATTTATTTCAGGTTAAGAGGACAGATGAACACCACTTAAAACAGTAATTTTTCCTCTTAAAAAATAAAACAGTTCTCAAAAACAGCTACATGTCAGGGTTATAAAGAAGACAAAAATAAGACTAGATAGCTAGTGCTCTCAGTTCAATGCTGGATACAAATAAATTCAATGACCATTATTACTACTAGCAGTAGTATTAAACTTATAAATACAATTTATTAAAATAATTCAGATTATTTTTATTTTTGCTTATGTTAGAAACAATTTTGAAATATTGGAACCCCTAAATACAGGACATCTTTCATGCATTTTTCATAATGTTACTTTATGTTTGTTTTTTTTTTCACATCTGCTGTCTGTACATATTTTGTGCAAATGAGCATTTACCTGGTCTTAATTTTTTTGTTTCCTCAGTGCCAGGTAGCCCCTATGCTTCCCAGAATTCATTTTCTCCTTTAGTTGTGCCTTGCCCTGTTAGTTTCATGTTTCACATTTTGCACAGAACTTTAAAAGTGTCCTCAGGAACCACCACTCTTTTCGATTCTTTTATGAAGTGGGATGAGATGGTGATTCACTGTAGCCAAACTGAAGTCCAGCAGTTATTGGCACCAGCCACATCCATTCCACCCAGAAGTTACAACTGTGGGGTCATGTGCCTGACAAATGTGATAGCTTATTAAATAGCTCATGCAATAAGCCGTGAGTATATGACTCACTGGTAATTTTGTTCTTTGACAGTGGCGGTGGTAGGGGCACATTTCTTCAGCAATTTACTTTTATTACGAGTTTTTCTATGAAGAATCTAGCACTTCAAAATAATCTGTTCTCCCCTTACTTTGAGCCTATGAAAGTGTTTCCTCTGGCCTCAGCAATGTAAATAATACCCATTTCTGAAATGGCAGTTGGCACTGGTAAGGTTATGCTGAAAGCCAGGGAGGAAAGAATAAAGGAAAGAGAAAAGAGGGAGGGAAGAGCAAAATGATAGGATGAGAAAAAGAAAAGAAAAAAGGGGCAGAGATTGAGAGAAAGAGGAAGGAGAAGGGGGTGGGGAAACCTTACGAAAGAAGCAGTCCCGGGGCTGAAAGAGGATGAGTAGGAGATACTTTTGGGGTGAATATGAGGAAGGGAAGAAAACATCTTGGGTTAAAAACAAAAATGACAAAGCCAAGGCCAAAACAAAACTAAGCTTGTTCCCTTCTAATTAAGGGGGGGAAAACAATTTGTAAAAGGCTGCACACAAAATATTTCATTTTCCTTTCATGTAGATGTAAATAAACCTGAAGCTGAAGTTTCTTGTTACTCAAAAGTCCTTCTGTAGAACCTTAAGGGACTTGCAAACCTCCCTCTTCCTAATGATTTAAGAAAACTTTAAAACTGCCCTGCCTATTCTTGAAAGCTCTTAAAAGATTAGAACTATGTATCAGTATCAAAACTGTTGACTTAATCTTCTTGCCAGCAGGCAGGAAGTTCACTTTCCTGTGAGTGGCTTTATAGATTATCCCCTGTCAGGCTTGTCCCAGGAGAAGTCCTGCTTCTAGGACACCCAAGTCAAGCAAGGGCCAATGGGCTTGGCTCCAGGCTAACCTGATACAAACCACAACAGAAGCTGTGAAGCTCCTGTTCCCCAAGTAACCAGAGAGGAACCTGAGTGACTGACAAAGAAAATGTTCACCCAGGACAGTGCCAGTGTTGCAATAAGAATTTGTATGCCTCACTGGGTTTCCTGTCAAGTCTAAATGAACAGATTTTTTGAAAATGTGAAAGCACACTCAGGATATGGTGGCCTAGGCCAAGCCCCTGCCTGTCCTGAGACCTCATTTTTTAAAACAATAAAGGTTAACTAAGGTGCAACCTAAAATCCCTCTGGCTACCCAGTAGCCATTTGACAGAGACCATAACAGGGCTGTAGAACCAGCCTCCACCACTCAGAGCCATCTCAGAGCTCATTTAAGGGCTTTGCTGGGGGTGGCTATTCTGTTTTTTCTGTGGGTTCCATAGTTGAAGCTTGAGTGACAATATGGGACACAAGCACCAGCTTATTTCTGAATCCAAACAGCAAATGCAACGCTAGTTTTTCTTTATCAGAACTCACTCTCTCTATATATATCATATACATATATATATAATATATATTTAAGATTTTATTATTTTTAGAGAGAGGGGAAGGGAAAGACGCAGAGTGGGAGAGAGACATCAAGGTATGGTTGCCTTTCACCTGCCTCCAGCTGCAGACCTGGCTGGAGACATGGCTTGCAACCTGGTTATGTGCCTTGGCTGGGAATTGACCAATGACCTTTGGGTTCACAGGCCAACACCTTATCCACTGTGCCACCAGCCAGAGCCTCTTTATCGGAACTTTTAATGAACCGGAACTTTAGATGAACAAGTGTGTAAATGTGTGTGTGTCTTAAAAACCTTTTGAAATCATTTGTCTCATTTTTAAATGTGTCTTAAATATGGTTAGAGTTCTAATGCATAGCTGAGAGGCAGTTGAGAGTTTATAGAAGGCTGTGAGCACTATTATTCTAGATGACCACAATCATAGAAAATGACCAGATTTCTGACTAACTGGATCTATTGCTAAGTGTGGATCAAATCCCACCTCCATTATTTTCTTAGCTATGTGATTTTGAGTAATTTCCTTATTTTCATCTGTGAAATAGGGGTAATAATGAAACCTAGGTTTGTAGTGGTTATAAAAGTAAATGAGTTTAACCCATTTAAAGCATTTATCACAAATGTCTGGAACATAGGAAGTACCCAGTGCATGTTAGTCATTAATATTAATAATTTGAACAGAGTGGAAAAAGGAAATATTAAATGCCAAACATTATTAAATATTAATAAAGATGACAGAATTTCCCCCCTTCGTATTTATGATATATCTTGGGATTATTTTATGTTTGTATAATTTTGTCATCTAATATGATTATGGATTATCTGATACATGTCATTTTACATGATCCAACAGTCACATGATCCTTGATAGTTTACCTTGTGAAAAGGTGTTATTCCCATTCTCTACAGGAGGAAACAAGACCTAACATCCCAACTCAAACTTCTACGCAACCTATACTCACTCCTCTTGGTGACTTCAGCCGTATCTATTCTCACTTGAGATATGGGATTTGAAAAATGAGCAGAAAATTCCTGTGTATAGTATTCCCTGCAGAAAAGTTACACATTCTTCCTAGACCAACGCTAGACACACTCAGCTATGTAAGGCGCACACCTTTTTATGATGTGGTTTTTAAGTGTCATTGCTGATGCCTGTGAACCATTAGAAACACTGACTCGTCCTTCAACAAGCCTCAGGGATGAATCAGGGCCAGAATTTATTTAATTTTAAATAGCATGTGCTTTGTTGCTATCTACTTACTTACATAGTTTTTAACTCCCCACACACAAATATTTATTATATATACAACAGGGCACACATGAAGGTGTAGAACACTCAAAGATTTTTATTCTTATAAAAAAAAAACCCATAAAACTGGAATGAAGAATTTAACTTTTAAAAAATATTTATCCATCTACCTTTGTATAGTACTTTATAGTTTATAAAGCATTTTTCATTTATCTTCCTGCTTGGATTGCAGGAGCAGGTGGCTCCTCCATTTTTCAGATAAGGGTACAGAAATCTGGCAAGTTGAGACCTTGTTCCTAGCTAAAAAGAGTTCCTGAGACTTTAAGCAACATCTCATGGCTGAACGTGGGCTCCTTTCAGGTCACTGTCAAAAAGCCATCAAGCCACATATGGTATTTCTTCACTATACTGCTTTAGATACTTAAACTTGACTCTCCCCCAAAACAAATCTTGAGTTGTAATCAAATTGTGGGAAAAAAGAATCATATTAGTATTAGAAAAACAACACTCTTTGTGCGATCTCCAAAACCAAGTAAGGATTACTTCATGAAATCCGGAGGCTATTCCTCTTTACAAATATTTTACAAGACAAACTTGTACCTTTCTTAAAGAAAAAAAAAAAAAAAAAAAAAAAAGCACATCTGTTGCAAATTACTCCCTTACAGAAGGAGAGAGAATCACCATCCTTTCTTCCCATCTGAGCTTAAAAGAGATTTGTTGACATATTCTAAGGCCGGGCAGACGAAACAGCACAGGAAGGAGGAGGCGGTCAGCAGGACCAGGGCTCAGCTTTGCCTAAACGAATTCCACATGCCCCATGAACCATTAGCTGTTTTTTATTTCCTGCTCTGAAGATCTGGAGTGAAAATAATCCGGGGTCGGGAAAAGCTGCACTTATTACTTCTTTTTCCCCCAACATGATGCTGTGTTAGCAAATCGAACATATGAGCCACCTTCAGAAAACTGAGGTCTTTAATAATCCATTTTTCAAACACTACTGGTATTTCCTTTCCAAACGAAGATGGACTGTGACTGGAATCAATTTCATCATTTGTATGGTTACAATTGCCAAGTTTCTGGAAATAATCGCCATTTAAATACTGGATAATATATTTTTTATATGAAGCCAACAACAGTTTTATTGCTGTTTAATTTTCATGACTTGTTTGTTTGCTGTACATTTTCAGTGTTCTGAGAGCAAGATGTTTGGGGATAGAGAAGATGCTTAAGAACAGGTCAGGGAAAAAATCAGTGCCAGGGCCATGTTACTGCCCTGCCTGAACCAACCGAATAAGGGAAATTAGCATTAGGAGAAAAATGATTTTCTCTATCTGGGGCTTTTCTCCCTCAGGTTGCCTATGAACTGCACCATGTAAATCTCCTACCATTTTCAGACCTTGGCATAATGAAGGAAATCAAGGACAAAATGGAGACCTCAACTGAATCCCTTACAAAGATAATAGGGCTCATCCGTGAAATTGGACAAAACAGAGATGATGTTGGTACAAGTAAAGAGCCTGGTGAATTCAGGGGCAATGAGACCATCTTTCTCTATTAATGCCATATGGGGCTCATACCTGAATAGCATCTACGTGCTCTATGGGATGCTGCTGATATATGGGGTGGACCTGTTCCGTAAACCCCTTCCTTACTGCAGAGTAAATCATAGCAAAACAGGCTCATTCTGAGGTCAACATGAAGAAAATGCCAAAGGTCCACTGTAGTGAGCTGACAGCAACATTGTTATTTACTTAGTTGTATGAATTGTGGTCTGTCTTTTCGATTTATTTGGAGAGGGGAGGAAGAGAGTGAGAAAGGATGAGAAAAACTTGGGAAGCAATTTGAAAAAAAAATCAAATTATTTCACTGGGCATGGCCATTATCTTAATAGAATAAAGTAAGTACTTCAGAAGTAGTAGTTTATATTCCTGAATTTACTTTTCTGCCTTTAAAGTAAAAGGGTGGGCACCAATTCAGGCCATGATGTATTTTTCTGGGTGGGTCCTAATGAGGCAGGTGGATGTTGTAGGCTTGCAGCCTGTTGTACATTTTTATAGCTGTGAGATCTTGTGTTAGTTCCTTAACCTCTTACTCAGCATCCCCATCAGTATGGAGATAATACCACTCTGATGGTGATGATGTTGGAACAGAATGACATAATATATAGAAAACTACCGGCACATTAGTAGATACTAAATAAATGTGTCCCTCACCACACTAATTTTCTTCTCAAAGCATAACTTTGCTTTTTTGCCTAATTTCTCTCTTCTATTTTTTCCTGGAGTTTGTACTCAGAAGCCTGAGTATCATTCACTTCATCCACATGACCTCTCTGTTTGAGCAGTATTCGGTTTAGCCAGATCTCACTCCATTCTTTCTATTCATTTATTCAATAAATATTTATTGAATGCCAACTACAGTGCACACCAAACACCATTTTAAGCTCTGGGGATACAGGGATAAAAAAGACAGCACCAAACAAAGATAAACAAGAAAAAGTAGCAGGAGGTGCAACAAAGAAACTCAAAACAAGTGCCTGTGCCGAGAGCAGCCCAGTGGGCAGGGAGGGCTGCCCGAGGCTGAACTGCGGGTCTGGGAGCTGTTTTGGTCAGAAAAATAGAAACTACTCGAGGCACTTCAAACAAATGAATTTAACACAGTGAAGTAGCTACACTGGTGATGAAAGAACTGGGAATCAAATGGAGTGACAGACGTTAGGAATGCAGAAAGCCACTACCAGACGCAAAGGATGCTTCTGGGGCGCAGATGCTAGACATGCAAACCCACTGGCAGAATCCGGAGCCCTGGACAGGGCTGCTTGGCAGGATCTGTGATCCCGGGGGAGAGGCTGTCTCTGTCGGCTGTGCAGCTGAAGCTGAGGGGACCCGGTGCCTAGTCACGCCCCGAACACACCCCCTAAAGCAGCGGTGGGGAGGTGCATGGGGAGGAAAGGGAGGGCAAAGAGGAAAAAGATTGTCCTGGTTTTTACCTCCTTCCAGCATCTCCCACTGGTCAAATCCCCCCCAAAGCCATTGTCAAGGGAGCTGGGAAATGTGGTTTTGAGGAGGAGTGTGGAGGGATCAACTGGAAGCCAAGGCAAGAACCAGAACAAGCTCTGCAGGAGCGGAGAGCTAACCGGGAGGACCAGGCGCCAGTCCAGGTAATGCAAACACTTGAAGGGAGAAACCAACTTAACTGAGGAAACAGGATGCATAGAACGTGGTGGCCAGATGAAGGGGCGGTGCACAGAATGCTGTCAGAGACACAATGCCACCGAAGGCCTGTGAACCTGATTCAGAAGCAGGAAGCCATTGCAGTGTTTCAACCAGAGGGATGACATAACCTAAGTTATATTTTTAAAAGACCTTTAGGCAAAATGTATGGTAGAGGAAAAACAAGATAGGAAAGTATGGTTCTGGCCTATGAGGGAATGATCCCTGAGACCAGGGGGACATACTCAATGTCCTGGAAGTACATTCATGTAGACATGTTAATAGATTGTATCTGAGAGGTGAAGAAATGAGAAATCAAGGAACCACCTACATTTTGGCTTGAGCAACTGGGTAAATGAGGCTGCTGCTTTTTAAAAAAAATTTTTTAAAGATTTTATTTATGATTTCCAGAGAGATGGAAAGGGAGAGAGGCAGCGAGGGAGAGAACATCGGTGTATGCTCGCCTTTCACCTGCCTCCAGCTACAGACCTGGCTGGAGACCTGGCTTGCAACCTGGTTATGTGCCCTGGCTGGGAATTGAACCAGCGACCTCTGGGTTTGCAGGCTGGCGCCTTACACAGTGAGCCACCAGCCTGGGCCTGAGGCTGCTTTTATTGAGCTAGAGAAGAGTGGAGAAAGAGCAGCATTTGGTCATGAGGTTGTGTGAGATGCCTGGTTGGATATCCAGGAAGTGATATCAGTAAGTGGGTAGATAGAGGAGTCAAAGCTGGAGATGCAGACGTGCAAACCCTCATCATTTCTGGGGTCCGTAAGATCACACTAACAGAAGAATCATTCAGAGAAAGGGTATGGACAGCAGGGGCCCAGAACAGAGTCCCAAGGCTCAACAAACCTGGTGACCAGATGAGGAGGAACCAGCAAGGGAGACTGAAAATGACTGAAATAGAAGAAAAATTAGGAAGAGGATTCAGAGAAGGCAAAAGAAAGTATTTCCAGAAGGAGGGAGGGTAACCTCTGAAGCTGCTGTCAGGTCAAGAAGCCAATGGATTTGGCCAAAGGAGTTGAGTGACAAGAACAATTTCAGTTCGGTGGTGGGGAGAGAAGCTGTGGTTAGATTGGACACACTGAAGACACCTCTCGGGAAGCTTTGCTGCAAAGGTTTAATAAAAATAGGGAGGGTGCTGGGGAGCAGAGGCATGAGTCAGAAAGCAGACTCAGTGTTTTGTTTTAAGATGGGAAATACAGCCTGACTACTCAAATTATGGTCTGTATTTAACAAGATCTTGGGCAATTCACATGCACATCCCTGTTGGAGAAGGGCTACACCGGGGAGCATTTTCTTCCTCTTGCAATGACCTAGCACAGAGAAGGCATGCAGCAGGAAGCAGGCACTAAGCATTAGAGCCGTATGTGTGGCAAGTGATAGGACAGAGCCCAGTGGAGAGAAGAAGGGGTCCCTGTCCCTCTGTAACCAGAGGGCAAGTAAGAGAGCGGGCCCGTGAAGTTGGTCTTAGATTTGGCAGAAGGAAGATGTGACTAGGAGGCCCTAATTGCTTCTGTGTTCTCAATGACACAGAAGGTGAAATCACCCGCTGAGAGCGGGCAGGGGCAGTGGTGGCTGGAGGAGGTTGGTGCAGACGACAGCATGTGGATGTATCTCTCCACTGCAAATTCATTGTCCTCGGTGCGTCCACCGGCCCTGCCCGGTGACCCACATGAACTCTACGGTCCTTCCTGCTCGCTATTGATTTTGCATTGCAGTCTCTTTCATGGCCTTAATAAAATGGAGAATTTTATCCACCTTGCCTAGCCAGTCTTTTATTTAACCCTCTTGTAAATCTTAAAAGGATGTCACATCCTTTGCAGTTAGAATGGTGAAGCCAGGGTTGCATTCAGCAGTCATAAATGGTTCCCCTAAAGAGAAGAAGACCCTGCTTTGGATCAAGACAGCCCCTCAGGCGCCACCCAGCAGCAGCGGGTCACCCAGCCTGCACCTGAACCCAAGTCCAGCACCTACGAGCAGGGACGTAGGGCTCTGTCATTGTTTCTCTCTAAGCCTTGCTTTTTATACCTGGCTCTTTTGATTTCTAAGGAGGCCTAAGATCGTCTTTGGCTAAGTAGCTGGAGAAACAAGTTACAGCGTGGTCGGGTCCCAGGTAGTCTAGATTTGTCTCATTATGCCAGCATGGTGGCAGAAAGAGTGTCTAAAATCCATGAACAGCCCTGCCAGACCAATGCTGTCTGGTGGGGAATGGTGTGTTGCTGCCACCAAGGGCTGTGTTGCCTTAAGGATGCGTTTACATCTGACTGGTCATATTAAAGGCAGAAGAGAAATTACCATTGTCCCACCACAAGTATTCCCGTTTTAGTCAAATGTGTCTCTAGTCCTGGCTTTTAATAAACAGTCCTCAACTCCACATTCTGAGCCGACTTTTTACCCCCGGTCCTGTTTCTGCTGGAGAGTCCAGCACCAAACAAGAGGAATTGTTTTGATGGAAGCTGGAAAGAAGAGGTGACTCAGAGGCATGTTTCAAAGCTGGGCCTTCTAGGAGGAGCTCATTGGGCATCTCATGAAAGTGCCTCTAACAGGAAGGAATTGTGAAATGGTGCCGCTGCGAGCCGGCATGACCTTACTTCCATGTCTTTCCTCTGAGGGTACGTTCCAGGAGGACAAAGAAAATTAATTTTTGATATGTTTACTTGTAGAGCTTAATAAATCACTACATATTTAGAGGAATTTAAGATCATTCTGAGTCTAATAAGGTAAATTAGTCTTATTAATCTTCAATTTGTAAAGTGTTTCCCCTACAGCTTGGTATAGAGTAAGTTCTCAAAAATGTTACTTAGCATTTTAATATTGTTATTGTTATTTTTACTATTATTGTGTGTGGAAGATTACAAAAAATATTGACTTTTCCTCCTACCTGATTTTTTATGTTTCTATGCTATCAGATATACACAAATTTTAAATGCCTTTGTTGATGATTGTGCCTTGATTGTAAGCATGAAAGTTACAATAATCTACTCTTCCTCAAACACACTGTGCAGTTGATGGAAATTATTATTAACCTTCTGGTTTATGTGACTTTTTGGCATATCTACCAGTATTATGAATTAGATATTTTATCTAATAGCCAAACTGCTCATACAGAAGCATAGCCAAACTGCTGCTATGCAGAAATACAAATAGAAGCATCATTTTCCAGACACATAGCTGGGGGAAACAAAGACAGCATTATGAACTGACGTTCACTAAAAAGAGTTTTTATTATTCACTTTATTAGTCTAAAGGCCCAAAATTTTCCTTGTAACTTCTGTCTTGCTTTTCTATGTCTGAGAGTCATATAAATACTTCTCTTGAGTAAATTGGCATCCATTTAGTTCTACTGACTTAGAGATCGTGAGAAATATCTGTTAAAAATGTAAAATCAGTGATGCCGGGTAGTAACGTAAGGTCGTTTTATGGGAGACTTGGTGGAAAATGTCCTGTGACTTTCACCAGCAATGGGGAGAAACTTGGTCCCACTGACTGCAGTCCAGAAAGATCGTTTAAAAGTATTACCACATCGCAGAAAGGATTCATGGCAGGCAATGTTTCTTTAACATTGCTGATTGCTGTGATTTCATTTTTCTGCCAGTATAAAATGTTCACTCATCTAAAGGTTTGTATATTTCTGCTTAGTACCCTATTAGCTTCAGAAGTATAATCAACATTTTAGTTGCTTAAAAAGTTAAATCATCCAGGTATGGTTTGTATAATTGTTTTTACGTATTGACATTTTATGCCTATAACATTTTAAATTCAATTTGAATTTTGCATAATTACTTGTAGAATAATTTTATCTATTCCAAATATGACAAATTGGATAGTTCTCATCATCTTCATTATTTAAGCAAACTCACTGCTTTAGAGGGTGCTGAAAATTATTTGCAACACACCTTAGAAAAGCATTTCATGATCTTAGTATTTAAAAAATATTTAATGCTACTGAAGTCAGAGAGCAAAAAGAGGCAAGGCATTTTTCCCGTTAAAAGTTCTGCTTTATCTTATTTGTGGGAATTATATGAACAATGAAAAGTTTCTCAGGGCTCGAAGGTGGACAACAAAAGGTTTATGGCTTCAGGCAAACATCCAAAACCCATAGTAATGCAGCAAGTTCTGCAATGTCCTCAAGCGTAGAAATGCAGATGTGGAGGCCACAGTGAGGCCCTGTGTATATTCTATGAGCACTCAGAGATACCAATCTCCGTGGTTTTAGGATGGTCACAGTTCCCCTGCCAATACTTGTGCTCCACATCAATAAAATGGGATGATCCACATCTTAAAGAAGCATTAGTAGGGTTAAGTAAAATATATGATTAAACAATTAGTCCCTTTCCTATTTCTCAACCAACTTCTAGTTCTTTACTCACAACCAGGACCCAGTGACGAATGTGAAGCAGAAAGGGGAGAGAGGCATCCCTGAGAGCCATGCACGTGCCTCATACTGGGCTACACTCCTTCACTTGCATCGGAAACACACTCTGTAAACAACCTAGCAAAGACCATCCTGTTAGCCTCATTGTGCAGATGGAGAAATATAATCTTAGAAACATTGCAGAGTATGTAAGTAGCTGAGTGGGGATCAGAACCTAGATCTGTCTATAGTCAAAAACAGGGAAGAAAGCCCTGGCTGGTGGCACAGTGAATAAGGCACCAGCCTGCAAGCCCAAAGGCAGCTGGTTCAATTCCCAGCCAGGGCACATAACAAGGTTGCAAGCCAGGTCTCCAGCCAGGTCCGTAGCTGGAGGCAGGTGAAAGGCAACCATACATTAATGTCTCTCTCCCCTCTGCCTCTCTCCCTTCCCCTTTGTCTAAAAATAATAAATAAAATCTTTAAAAACAAAAAACAAAAACGGAAGAAAACAAAGATCAGGTCTAACATTACAGAGAAAATCTTAATGTACGTATATATAATTCTGTTTGATCAAGTAACTCCAATCCTAGTTCTGTGATCCCTCCTACATGCAAAGTGATGTTGTAATTAGCATTCAAATTATCCCCTCATGTACCTCCAATCCTTACTAAGTGAACCAGCTGCCACTTACATACCACCACCATCCTTTCCAGAATTTCTGTAAGCACTGCTGATCAAATGCAAACACTCACTAGGACTCATTAAAATAGCTGTTCATTCCTCTGTAGAGAGATAAGGCAAGAATAATAGGATTTTTTTTAGGATGCAATCTTATAATATTTATTGTATTTCTCCCCAATCATAAAGATAATGCATGTTCATGTGGAAGCCTGTAAAATAAAAACAATCATGACCTAGCTAGTGACACAGTGGATAAGGAGCCAGCCTGCAAACCCAAAGATCACTGGTTCGATTCCCAGCCAGGGCACATAATCAGGTTGCAAGCCAGGTCTCCAGCCAGGTCTGTAGCTGGAGGCAGGTGAATGGCAACTATACATGGATGTCTCTCTCCCTCTCTGCCTCTCTCCCTTCCCCTCTCTCTAAGAATAATAAATAAAAAAGCTTTAAAAAAATAAAACAATAATAGAAGAAAATGAAAATGGTAAACATTGTTTATATATATATTTTAAAAGATTTTATTTAATATTTTTAGAGAGAGCGGAAGGGAGAGGGGCAGAGAGGGAGTGAGACATCCATGTATGGTTGCCTTTCACCTGCCTCCAGCTACGGACCTGGCTGGAGACCTGGCTTGCAACCTGGTTATGTGCCCTGGCTGGGAATTGAACCAGCGACCTTTGGGTTTGCAGGCCAGCACCTTATCCACTGTGCCACAAGCCAGGGCTAATATTTTAAAGTATATCCTTCCAGCCTCTCTTCTATTTATTATTTTTTCTATTATTATTAATCATGTGATTGTTATGAGTCAAGCATTGGGTCAGATGCTTTGGGTTCAACGAACAAGAGAGGCTTGATTTGAATCCCTGTCCCTAACCATATAAATCTGTTGCACTTTTAAAAAGATATTCTATAGTGTGAACACATACATACCTATTTCTTTTTTTCTTTATGAGTTATTTTCAGAAAGAAAGGCAGGGAGGGAGGAAGAAAAGGAGAAAAGCATCAATGTATGGTTGCCTCTCACCTGTCTTTAGCTGGAGACCTGGCTTGCAACCTGGTTATGTACCCTGACTGGGGATATACCTATGTTTTTTTAGTTTAATTTTATTGTTGTTGTATTAAATCCATCCTCTTATTTCTTAATTTTAATCTCCAAATGTTGAAAAAGTTTTGATTCCTCTATTTTATCATTTTAAATAATGATGCAAAGAATATCTTTGCACGTTGGTCTTTGGTGTATCTTTTATAATGTTCTCAAGCTAACTTCCTAGAACTTGAAAGGCAGGATTGAAGGATATGCATGTTTTTAAAAGTTTTTAAAATAAAAAATAAGTTTAAAAAAATAGATAATACATTTGATTCCCCAGCCAGGGCACATAACAAGGTTGCAAACCAGGTCTCCAGTCAGGTCTGTGGCTGGAGGCAGGTGAAAAGCAACCATACATTGATGTCTCTCTCCCTCTCTGCCTCTCTCCCTTCCCCTCTTTCTAAAAATAATAATAAAATATTTTTAAAAAATAGATAATACATAGAAAAGACCTCATTTTACTCCCTGGCTCCCAGCCAATTGGCTCCCCTTCCTGGGAGCTATAATGTCACCAATTCTTTATATATTCTTTATCTTCCAGAGATTATCCTATGCATAGGAAAGCAAATATATATCTAGTTATAAATGTGTATATTCTTTTCTTAATGCACAAGTAGTAACACATCATAAACATTGCCATGCCTTTTTTTCTACTTAACTAGAAGACAGATAAATAGATGATAGACAGATAGATAGACCCATATCAGTGCTAAAAAGCTTCTTCATTCTTACAGCTGCACAATAGTCCATTGTGTTAATACACTGTAATTTATTTATTTTTCCCTTAATGGATGTTTATGTTCTTTACCAGCATTTTGTCATTACAAAAAAAAAAGTAGAAGTAAAAAATATCTTTTGTGTGTGATAATTCCACACACAAGTCATTGTATCTATAGGATAACCTTCGGGAAGTGGAATTAACTGATCATCGAATTTGTGTTTTTGAAATTTCAATACCTACTGCCAAATCACCTTCTAAATAGACTGTACAGTTTCTGCTCCCACCAGGAGGGCATGGATGTGCCCAGCTCCTTGCCAGGCTGCCTCAGAGATGTGCCATGTCTCTTGCATATGTTTTCAAGAATATTTGTAGATCCAGACTAATTATGGTGGCAGTTCCATAGTGTTAGTTTTTACACTTTCAACCAAATATGTGTCTATAAATTTTGAATTAAGGGAGAACATTTTTGTTTACATGATCATTGACTACATAATATATATTAAACAAGGGGATAGTTTTTTCCTAACTATGGGAAAGATCACATCAGGAGGGCATGAATAACTTCCACATACTAATAAATTAAGTAGAAATTTTTGTTAAATGACAATATACACTATGATTGCTATACTGAATGAGATTTTAATATTATTTTTACATTCTGTCATTGAGTACGTTTGAGTAAATGCTTCTGTTTTACTTCTTTGAATGGGATTGTCGCACAGGAAAACCCCACACAGTGGCAGAGACAGGCAGTACAGCATTCAGGGAGGCGCCCAGGCTATCACCTGGCTGTGGACCTCAGTTTGCCAACCACTTGTGTACCTAACTTATCCCACCTGAGCTTCAGCTTCTTTATAACATATGATTGATGATACGACTTGATTATTAGAAATATTAAATGCACATACGAAGTACTCAATAAATGGCTACTACTACCACTGCTGCTTGTAATATTGCTCTGGAAGATCAGAATCCAAATATTCTGTTCTATTGTAGGATGTGCTCCTCCCACATTTATGTAAATAAATGAAAGCAACATAAACATAGGTTAACACCAATAATTTTGCATAACCAGAATCTTGTTTCTTGCTGAGTTAATCTAGAAAGATTAATATACCAGAGTGCCAGGCCTCTTAACACACACACACACACACACACACACACACACGTGCGAACATATTTTAAATACAAGATTGTAAGAAACAAAGAATACATGAATAACTTTGCATGAACTTTTGAGTCATCTTCAGAAGGTCATAGAGGTAAGTAAGCTCTGGTTGCCTGATTGGCAAAAAATACCGTGCAGTTAGTTGTACCTGATTTACTGAGATTAAATAGAAAAGACACTGCAATGGTTTATTTATTTATTTATTTTAACTAGAAGAAAGTTAGTTTCACTCATTGAGGGTTTCCTCTGTACTTCACACCATATCAGGCTGTGGGAGAGTTCTAAGCCCAACAGACTTGGGCCCTGCCTTCCTGAAGTTTATAGGCAGGTAAAATACCATGAGGGAGATGGTGCATGAGAGATATACTCTCACTGAACTCCCCAGTAGTAAGAGGGGTATTACCAGACAAGGCTATTATCTCACACGTTATCCCAACAGCAAAGTAGAAGAAATAGGCTATAACCCAGAGCAGTCGCTCAGGTGTTACTGGGTTGGCCAAAAATCTGTTCAGTGTTTTTTTAATAGTTTGGCTCTAGTAGCACTTAGTTATCTTTAACATCTTTTGTTAGATTGTGACACTGTCACATCAGTGTGCACTTAAAAAAATGTAACAAAATTGGTGAATTTTTGTGTAGCTATTTTAACACTGAAGTTCTTAAAGATAAGCATATTATGCTTCTTTATTTAAAGAAAGGTAAAAACGCAACTGAACACACACACACACACAAAAAAAAGAGAAAGAATGAACGATTTGTGCAGCATATGGAGAAGGTGCTGTGACTGATCAAATGTGCCAAAGTGGTTTGCAACGTTTCATGCTAGAAACTTCTTGCTGGACAATCCTCCATGGGACCAGCTGAAATTGATGGTGATAAAACTGAGACACACTCATTGAGAATAACCGATGTTATACCACATGGGAGATAGCTAGCATAGCTAGCATACTCAAAATATCAAATCAATTATCAATCAATCAAAATATCAATTAAGCTATTGGTGGAAATGAAAAGTGTGTCTCTTATTTTACAGAAAAAACTAAAGGGACTTTTTGGCCAACCAATAGAATATAGCACAATTTTCAAGTTTCTAAACACCCAAATAGTTTCATTTTATTTATTACTAAAGATGCTACTTGGATACTAAATAAGGAAGTTTCTTGAATAAGTGTATAGGAAAAGTTAAAGTAAAATGGGAAATCCCAGAGGAGTGTCATTTAGATAGATAGCTTCAGTTTTGTACACAGGTTGGTTCTTATATGCTTGAAATAAGTACCACTGGGTAATAGTTCAATTTTCTCTATTACTAACTAGTTACATAAGTTATAAAGTTATATTTTACTAATAGAAACACTAACTTGATCTAATTAGAATTCTCAAAATGAGCTAAACCCCTCTCAACGAGAGCAGTAAACCCAAAGCCACAAATAATGCACGTCCACCACCCAGTGGCACTTGTAGCAAACTGCAGGTACATCACATTTGAAACAGTATTCTCGTTTAAGTCAAGGATAACATCAGAAACTTTACTGATAACTTCCATTTCCTACATCACTTAGGATGTTTTAGTCCCTAGAAATTCAGCGAGATAACCTCTCATTTTTCTTCTCCGCTTCTACTGTGCAGACGGCCCTCTGCTTCTCCAGGCACGGAGGTACTAGCCTCCTGACTGGGTTCTCCGACGCCTCTTAAACACTGCCATTTGTATCATTCCCCCGCTTAAGAAATATGAAATAAATTCCATTGTAGCACATCCAACAGAAGCACCTGGGCCTGATGCAAAGTGACTGGCCCTGAACTTGCTCATCAAGCTGAAATCTATCTAGCAAGAGGTTCAAGCGTGACCGCCCTGTGAGTATAATTCACGCTTCCCAGCCGGTCCCTGTACCGACCTGCCAGCCTGCAGACGCCTCTCCCCTCCACCTGGGGTGGGGGGTTCCTACCCATTCTTCAAGACTTAGCTCAAAGTCCATATCCAGGAAGGAACCTTCCTTGGAGACAGCAGTCCTTTCATCGCTCCCTGTGATGATGACTGTAGCATTAGATTTACCCTTGATTTGTTTTTACAGCCCTCTTATTAGTGTTCATTATGTCTGTGGCCAGGTAGACAGCTTCTCTGCTGATGCAGAAACCACTTGAGTGTAGTGATCGTTGTTATATGGTTTTCACACCCCTCTCTCCACTGTACCCAGCTCAGTGAAGACTACAAAGCTCAATAACTACTGGAGGGTTATGTCCACCAACCAGTAATCGCATGCCATTGTTTGTTAGGCTGCAGCTGACTCCCAGGTGTGGCTTCTGATCACCCTGTCACCTTTGGCTAGTTAAATACGTGATATCTTCAACAGCAGCAGTAGCTTCATATCTGCATATTTAGTGATGAGAAAAAATGGCATGAGGTTTCCTAGCAATTAAGGCTAAGAGGACAGTTCTTTGATTGCCTGGGTATTTAAGGTGAAAATTAGGGTTACTATTGGCAAGGATGTGTCTCATTTATTCATTTCACTTTGTGCGGATCAGTTGTTAGTGATATATGAATACCTTTCAAAGGTCACTATCCATCTTTAAAATATGTCCGTCTTAAGTAGCAACCTTCCACTTTGAAGAAAGGAACTTACTGTTTCACAAACACATTGGACAAGAATGTGGTTTGATCAACAGGGCATAGAATGCATGAAATCAACATTTATTCATGTGACATCACCTAAGGCAGCCAGCACACTTCTGGTTTTGATGAAAACTACTGCCACAACAACAAATGGGTCTAGAAGGATACTTTGTTCTTAATTTAAATATATCCTGGAATGACAGAAGGTATTGAACTCTGCCACATGGGCCTGCAATGGTACGGCATTCTAATGGGAAAACTTGTTGGTGTTGGGCTTCGTACAGTGGATAATCCAGGCAGTACACACCCAGCCCACTGGCATCTCTAACCTTCATTTTAGCTCTCTAGTAAGCATACAGCAGGATCTTAATGTTCTTTAATTTGGAATAAGGTTTCAGACAGTTTTAAATGCATCTTATAAGGCTCAAATCTCTTCTTCACATGAAGTGCTACAGCAATTACTTGCCAGACACAATATTTTCCTGAATCATACACATATTGAAAATATATGCATATATACATTACAAAAATAAAATTCATGTTGACTTATCATTCCTAAAATAACTTTCTCTACTCATATCCATTTATCTCTAGACAAACAGTCATTGAAAATATGATTTGCCAAGGATTTGAATTTGTGTATCTACAGGCTGCATATTCTTACAATAAAAAAGTAGAAAAATCTATTTACATGCCTCCAGTTATCTTTGTTGAATTTGATTTTTTAGATATAAATAACCAAACTCTCAATGTAAGCCTGACACTGATAATGAATATGTTTCAGATGGCAACAGGAAAGCATACTACTGCTGCAATTAAATGCAAATGTTTTGAGAGCAGGCAGTATTCAAGCCTAGTTTAAGCCACTGAATGAGGAAATTCAGAAGTTAAGTGGCTCAAAAGGAATAATTTAAACTTGCTGAGTCAGGTTTTTCAAGAGAACAAGCTGCCCCTTGGAAGTAAATCTGGTCTGGCTATAAGTGGTAGAAACTCCAAGTGTTTGAGTTCATAATTTTAATATGAATAATTCCTGATACCTTAGCAATTTTTATGCAAAGGGCACAGGGCTTCATTCTGATTGAGTCTCTGACTCTATTTATAGTCATTTGGTCTGTATTGTATTTCCTGAGGATCCACTGAGGCAGGTTGTAAGCCAGGCATTTGAAGGGACTGGAATTCTGTACCCTGGAAGCACTAAATAATGTCTACATGCTTTCAAATACTTAAGAATCTTGAGTCCATGAATTTTGGGGGGAGTAATAATCAGGTAGATGCGACTAAAGAAAGAAGACTTCCCAGAGAAGGTGAGGACATAGGCTGCAGAAACACACAAATTACTATTATTGCATGGGGATGAGATTATCAAGGTGCTGGATGAAAGCCAGGAATCCACATCAAGGAGAAATGAGGTTAGAGGAAGCCGAAGGGCAAGCTGCCGTTAGATGCCACCTCCTTCCACCCCGAAGTGTGAAATGTTCCCTGGTCATTCGCAGTCTATACAGAATGTGAAAGAACCCCAATAAGTACACATTAATTAGAATCTTTTTCACAATTCTGTTGTCAAAAGTTAAAATTTCATGCACTACCCAGGAAATACTTGGCTTCTGGAGACACTTGCACATAGTGACACTTGTAAATCATGACCTTAAAGTAAAAACGGAACTCATGATCCCTCACAATAGAAGTGTAAAAGGTAACTGGTTTACACATCCCTAATTATACTTTCCTTCCTAAACCAAAGTATAAGAGAAAATGTTAAGAGACACTCTGGTTTCCAACATGAAACTATTTGTATCTGCTCTTAGTAAATAAGATGATTTTGCTTTCCTTGTACTAATAATTACGGGGTTAAATTCAAGATGGGGTCCCATACGAAAGCCAGGCTGGATGATAACAAGGGAAATGCTGCAAGCTCAAGACTCAGGCCTGACGGCTACTTTGGGAGCTTCTGCTAATGCTACTATGTCCATTGTTTTTGTTTTGTTTTTAAACTGAGCTTGTGTCTAGCTTCTTCTCGGATGCTTCGATGATAGTTGAGTAATAGCAGCCCATGCCACCAAGTCAGGAAGTTCATCTGGTAAGAGTCCCTAGCACCTCCTGGGTGGGGACTTTCAGCAAAGCAGCCTATGAGAGCAGAAGCTAGGCTAGGAGAGGGCCAAATGCTTGATGACTGGACTTGGAATCCACTCTGTGACTTTGCATGAACCTCTCGAAACCTTAGGTTCCTCATATCTAAGATCTGCGTTAACAATGATACCCATTTCTTAGGATGGTTATAAAGACCAAATATAACAATAAAATGGAAATGCTTATCTTAGTGGTTGGCCACAGCAATACTCCATACATATTAGCACTTACTTCAGTTCCAGAATGTTTAACTTGTATCACGTAAGCAATATGATTTAAGGCAGAATCTTAAGTGTCGTTATTGGGGTGAAAGTTCTGGCAAGTGGAAAACTGTAAGAAGAAATTACTCTAACTAACACTTCTACAATAGTCCAACAGCAGAAAAGAAAAAAGTACGTATCTTTTTTTTTTTTTTTTTAGTTTTAGGTACTTCTACTGGTTTTTCATTTCTTGAGACAGGTGATACAATAGAATACCATGGCTGTCATTTGTGTCAGCAAAGTCAGAGTTGAGCCAGGGGCGGTGGCAGCTGGCCATGGGGTCAAACAGCCTTTCACAGGAGCTCCCAAGCACTGCCTACGGGCCTGATCACTCCCTGCTGAAGCCACTTCAAAAGAATAAAGAGCCCCTGGCTGGTAGCACAGTGGATAAGGCGCTGGCCTGTGAACCCAAAGGTTGCAGGTTCGATTCCCCAACCAGGGCACATAACCAGGTTGCAAACCAGGTCTCCAGTCAGGTCCGTGGCTGGAGGCAGGTGAAAGGCAACCATACATTGATGTCTCTCTCCCTCTCTGCCTCTCTCCCTTCCCCTCTTTCTAAAATAATGGAATAAAATCTTAAAAAAAAAAGAACACAGAATTAGGACATTTCTGAAGCTTCTTGGTTTTTCCAAGGACTGGACAACAAAATACCCCTTTGGTGTTTAAGTACTTAATGTCAAATTCTTAAGTGGAGGGAAATTCAAAGAAAAATATTACAGTAAACTATCAATACCATTGATTAACTTGAGGAAGTAGCATCTGTGTCCTTTCATGTCAGACTAAGGAAATGTCAATCAGATCATCTTTCCATCTACTGTGTGCATGTACCCAAGTAATAATTCAGTCACTGAAACCAAACTTAACACCTGTTAGCCACCAGACTGTATCTGAGTGTGAGTGATACAAAGATGATAATACTCGGTTCTTGCCCGTAAGAGAACATGCTGACAATTCCTTAGTACCCTAACTATAGGCATAGAAAATGGGGAGGTGGCAACTGGTGGATTCAAGGAAGGCTTCACGGAAAGCAAATGATTTTACAATCTACCAAAGAGAATAATCAGGAACAAACGTAAAAATCTAATAAGACATCAATGCAATCCAAAGAAGATCTAGGTAATTATTCACTGCTTTACTCCTATTTTTCTACAAGTGGGACTAAGTCAGAATCAATTACATTAAAATTAACCCAAAAATTGTATCTGAAGAAGTATTACATGTTGGGCTGATTATCAAACCTGCCAACTTACTTATATTCAATTCAATAAAAACATAATTACGAGTCTATGGTATGCTAAGCATAGATTGCCTGCTAGGGAGAAGAGAGAGAAAAACAGGAAAAGCCTGCAGTCTCAGGAAAGTCAAATGGGAGAAGGGAGAATTTGAAAAATGCTTTATGACACCTGCCACCAAGCTGTTATCAGGGACACAAACTCAAATGCCAGCTCAGGCAGGACTGGGTGACGTGCAGCCCATGGAGAGGGACGCCCAGACCCAGTCTTACCAGAACTCCCTAGTTTTTCAAGAAGCTCAAACTCCATTTTCTTCTGTGAGATCTTCTGGTTTTTTAAGATTATTTTAAAATCCTGCTCATGCTGAATTCAACCCTTTGGTTGCTTGGTTGCAGCCCCTGTGCTCCCAAAACACAAGGAAACAATCCTGGTGGATGATGGAATAAAATCCAGCGGCTTTTGCACTGGGTTCAACCCCACCCCTGTGCTGCACAGACTTGCCGAAATCCTTACAAGGGCTCCGAGTATCAGTTTCACCACCTTTAAACTGGGGATAACCAGATCTTCTGCGTAGGGTTTTTTGTGAGAAGAAAATATGAGCTAGCACATAGCAAGATCTCTGCAAATGACAGGTTCATTATATCTTAAGAAAAGCCTTCATGAAGGAAGAGGGATGAGAACTGGCTTTCAAGGGAAAGGCAGGACTTGGGCTGGCGGAGATGGCCTTGGAGGAGGGCTCCTAGGGATGTGGGGGAGAAGGCGTGAAGGCTTGGACATCTTGGAAAAGTAATGTCGCCTGCTGTGGCTGGAACAAAGTACACCATGGTGTATAGAGATGATCAATGTCAGACTGTGGCCTGAACGCTGGAGCTCCTTGAATGCTCCCCTGGGTGTGGGCTTTATGTCATAGGAAATTAGATTTTTGAGCAAGGAGCCCAAATCAGATCAGGACTGTTTTTTATGATGCATGCTTCCCACCAATGTTTACCCAGGTGGCAGGTGCTATATTTGGTCCTGGGGCCGCAGCTGTGACCAAGGCAGATAAACCAGGTCCTGGTCCACAGAGCTTACATGATGGGAAGCAGATACGGTTGGAGTGCGGGAGCCCGGGGTTGAGGAGCCCAGCTGGTAGGCTGCTCCTGGTCTCATCAAGAGATAATGAGGGCCTGATTTAAGGGAGCAGCGGTGAGATGATGAAGAAGAGTCAAAAGAAGCACCAAGTTGTTGGCAAAACCTGAAGCGGGGCGGGGGGGGTGGGGGGGTTCTTACTAAACAGTAATTCTTAATGGAATCACATCCACAGGTTTGACACCAAGACTGACAAAAGTTATGGTCAGCTCCTTTCCCAAAATACAATATCAAAGACAGCACCCGAACACAAAGCATTTCTTGTCAGATACCACTGGCTCTTCAGATGGTGAAAAACAAGACGACAAGAAGGACTCCAGATGATTCTTATGATATACTCCCACCTTCATGGAATAAAAATGTTTTCCAATTATGGTTTATGCCTGTGGATTTCTTTCTGTATAAACCTGAGTACAACAAGGTTCAAGAGGGAATTTAGGTGCTAGGGTTTGAGAAATTGCTTCATGACCACCTTTGTGCTTGAGAGCAGTACATCCACCGCTAACTAACCTTCTCCCCAAAGGGATCTGTTACAATGTCCTAGATGGGGATCCATGACTATGTCAGAGCTAAGGGAGTGCTCTGCTGCATAAAGAAACAAGCAGAATAAAGGATTGGCTGGATGAATATATATATATATATTCTTTGCTAAAGAATTCTAGCATTCTTTCTCTCTCCTCCTCCTCTCTCCCTCCTTTTCTTTTTTCTTTCCTTTTGTGAGTAGGAATAGAGGGCATGAAAGGCAGAGATGGACAGGAAAGACGTTCTATTATTTTCATCGGAGTCTCTTCAACAAAAGCATCAGGGAGTCTTACTGAGTGAAATTAGGGTGGAATCATTTTATTTACATTCTTAGGCATCTAGCCTGACACCTCATAGGCGCTTAAAAATGATTAAGGAAATAAATGTAGTGAAAAAATTAGTATTTGTAGAAGAAATATTTATTTATAGAAATGATTCAACAGTCAGCTTTGTTCACGACTCTTCCAGTGAACAGCTGCAAGTGACAGAATATTCAACTAACAGTTCAGGTAATAGGGCTAATTTTTCTCATACATTGGAAGTACAAGAGTTGATGGTAACTGATGGTGTTTTGAATGTTCAAAGGCATCTTTGGGGCCCCAAGAACTTTGTCTTTCCATTCCCACATGTTCTTTCTGTCTCACGGTGGTGGGATGGGTGCCCCAGCCCTAGCCATCACACCTGCATTCAAAACCAAATGAGAAGAGAAAGGAGGGAGCCAGCAATATCTCTCCCTTTTTTAAATTAAGAAAGTAAACAGCTTTTCTAGAAACTCCAGAAAAACTCTTTTTCCAGAAAACATCTCTGGCAAGAACTACATTAGATAGTCATTTGTAGCTGTAATGAAATATAGAAAGTGAATATTTAACCACATTTATTGCCATCATGTATAAAATCATTCTAGCCCTGGCTGGTGGCACAGTGGATAAGGCACCAGCCTGTGAACCCAAAGGTTGCTGGTTTGATTCCCAGCCAGGGCCCATAACCAGGTTGCAAGCCAGGTCTCCAGCCAGGTCCGTGGCTAGAGGCAGGAGAAAGGCAACCATATTGATGTCTCCCTCCCTCTCTGCCTCTCTCCCTTCTCCTCACTCTTATATTAGCAAGGAAAAAAGGGGAAAATGGGTATTGAATAGACAATTAACAGTGTCTCCCTGTTAAAGCCCTTCCCACCACCCATTCCTTCTGAATACTCAAATTATTGTGTTGGACAAAAGCACATTTTTTCCCCCATAAGATGGCTCTTGTTAGTCCTTTGGTGTCTTTAACTTCATTCGAAACAATTTTATTAGACTGTACTGTGACAGCTGTCATGTCAGCATCCATTAAAAAACTTATCAAAATTGGTGAATTTTTGTGAAGCCATTTTAATATTGAAGGTGGAAGAAAATATGCAACATTTTTGGCATATTATGCTTTATTACTTTTAAAAAGGTAAAAATGCAACTGAATGCAACAAAAGAAAGAAAGAAGAAAGAATGATTTGGGCAGCATGTGGAGAAGGTGCTGTGGCTTACTGAACGTGCCAACAATGGCTTACCAAGTTTCGTGCTAGAGATTTTCTGCTGGATGATGCTCCATGGTTGTATAGACCAGTTGAAATTGATAGTGGTAAAATCAAGACATTCATTAAGAATGATCAATGCTATACCACATGGGAGAGAGAGTTAACAGATTCAAAATATCCAGATCAATAAAGTTATTGGTGGAAATGAAGAATGGGTATTTTATTTTACTGAAAAAACTAAATGGACTTTTTGGCCAACCCAGTACATAAGACCCTGTGTTAATTTATTTTTGTCATATTTTCTCCTGAGTAAAGGCAAAACCTTTGTTTTACAACTCCCCCCATCTTTTACACAGTAGGTCCTCAGTAAGTGTTGTTAAATAAATTAAAAATATTATTTTTTAAAGTACATGTAAAATGATGCTTTTTAAGTAGCTATAAGAAAAAACGAATTCATTTTTATATTTGTGCATTAGCTACCACTTTATTTTAAACATACTAGTTAAAGCGGGCTTAAGTGTAGTTTCAGAAAGGGATATAAGAAAAAATATAAACAACACATATAAAACATCCTTATAATTGTAACAGCAGTGCAGACAAAATTGAAATTCAGCTCTATACAATGAAGTTAATTTCTCGTTTCTTTTTCCACTAATGCATTCTATACCATAATGATAGATAAATTCTTCTGGAAATGCAAATTCTTTCAAATTTAGAAACCTTATCTTCAGCGGCTCTCAATGCACATAGAAAACTTTCCATATTCCTTGCTCCAATGTTGAGGACTATACAACCTGGCCCCAACCAACCTCCCTAGTTCTGTCCGTCAGACTATTTTGCTCCAAACTCTTCTACACATTCCTCCTTAGTGCCTTCTGGGCACCCTACTTCCCTTAACTTTGTCTGAATCTGAGTTAGCCTTCAAAGGGTGGCTCAAATATCAATTTAATAATTAGGTAATATGAGTTTTCTGCATCCTTTTATTGAAATTGATTTAGAGAGAAGGAAGAGAGAGAGAAAGATTTGTTATTCCACTTATTTATGCATTCATTGGTGGATAATTTTACGTGCCCTGACTGGGGATTGAACCTGCAACCTTGGTGTATTGGGATGACACTCTAATCAACTGAGCTATTTGGCCAGGGTGAGTTTCCAGAGTTCTTTAAGCTGGACATACATTTTCCCTATGGAGTATCTTCCACCTATCTTGGGGTTTGTTACTCCAGTTTTCCAAGAGTCATAAATGTAGACCATCACCCTAACCTTTCCAGGAAATATCTTACCTAGAAGTTATTCTAGCAATTGCTAGAATCAAAATTCTAGCAATCCCACTGCAGCTGCAACTATTTATTCTGCAGTGGGATTGCTAGAATTTTGATAGTGGTTGTACTCACTGTGTCTAATTAACAATTATATAATTATACCTGTGTTTTAGCTAACATTTACTATATAGGAACTGTATAAAGAACTATAATTTGGTGCTTATAATATCATAAGATACTATTTTATTCCCATTTTGCAGATAAGAAAACAGAGGGAATATATTTTCATTTCTAATCCAGAAGTAATTTTTTTCCGTAAAGAGCTATATAGTAGATATTTCTACCTTGCTAGGACCTACAGTAGTCTCTGTCACAACTACTCAATTGTGCCTTTATAGGACAAAAGCAGTCATAGACACTAAATAAACAAATGGATGTAATTATGCTCCAATAAAACTTTAACAAACATGCAGTGGGCAGGATTTAGCAATGTAGCTTGTTAACCTCTTTTTTCATCCAAATAACCCACTTTATACACATTAGATCAAGAGAGGAAAAGTCACTTGCTCCAGACTGCACCAAAGGCAGTTCTAGAATTCAGGTCTTCTGAGAGGTTGTTTATTGGTCTTTAATACTAACTGAACTGGAATAATTGTTTAATAATAAATTAAGCTTTTGAAGCTATAAGGCATGCCTGAAACTATAGTTAAATCTGTTCATTTTAGCTGAGATAATTAGATTTATACATGTGGATTTTATTCTACTTCTGCATCTTACGGAGGTAAACAGACTTTTAAACTCAGTTCCTTATTTATCTTGCAGAAGAAAGCATTCCCGACACCAGACAATCACACAACACTGTTGCATATATAGCCAGGACTTTATGTCTGTTAAAAGGCAGGATTCAGTGTGTTTGCTACTCCTGAAATGTTGTCAGGACAGTAGTTCCTTGACAGGATTCCTCAGAGTGGCCCTGGAAGCACCTGACTTCCTGCCAACTTTCTAACTCGGCCTCTCATTTTACCAGGGACATTCTGACATGGTTAGAAGGGGCAGGTATATCTTTTGTGGTGACAGAACAAAACCCGTGATTGCTTGACCTCCTTGGCCCCTGTTCTAAAAAATTTAGCTCTGCATTGTTGATTCAAATCTTTGACAGGAAATAAAATTTCTTTGGGGCAAGCTGTTATTTTGTGACCTTTGTTCCTTCTATTAATAGCCGCGGAATGCCATCGAAAATATACTTAATATCCTCTTGCACATCTACTTCGTAGGCATTGTCATCAGCACTGTTTCTCAACCATTGTCTTAGGGTTCTGTGGTGACATTAATAGCTCGCAAGAAGAATTTCTTGGAGTCAGAAGTATCATAATACTGTATTTCAAGCTTTCTGTTGGGCCCGCAAGCTAAGCAAAAACTGAGAGAAGTAGATTGTACCTATTACACTTGACTCGCCTGGGTAAAGACAAGATGCTGTTACCTTGACTTCACAGTGGGCTAACCGTTATGGACTGGCCTGCCCGTTCAGGAGCTTCAACACAATCAGAAGGCTGGGAGATGAGCTGGCTCTGGAAGGTCAAGAAATACTCACCCTTCAAGCTTCTGCTGTAATTGTGGCCCCACAGCATTCTTGTCCTTGACTTATGTCATGACCCAAGTTATGTTTTGATTCTGAGCATCCAGATCTTATTAGGTTATGCACATCATATTTCAATACTTAGCTCAACCTTGAAAGAGGTTCAAAATCTTCACCAGCCTATATAATTTTTACTAGTCCAATCTTAGTACACAAGAAGTGTTTGCTGTGGATGACTGGGCAAAAGACACCATCAATGGCATTTTAATAGCTGACACCTCTTAGCACTTAAGATAGATGCAGCCCTATGGTCTGAAACCTGCTTTTGACAAATAGGAAACATTAAAAATATTTTAGTAAAGCAGCGGAAAAAGACCTAGTTTCCACAAATTTCAGAATCTATAATACTGCATTAAAGTAAATAAGAAAGGTGCAACTAATCTCCTGCTAGGAGTAACATTTGTGAAGCCCTGACCAAAAACTATAAATATATTTTATTAACACTGTGAAGTAAAACTATTACCATATCCATTAGACAGATGAGCAAACTGAGGTTATAGAGAGTTTAGGCAATTTTTTCAAGGTCATTTAGCTAGTACATGATGGAGCTGGAATCTAAACTGAGGAAGTCAGTCTCCAGAGCCCAAATGAACCATCACTCTAACCTGTATAACCACCTGGTGAAATCTAGAACCTTCAGTGGAAACTTGATGAATGAGAGAAAGAGTGGGTACAGCATATTCCAGCGTCCTTATTCCCTAGAACACTACAGACATATTACAGAGTTACTCCCACCTTGCGCTACTGTCCATGCCTGGATAGCCACAGAGCAAGGTGTCACCTGCTGCCAAAACCTGTGACTGCACTTCAATAATGCTATTTCCCAGCAGTGGTCAAAGTCCACACCTTGCTCTTGTAATGTTATTTAAGCAAAGGGAGCAACAGTAAATTGATAACAGATAAAATTGCCTATTTGGGGGTAGCCAAGACTTGTTCTTTATAGTCATTTTCTTCATTATTTTAGACCCACGGAGTTCCTCGACCTTTGTAGTCATCATTCAGGCCATGCACAAATATTCCGGCTCTCTCTTTTCAGCCTGCGGTAAGATTGTACTTCTCCAGCTTCTAGCAATGACTGGCTTTGGCCAATGAACAGACTGGAGGTAGCAATACAGAAAGAAAAAGTCCTCAATGTCCATGACTAGAGCCAGGTCAGGATTTCCCTGGAAGTAGAGGTTGGAATTTCCATCTCCTGCAACAAGGCCGAATTACTGGAAGCGCTCAAGAAGTCCTAGGTCATTCCCACGTGTCCTTAGACACATGGGAACAGCAGGCCCTGAAAGCAATGTGGAGTTTTTAACTAAAAACTGGCCACATGGAGGTAACCACTCAGAAGCACACGATTTTAACTTTCCTGACACCCGTGATCAGTCAGCAATCAGGTGCTTTTCTCTCTCCTTTTCTCCTTTCAGCAATAATCAAAAAGAATGATGCCGAGAGTTAAGGGTTTAAACAGAAAGAAATTGAAATCCATGACAGTGATGACTTAATAATACTGCAAATTACAGTTTTTAGTTCGGGTAACTTAGCATACCAAATCACGGTTTCATTTCCTTCTACAGGCCCCAGGCATGTGAGATAGTGTAAGGGAGAAGGGACAAGGTAGAGTGGGAGAAGGGGATGAAGATGAGAATAAGAGAAAAACGTTTTAAGGCCCCTTAAAGGCGGGTGCCCTTGGAAGACTAATGAAAATGACCTAGAGAGTGTACACAATGCCTCGTTAAGATGTGCCAGGGACACAGCCCTGATCTTTGTGGGGCAGAGTCCTCACTTCCTTTTGTTCGGGTGTAAGCTTCTCCTGCCTGGCGGAATGTGAGAATCGAGTCCCCAGAAAAAATGCACCAAGTGTGCAGAGCCCTGACAGCTTTGAAAGAAAAGAATGACTTTGAGCATGTCAGCAAAATAGAGCCGCAGTTGAATGGCAAGTGTCCTTGATTGTGCCTGGCGGAATGCCGCATGAAGGAATGCAGGGCGGGGAGCTGAATCACTTCAGGATCTGTCTTTTGTTCTAGGATCAACCTTCCAGAAATAAACCACTATTCAATCCGCACTCACCACTCACCTTCAAAATCTTCAAAATAGCTTCCTCAGATGTATCAATTAATTCAGCTGGTTGAATTCTTTTGCCTGAATTCCATTCAAAAGACTCGCCTGAATTCCAGCTGTGCCGGTAGTGAGGACCCACCCTTCAGAGCTAGCGTGGGAAATACTGGTTGCTGAAGCCTGTCAGTACCACACAGTCAGACTGCAGCTGAGCAGCTTGATTGAATGTTCACCAGAGAACCTTGGAGGAGTTATATGCCTTTGCACATAAACCAAGTTCAGAGATTAGGGGTCAAATAGCTAAGTTGAGTTTTAAGGTGTTTGAAACTAATGTTCTCCAAGTCTAGTGCCTAAAAAATCACCTAGTTAAAAAAAATTCCTGGGTCCCACTCCATTCGAACTGAACTAGAATCTCTTTCAGGTGGGGCTAAGGAAACTAGGTTTTAAAATGGTCCATGGATAACTTTGATAAAAACTAGGGTCTTGCTTTAAAGTATCCTCAAAGTTAGCTAAATAAAAGGTAAAACATAACCCCTCATAGACATAAAAATCACAAACGGAAAAGCACCCAAAGAAACAAAACTCAATCCAAACAACTCATATATAAATAGAGCAATCCTCCCCTTTATCATCTAAACCAAGATACTTCAGAACATGAAACTGGGCACTATTAATAAATAATACAGTAGGATAACAGGTGTACATAGAAGACTCTCCCCTAAGGCAAACCAGGACTTCTGGTCACTTGGGTCCTAAGACTAATCTATGCAGTAAAGTTGATTAGGATTTAGGCTGCCAACCCTACAGAAAGCCCTCATCCAAGTCTTGAAGCCTGTCAATCACCACAAATACTTTCATAGGGAGGGGCTGGTAAGCCCTAAATCCAGAGGATGTGGTTTAGAGGCTTGCTCTGGCTGGGGCAGTGCGGGATAAACAATCAGGTCCCAATTACCCTTATGACTAAGAAGAGAGCATCAGAGGCCTGGACCGTGCAGTGGGAGAGTGCACGCAGCACTGACTTCATCCACAGCAACTTCACGAAATGTCAAGGGCTGATTCCCAGAGCCGGAGAAGGTGAAAACACGAAAAAAACAGGCATTATTCCACTCCTTACACGCATCTTCCAGTTTGTAGGAAACACCTTTTTCCCAAGTTTTCCGTTTTATTCTTACATGGTTTGCACAAATCATCTAATAATTATCGTCGCATGGATTTCCTACTACTTTCTTTCTGGGGGAACTATTGCAATAGTTTTGTAGAACAAAGAAAGAATGGACTGTATATTTTCAGTATTCAATGTATGCAATGGAATCAGTGTGCAAAGAATGTTTTAGAAGTGCAACATAGCTACATGCAAAAGCACGTATTTTTAAGAAATTTAATTGATTTCTTTAGTTTCAAAAATGATTGTGGTATCAAGTTACTTTTGCAAGTAAATACGATGATGGTATTGCATATTTACTTTCAGATATTACTTCCATTTTTAAAATAAGCTCAAAGGATAGTGTTTATTCAATTACGTATCTCTTGACAAATAAAATTAGCCTTATGAGTAAATTCTCCAATATTGGAGACTCCTTCTTAAAATGTGAAGACTAAAGAAAATGTATACTGGATTCTGGCTCTTCATAAATTATATGTGGGGTAGACTGTCTCTCTGTGCTTAGTTGGCAGCATGTGGAATGGAAGGAGAGCATAACTGGTGTGCTGACCCCCAAGAGAAAAGCAGTATCTGAGGAAACACTGAAATAATTACTAACTATGTATGTAAAAGGGGCAAGTGATAGTTACAGGAGAAGGGAAAGAGAAGGAAAGGAAGAGAAAAATCATTCTTAGATGATTATAAAATACATCTTATTTACCTGAGAGAGTTAAAGTGCACTGGCTGTGCTTTTTAAAAACTGGCCTTAATTACCCTTGAGACCAGAATTCCATATGAGGTAAATATGTTTTTAGATAGTTTTCTAAAATATGTATAATTTGCTCAAGGAAAAAAGGACTGCGGCCTCTGGAGCCAATCGAGCCTCACAGGTAAATACACATTTAAGTAGATTCCTAAGAAGTATATTATGTACAGTGGTTGATGGGGTGGAATGTCTATGAAGAAGCTGGGAATGTCCGTCAGTTAAGTACATAATAAAAATGTATTGGAAAAATACATCGTTTTCTCAGTGGACTATAATTGGCTATGCATGGTAAAAAGCCTTATTTTCAAAAATGTATTCTGCATCCAGAGTTTTAAATCTCAATAACTGCGTTATTTTTAAAACTCAAAATGCTAAGCAATATTAGAGTGACAGAAGAACCACATGGTAGATGTCATTCTATAATTTACAACTCTCTTTGACACCTGTTTTCCTTCTTTTAAAGCAGCCTCCATCTAAAGCCATGGGTGAAAAGTTAAAGAAGATGGAAGAACAAAACTTAACTTTCCAAACTAAACACTTTGGTGCTTTCAGAAATGGCCAAGGACATTGAATTTTAAAAATATATCCTCTTTTATTATCCAGGAAGAATTTTTTATTACGAACAACAGAAAGGAAAGGAAGGTCATTTAAAGTGTCCAGAGTAACACAATGACCTTGTTCTGCCATTTCCACCTTCGTTTGGTGGGCAAGCCTTCCTTGTCCCACTAAGCAAGAGGCTTCCTCATTCCAACTCTTCACCACTCTTCCATCCTATCCACTCAATTTTGGCTTCACATGTCCCCTTCTTTATATGGACATTTTTGTATTTGCCATTATGTCCTTTCTGTATTGCCCTGTTTCTGTACAAATCATTCTGGGCTGCTGAGTTGTAACCTGTCCTGCTTCAATTGCTGCCCACTCCTGTTATGTTACGTGGCCCCCTGTGGCCTTTCGCAGTGACTGGACAGTCTGTTCATTCATCTTGTGTTGACAAGCTATCACATCCCTCCGAAGTATTCTCTCAATTCTCGTGCTTTCTCTGTTTCAACGTTCAAACCCACAATCGGTGACTATTGCTTCCACTCTCCTGAACAGCTGAGGCCCACATGCGTTTCCTCAACACCCACCCTTTCACCCAGGATCTCTTCACAGAACTTCATCCCGTCTCTTGTGCTCTTTCTTCTACCCACCCCTGTCTCTTCTGAGACCTTGATCCTCTAGCTCTGGAATTCAGCCTTCCTTACCAGTTCCTTCTAAAATACATGACTTCTCCATTACTAAAACAGACCCTAAGTGCTTGCCAACTCCATAGGTTCCTGCCTCTCTACCTCAACCTGTTCTGAATCAAACCCTTTTGAAGGGCGCTTCATACAAACTGCCTTCCATCTGCCTTGTGCTTTCTGCTCCCACCACTCTCGGGAACTAGGAGCACCAAACTCATGACTGATCTAATCGTTAATATTCATGATGTTTTCCTCAGTTCTCATCTTTCACAATCATTTGCCATATTGGATTCCAGTGAAATATTTCCCAAAACTCTTGGTTTCCATGACAGGGACCCATCTAATTTCCTTCCTACCACTCTGATGATTTCTTCTCAGCCATTTCCTTCATTTTTCACCCTTTCTGGACCCTTAAATGGATGCATTCTCCACAGTTATCCTAAACCCTTCCCGTTTCACTCATCCACCTCTGTTTCAGTAATTACTTTTATTTCTAATGAGCACTTCTCAAATGGAAGTTCCTGACCATAACTTCAATGAATTCCAGATTTTTATTTCTGGTATCTGCTGAAATACCCAGTTTGATGGCCTAGTGACATTTCAAACTTAGTATGTTAGAAATAGGAATAATTTTCTTCTCCTCTAAAATCTATTCCTTTTCAGACCATCTGTTCTATTTAATAAAGTGACAATGTTCTAGTTGCCCAGGACTAATAATGCCGCTGCTTACAACAATGATAATACTAGCAATATTACTATACTTATGAAATTCTTACTATATCATAGATATTGTCTTAACATTTATGCAAATTTGTTCACTTAATCCTCATAACCCTGTAAGGTAGGAACTATTATTAACTCCATTTTATAGATTAAGAAACTGAGGAAAAAGGGGATGGATGTAATACAACAACAATAAAATTTAAAAAAAAAAAAAGAAAGAAACTGAGGGATAGAGGTAAAGCACTTTGCTCAAGATCACATAGCAGCCTGGTTCCAGGGCCAATACTCTTAGCCCTTACACTATCTTTTCTCAAGAAATCTTCACTATTATTGGCAGCAGTCTTAAGATATGTTATTACTGAGAATGGCTGAAAGGTGTCTTATTTGAGGTATTGGGAATTTGAATTTGGGTGATGGTTATGGTTATGGGAATGGGAATGGAGAGTGATTAATGGGGACACATTGGATGGAGCTCTGTGACAACAGGGACTGCACTCAATTCTGAGTCATCTATAGCACCACAGATAGTGGCTGGGTCCCAGACCTGTGAATAAGGATAGGAATGAATTATATTCACGAAGAGAAGGAAGTTACTTTTTCTATTATTGGGAAAGGTAGATGCAATTCTGTTTTTAATGAGAGATGTAGATGTTAGATCAGCAAGATATTGGAAAAATAAATGAAGGTGATTTCACAGTAGCTTTAGTTAATACCTAGTATACAAAATAGCTACTTTGAGTGGTTCTAGAATTCATATCTGAACTGCTGTTTTACATTTATAGATATGCTCCTATTTATTAGGCATACAACTAAATGCTTACTATTTTTTTTTTACCATTATGCACAATATATACCCTAATAGTTCTGGTACTAGAACTTATGTTTTTGTGGAGTCAAGACACAGTAAAATTAAATAAGATCATGAGTTAATAAATAGCATAGCAATGTAGTATAGTCGTTTAAATCATGGGCTTTGAAGTCTAGATAAAACTGGACCGAATTTCAGCCTCTCTTTGTGACCTTGGACAAGTACTAAGTCTAGAAAAATGACAGTCTCATTTTTCCCATCTTCAAAATGTGGATGATAAAATCTATTTAATAGTGAAGAAGAAATAAAATGATGCATGTGAAGTGTTCAGCACAGTGCTTCATGCCTAATTCCACAAACAAATCGAAAGGGGAAAAAAGATGAATATCAACTAAGGAGAACAAACACATTATTATATGTTCTGAATAGAGCTCAATACTGGCTGGGGTTGGGGTCTTGAATAAGCAGAAAGGGCCTTTTGTATAGACTGCAAGACAGGCCATATCAAGAGGCTCCAAAAGAAGGTCCAAAATAAGACTATTATAAGAGTATAATCTCTAGAACTTTTATTATGGATTAGGCAGAGATAGAATCACCAAAAATGATTTGAGTTTTTTGAGTCTTCATGAGTAGAATAATTGTGGATACCTACTAGTGGCACAATTATTACCTAGGAAAGGAAAGGAAACTATTTTTAGGGGAAGAATACAAGTTCAGGTTGAAATATACTGTGTTTGGGGTTATGATGGAACAACTTTCAACATCTGAGAGGGTGGAAAAGAGACAACAGACTTGTGGCAAAAGGCATACCAGAGATTTTTGGCTTCTTGAGAAGAATTAGGTCTCATTTCTTTTTTTTTAATCCCTCAGAGCACCTAGCACTGTGCTTTGAACATTCCAAGTGCATAATATATTATTGCATAAATGAATGAATGAAAATAATAACTTTGGAGTTATATTTACTGAGGTGACAGGTAAAATTGTGGGTATAGATTACTTGTCTAAAGAGGAACACAATTGGGAGGTACACTGAACATTGGAGAAAAAGAAAGTATTAAAGTGTTCAAGCAAAGCAGGAGGAGAACACAGGGAAATAAATAGAGGAGGGTGTTAAAGGGTGGTCAAGAGGGCAATGGGACAAATGCATTGAAAAGGTAGAAGGTCAGTGAGGTTATTGAAGTGTCCAGGGAGCAAGTGTAGTAAAGTGTTAAAGATGGAAGCCACAAAGGAAGAATGAAGACTGAACAAAAGTGGGGCATAAATAGAGGACACAGGTGTAAAGCATTCCTGAGAGTGATGGGAACAGGAAATTCATGGAAAGATTTTGAGCTTATCATGTTAAGTGAAATAAGTCAGGCAGAAAAAGTCAAGAACCATGACTTAACTCATATATGTAATATAAAACTGAAATTGAGCCCTGGCTGGTGGCACAGTGGATAAGGTGCCAGCCTGCAAACCCAAAGGTCGTTGGTTTGATTCCCAGCCAGGGCACATAACCAGGTTGCAAGCCAGGTCTCCAGCCAGGTCCATAGCTGGAGGCAGGTGAAAGGTAACCATACATTGATGTCTCTTTACCTCTCTGCCTCTCTCTCTCTCTCCCCACACTCTCTAAAAATAATAAATAAAATCTAAAAAAAAAAACCCCAACACAACAAAAACTGAAAGCAACATATGAACAAACAAGACAAACAAAAACTCATAGACACAGACAACAGTATGGTGGTTACCAGAGGAAAACAGGGGTGAAGGGGAGGTAGAAAAGGGTAAAGGGCTTCAAATACATAGTCATGGAAGGAGGTTTGACTTTGGGTGGTGAACACACAATGTAATGTGTACTAGATGATGTATTATAGAACTGTACACCTGAAACCTATATAATTTTATTAACCAACATTACCCCAATAAACTTAATAAAATTTTTTTAAAAAATAAAATTCATTATAATCTTTTAAGATGTGTCCATATATGATGTAAGAAATAGACATCTGTTATTGGTATGTAAATATTTACTAAATGCACACATGCATGGGTATGTGAGAGATTAATGGAATGAATCATTCATATTGAATATGAGAAAAGTACCAAATTTTGATTTTTAGTCAGAAAATTTCAACCTTTGTTTCTGTGCTGTGGGTGTATAAAAAAGGGGCACACATGCCTATAGTGACAAAGTTGACCAACCCTTGTAAGATAAAAACTGAGCTCTTCTAACATATTCTCTTTTACCTATTGTTATGGGAAAAGATCCACAAAGGAGTTGTATCAATATGATTTAGACTATGGGGGTGGAAACATTTATGAATAAATACAAGAAATTTTAATTTTCATATTGATTGTTTAAGTATAAGCTATAACCCCTCCAAGTGGGTGGCTTCAAGTGGTTCCCATATGGATAGTTTGTTTTATTAAAACTAATTGTTTTGCATGTTTGGAAAATGTACAGTTTTATAATCACAGAAAAGCCTGCACAATGTCATTAAAATATGAAAAGCAAACATGACTTATGGAAACAAAGAACACCTGAAATTAATAAGCATCTATTTACTTTTCCTCATATAATGAGAAACAGACACGAAAGAAGTATTTTTGATACGAGTTCGCCTTTTTAAAAATGCTATAAAATTCATGCTGAGTGGAGAAAACTCATGCTTGATACGTTCAACTTATAGTACATTTTCAAGGTGAATTACTAAATTCTCAAAACCTGACCTTCTTTCTAATGAAGGCACTGATGCAAGCACAAAGTTGGTGAAAAAATCACAAAGATATAAAAATGCATAGATATATGATCAACTAGGGACAAATTTGAAGGAATTATCACCAGATCTCTACAGAAAAGGCATATCTATCAAACATGCCTACTATATACAGCCTTTGATTCCATTAACTCCCCAAGAAAAGACTTAGGTAGAGCTCTGGATACCAGGTGTGTAAACACTAAGAGATTCTGATACTACACTATCTTTCCCATAGCAATCCGAACACAGCCCAACCAGATGCAGCAGTGGGCTTCCACTGGGAATGCTACCTACCCTTTTACTACTGGTATCATTATTTAAATGTTTAATGTAGGAGAAACTGAAGGCCAAGACAGAACTTGCCTGCACTTAATTTCAAGTGACAGCTAATACGGTGCATTAAAAGTGTAATACTATACACATTGTAGTTATATATAAATAGTAACATTAAAAGACGTTACAACATCCCTAAGACATCCTAAGTCTAAAACACTTAAAAAGCACATTTGCAGTATAATTTATCTTAAATTATTTTAATTGGTTTCAAGATGACTTCAGATTAGTGATGGGCTTTGACTTCTGATTATAAGAGAGAAACACAGAAGCATGCTTTTTAGGCAGTTTAACATCATTCCCAGGTAGCCTAGCATGTAACCTGTGTTACTTAAATGCCATTAACTAGCAACAAATGATATTTTCACATGTATCTTATGTAAATTTTATTTTCCTAAAGTTGTTAGTTCTCTTAATACACAGAGCTAATGTAGGATGTCGGGTTTTTAAATTTTTTTTTCCTCTTTTATTCTTTCTTTGCATCTGTTAACCAGGAACTTCTTCAAAGAGAAAGGAGTAGGGGCAGGGGCAGCAGACTAACAGAGCTTGAATACTTAGCAACCGTTTTACTGTTGAGGGTTTTATATGTGCATATGTAGTATGAAAAACAACCCAGTTGCATTCTTTAACTCAATTCCTTACAAATAACTTATTGGGAAAAAACCATGAAGTAAATCTGTCAGTTGTGGAAGTTTTTTCTTTTTCCATGTGTTATCTAGAGATAAGCCAGCCTGTACTATGAGATTTCCACTGACATAATTGTGCATGAATGCTGATCTGATTTGGTATTACATGGTGCAAAAGGTGACACATTTTCTTTCATATACCCTATTAGAAAGGAAAGAAATTGCCAAAGTATGAAATCTGAGGACCTTGATTCAGAAACTATGTGGCTTTGAGGTCAGCTCAATGGAAAAAAAGAACTTGTTCAACCACCCCAGGCGCTGAAGGTTGTGACAAGCAAATGTAATACCCAGGGCAGTTATTCAGTTGGATAATCAATAAACTCTTAACATTATCAGACTGCAACAGCTGTATATTCATTTATCATATTGCCTTCCGTGCCTCCAGAATATTCAAGTGTGGAATCACGGAGAATGCAGATGCCGGCCGCATCCCCAAATTGCTGCTGATCGGAATACTCAGCTAAGACACCAGAACCAAGAAATAGCATGTATGTGCACAACGAGCCGGACATCGATTTTTAACATCCACATGATGCTGCCTCACCGCAGCAGAAAACTATTAGCTCCAAGGGTCTCTCAAAAGTCTTGACCCAGCTACTTACAGTTTCTCTACCAAAATTTTTGGAGATATTAGTGATTTTTTAAAATCTTAGGAGAAATATCCTCGAACAAATTAGTAAAATACCAGATCTGGACTGCTGGCAGTTTCAAATTACATTTACTAACAAAGTAGGCATGTTTATTTATTTATTTTAGGTTTTTTGTTTATGTTTTTTAAAGATTTTATTCATTCTTATCAGAGAAGGGTAGGGAGGGAGAAAGAAAGGGAGAGAAGCATCAATGTATGGTTACCTTTCACCTGCCTCCAGCTAAGGACCTGGCTGGAGACCTGGCTTGCAACCTGGTTATGTGTCCTGGCTGGGGGATCGAACCAGTGACCACTGGGTTTGTAGGCCAGTGCCTATCCACTGAGCCACCAGCCAGGGACAGAATACTTATGTTTTAAGAGGAAAATGTTCTTCAACCTCCTTTCCTCACATAACTTTTGTATTTTTGGCAGCCAGAAAGTAAATAAAGCCTGACTCCCAGAACACAGGACAGTGGCATTTTGTTTTCCCTCCTTGGTAGAGGACAATAGGTGTCCACTGCTATTTAAATAGGAGTTCAGTAAGGATTTTTTACAACTCTTTTCTACTCCCCAACTAGCTTCAAGGGAGAGTTTAGCTAGCAGGTGAACTTAGTTTGTTTTTGGATTACTCTTTATCAATGAGCAAAGCAAAAGATTTAAGTAGCCTTTGAGAGTTCAGAAGAGAAATAAGAATGACAATTCATACACTCCATGGTTGCTTCTCATCTTGTAAATAAAAAAAACAAAAAAAACAAAAAAAAAAAAAGAAGTAAATAAATAGGATAATAAAACTTGAATATACTGGGCAGTTTGAAAGTGCTAGGTTTGCTTGATTTTTGAGATAACCTAATGCAGCACTATGTGCTAATGAACCTTAGATGAAGAGCCAGTCTTCTGGTAGGCACCATGCTCTATTATTTTCTTTTTAATTTTTACTTATTTATTTTTTAGAAAAGGGAGGGAGAAGGGGAGGGAGAGAAACATTGACTGGTTGTCTCTTGCAGGTTCCCCAACCAGGGACCTGGCCTGCAACCCAGGCATGTGCCCTGACTGGGAATCAAATTGGTGACCTTTTGGTTTACAGGGTGATGCTCAATCCATTGAGCCACACCAGCTAAGGCCCATATTCTTTTTTTCTTTTCTTTTCTTTTTTTTTAATTTGTAAAACTGGGCCATTTTAATATTCTTTACAATAAATAGATAGTTCTCTTAATAGCTGCAGATATGTAAGCTGCTATAATATTGCACTATGCAGAAACAACACAGAGTTTTCCTGATTGGTGCATAATCTTCAGTAATTACAAGGATTATGAAACTGCTGTCACACCAGTAAGACTGCATTTATACATCAATCATTCTCAGGATTACTGGTAACCTGGACATTTTTACCCCAAATAATCTTGCCTCTTTGCTTCATAAGGCCCGACTCAGTTACATTCACCTTGATGACAGTATCTTTGGTAATAACACCCAAAATTGTATAAAGTGGGGGTGAGGGATTCTTCGCTACACCAAGTATTGGCAGGCAAAAGGTGGCTTTCAGTTCAGGATGTATTACCTAAGCCTTCTTGAAACGTAAGCCCGTTGGCCTAACAAATCTTTCATATTTAGGTGGTTTTCGAGTGAAGCCATCTCCAACAAAGCAGACTTTAGTTTCCATCCTCTTCCATGATTTTTTTCTCTTTCCAGTTTGAATAACTTTTAATTCCTTGGTTTCTCCTTGGCCATGAACTTTGGACAGAGGGACTTCCCATTTTCTCTTTTCGTTTTTGTTTAATCACATTGGAAAATAGCTCAGGACTGTCCCTCCCTGTCCAGGAGATCGGCAGGTACTGCTCCCTGGGGAGCCTTCTCATCGTTCTTTCATTTGGTGTTTCTCTTTTCATGCACCTTGATAGTCTTCTTCATTTGTACTTTCTCAGCATGATGCTGTTTATGGTAGAGTATAGCCCTCAGACAATCATCTTTTTTGCCTTCTTTGAACATTCATGAACCTCTCAACCTTCCTTCCTTTTTTTTTTTTTCCTCATGGTAAGCCAAATGATATCCATAGCTTTACAGTGTAACTCAGTATACTCGTTTTGTGCCATGGTTAGGGCTTAGGGGCAGCCGGGCACAGTGCCCCCGCACGTAAAGGACCTTTCAACTTTCTGGTCTCGGAGACCATGAACCAGCCCCAAGCCACCTGAGACAGGCCCATGTTCTTTCATGCTATAGGACATCTGTTAGAGAAGCTTTTGCTCTTTGGAAATTGTGGCTGATTTTATTTTCCAAAGATAGCCACATGATATCTCCCATTCCTTAGATTCTTACTCAGTCATGATATTGGCGCTCCTGATTCAAAGGTAGAATCAAATTTATCCATCCTCTCTTTGAATCTGGGTTGGCCTTAGTGACTTGTCTGACTAACACCAATAGTACATATAATGGAAGTGACATTTAGGAAGTTCCATGGCGAGGTCATAAAAAGCCTTGCAGATTTCACTCGAGTCTCCTGAAATGCTCACTTTTGGATTCTCCCTCTCGGGATTGAGCTGCCATGTTATGAGAACTAACAACTAACCTCTCATCATCAGACAGAGCCAGCCTGAACGCCCAGCCTGGCCCAGCCTCCGATGACCACAGCCACAGCTATCTGGCCACAACTGCAGGAGGAGCAGTTGTGTGTGTGTGCGTGTGTGCGTGTTATGCGAAATGCAGTGAGCTTTGGAAAAAGCCTTGAGTTTGAAGTTTGGCTGCTTCACTTTGTGACTTTCAGTGAGTTACTTTATGTCTCTGAGGTGTCAGTCTTTTCATCTAAAAAATAGTGACAACAGTAGCTGCTTCTCAACTGACCATTCCTCCAGTATCGTTTTTTTCCTAATGACTCAGATCAAAGCCAGAAAAAGCATAGTTACTGGAATACCATTTGCTTTGAACAAACTTTTGAAGCATTAAATATACTTTGTCTCCTTTTACATTGACACTTGTTATTTTCACACTGGATCTGTGCTTACTTACTGAAAGCACACAGGGTAAAAGGCATTGTGTAGGGACCTATTGTAACCATGCTTCCAAATGATCACCTAAGTAAGGCCTAGAGGGGTGGGGTGGGGTGGGGTGGGGTCAGGGGGATGGGACGGGACACAGCGGGTGCTGGGCAGACATCTAGGATGTTTTCTTTGTCTATATTGACCAGAGCAGGCTATGGCTATGGCTACACAAAAATCGCATACCAACTGGCCTAGTTTCATCTGTAGGTTAAAAAGCAGGCTTTGCTATAACATAACTGGGAAGAAAAATGAATTAGAGGATTTATTTTCTGGTCTCATTTTCTTCACCATCAGATAAGTTATCCATTTCCTACACTTAGCATCTCTATTAGGTAAGTTATTTTTAGGCTCAACTACTTCTCTATTTTAGTCACATTAACTAATTTCTAATCTTAGCTACTTCCCCATTAGTCAAGTTAATCTTCCTGATGCTGAACCATGGAAAAGATACTTGATAAATCAATACATAGCATTACTGTGAACATTAAATATGGTAAGGAAAAGAAAAGTACTTTGATGTTAATAAATGTATTTTTGCATAAAAAAAAAAGTACTTTGAACCATGTGAAGTGCTATAGAAATAGAAAGATATCTCAGCTAGGCATCTCATGGTCACCCACAACCCAAAATGTCCCCTTACTCTATTCAGCATGTTTAAAATAATCTTATTACATTTGCTATTAAAAATATCTTTCAAATTTGTTTCTATCATCATTAGCAAGATGCTATTATTTCTTGTTGGGGCTACTGTGGAACCTCCTACTTCATTTTCCTACTTCAAGTCTCCTTTGTATTCCATCCTCTGCTCTATCACCCAGGTTTTCTGCTTACAGCAAACATTTCACCATGGCAATATCCTACTTCAGAACTACACTGATTCCTTGTTGCTTGGAGAATAGAATTCAAATTCCTTATATAATATATATTATAATTATGGAATTCCTTGTTATATATAATACCTTTTAATTATTTGCATTTTTCCTTTCAGAAGAATTATAACAAAAATACATGGAACTTGATCTGGGATTCAACACATTGGGCAATCACAATCTAAACAAGTCAAGTTCATAAAGCACAATTCTTCTTGTGGGGACAGAACCCTCCATTCCACCAAGCAGAGGGAAAGAGCCTGATTCGATGAGATCACCTCCCCCTGCCCACTGTTCTCACTTCAGAGACTGGCAGACTTGGAGGCAAACACATTAAATAAATAAAACAACCCAATCCACTGCCTCAGCTCCCCTCTCCACTGGGCTTTCCTCATTTTCCTCATACCGCCAGGTAAGACGAGGGCATGGAGCGGAGCCCTGCGGGACAGGCTTTGGTGCTCTGCAGATGGAGAGCCAGAAAGACGTAGGAGCTCCCTGAGGTGACTGGGAAACATTCTTTGGATCAACTGCTCACTGAAAAATGTAAACAGAGGGGAGGGAAGGAAAATGGAGCTACACAAGACTTGCTGGTGTCCACATACATGTTTGTTTTCACAGCCTTGAACATGCCTTTCCAGTGTCATTTTCCTCCAATTCCACCTGAATTTTAGGCTACTGCTGCACCACATTCTCCTTGATTGGATATACCACACCTCCTCTCACCTTCTCACTCATTCTGACAGACCCAAACTAAAGGCCACTTTCTCTGCAACATTTGCTGACAACTCTGTGAAGTGTCACCCTCCTGATTTTCCCCACCCAAACTCTCTTCATCACTTTATTATAACATCTTTCTCACTGTATTATAGTCATTCGTTTACATAACCAAGGATCCCATCAGATAACAGCCACCGAAAGCTCATACTGTGTCATATTTATCTTTGTCTAATCAGTGATTTGTCTCTCAACATATGTTAATGGAAAAAGTATTCTTTTTCAATTAGAGGTGAAGTAACAAAAATGATTAAATCCATACCTGAGATTGGGCTTCAAGGGGTAGGTCTGTGAATTTAGAAAAATGTATTTAAAATGCTCTGAGACTTTGATTTTTATAAAAATATCATAATTTGGCATAAAACATGACATTAAAACATTGATTCACAAAGAGTGGAATGGGGTGGGATGACGCATCCATCAGCCTGGACTACATCACATTGCAATGACCAAGACCACAAAATCACAGAGGCCTACAAAGACACAAGTTGGTTTCTTGCTCACACGGCATGCCCGTATGGGTTGATGCCACATTGTCTTTATTTCAGAATTCAGGTGAAAGGAGGATCTCTAGAGTGAACAGCTCCAGCTATCTTTCAGAAGGAAAAGAGAGATGGCAGAGCCCAGCACTTCTCTCGAGAAGTGGCAACGGGTAAGCGAAGATGAGTTGCATGTCAAACCTGAAATCAGTAGGCAGGGAAAAATATTGTGAAGAGAAAGGAATCTGCCAAAGATGTTACTGAAGGTAAACAGGTGACACTGTCACTAACATGTTAAATTCTCTAGAAGAGTTTCCCGTTGATAGGCATCTAAGAAAACACCCTGCTAACATGATTATAGTTATACATCTGTGTTTATTTTGAATCTAGCTTACGTTGAAAATTTTTTAAAAAGCAGTGCCATAAAGTTTTCATATCTATTGATTTCATATTAATTATGGAGGGTGATGAAACACAAACACAGTATTTCTTGTATGACAAGACTCTGGCCAGTGCAAGCATGGAACCCATAAAATTGAAGAAATACCTCTCGCTGCCTACTTAGGAGATCTATTAGGCAACATGGATTTTTCAAATACAAAAGCATCTTGATTTTTAACGACTCAGACTTTTTACCTGGCTTTGGATTTGCCCTAAGGAAAATCAAACAATTTTTTGAGCTCATCGTATTACCAAGAAAAATAACCCACATGCCATTTGGAATATTCTGGTGAAACCACACATTTCTGGAGATGCGATCTCATCAAATGATGTCAACACTAAGAGAATTTCTGACATTTGTTTACCATTTTCCTTTTTGCATGTAACCTAATGAAAACAGATACCTCTATTTGCATAGCTAACTCCTGGTTGGCAAGTTGCTACAGTCGAGGAAGAATTCCTACTTCATGAGGTCCTTTAGAATCTGCAGGGTCAATATCGTTAACATGATAAAGACTTTCTTTGCCAAACAAACTTTCAGGCAGAATAAAAATCTTGGCACTCTGGACTCAGATGGAGCATCTGTGATGCTTGGCAACACATCTGGTTCTATTGCTTTGGTGAAAAAACATGCTCCTCATCTCAACGTACAGTGGTGTCAGCCGGTGTCAACGGCTCTGCCAGCGATACTGAAAAAAACTGTGTCTATTTCTACAAATGTTGTCAACCTCCTGAGAGCCAGGGCTGACATGCTGCTATTTCGAGAGGTTTTGTCAAGAAATGTGAGTAGGAAAGGAAGTTCTCTGCTGCAATACAGAAGAAGCTGACTAACTTTCCAGAGGACCTGTCTTGAAACATTTGGTTGACCTTCAGATAAAAAGTCCTGCTTTTTTGAGGCAGGAAATCCAATTATTTAGAATAATCTAACAGGAAAAAGTCCATTCGTAGTTTGCTTTACTTAATGGATATTCTTGCCAAAGTATCTAGGTAAATCTTTCCATTTAAATTCTTTGAGCTCAATTGCCACCGTGGAAGGGCACAGATGGCAGAACATTCCATGGCTAGCTGGAGAAGTGGTTTTACAAACAGTAGCAAGGAGTGACAAACTTTGCCAGTTTGCTTACAGATAGAAGGCTAGCTGGGAGCATTAGATATAACTCTCTGAATGCTAATTATGCCTCCAATGACCTTAATGTGAAACCAAGAATATCTAGTCCTTTCTAAAAGAAATAATGCAGCACTAATGATGCAGACTTTTCAAAAGATGATCTCATGGACACAATGTAAATTCAACAAGGATTCTGGAGAACTCTAAGAATCCCACTACGTCTACCTCTCCTCTAACAAAGCCACAGCAACTCCCATGTTGTCTGTTACTATTTTCTTTTGCCAAGTCAGTGTTTTCAACCCGTACTGCCATGAAACTGAAAAGTCATAGCCAAACAGATGTCAAAAATAACAAACCGATTGCTATGTCAAAAACCACTCCACAATTTCAATATCAAAGCCAAGCATCAGCCTTCTTGTAGAGGCTTACTTTTGAGCTGAATTAGGCTTTATTTTTACTTGCAAAATTTGCATTTATCTCAGGTTTCTGAGGAAAACAGGCATTAATGTCAAGAGAAGGGTGGTAAGCATAATGGAGATATGCCTTTATAAAGCTACTTTATAGTCTCTGTAAAATAATTCAATTTCCTTTACAAAAAAAAAAGGTATAAAAAAGATTTTTATATGTGTATTTATGTGTTTTCTTCTGGGGAGAAAGTTGACAGCTTTCTTCAGATTCTCATACTGTCTGCAGCCTAAGTAAGGCTGGTATCCTCTGCCTTGGTGCTTTGTAGAGAGAAACATTTTAAGGAATGGAACAAATGTTGTGAGGAAGTGAAATTCTCTGTTGCAAAATGAAGCTCCCCACGCCCAGGTGCTGCACTCACCAGTGAGTAAAACAGGCTCCTCAACAGAAAAGGAACCAGCTGCACTAGAGATGGGCACCAACCCATCCCCATTTTTCGGACCAGCTTTTTTATAAAATAAAAATAGGAGCAATTTGGATTAAACACTGGTTGACTTGTTAGATATGTTTTTAGTTCCCATATTCAGTGAAGAACTTGCACCATATATAGGTAGAAGAGTAGGACTAAATTCATAAGGAGAATTGAGGAGCTCAGATCTAGAGCCTTATAATGTAGTATTTTCTTGAGAAGTACAGAAAATGTATTGGAAGGCTCCTGTATTAGTTCCTAGAGCTGCTCTGACAAATTGCCATAAACCCAGTGGCTTAAACAACACTAACTTATCTTATCAGTTCTGCAGTTCAGAAAAAGGAAATGGATTTCACTGGGCTAAAATCGGGATGTGGGCAGGGCTGCATTCCCTTCTGGAGGTTCCAGGAAAGAATGCATTCCCTTGCCCTTCCCATGTTGTAGAGGCGTCCGCATTCCCTGGCTTGTGGCCCCCTTGCTTCATCTTCAAAGCCAATATAGCAGCTCACCACCTCCTCAGCCCACTCCGCACTGCGTACTGGACAGCTCCACCTCCTGCTGCTGATCCTGGGTTTCCAGGCTTCCTTGTGCTTGTTGAGCATGCGGTGCAGGGCACACAGTTTCTGAGGCCAGGGATACTGAGGCCTGTAGAACTCCCTGAGGCTCCCCCTTCTGAGTCTGATTCATGATAGTGAGAACAAGGGCGATGGACTTGCCAATAGCTCAGATTTTAGAGGGCTTGAACCTGGTGCCACTGGTCATTTTGGCAATGTGCAACTGGGCGAGTTCCCCCCTGAGGTCATCCAGGTGTGTCAGCAGCTCTTCCTTCTTGCCCTGAGGGTCCTGAACATTGGTTTGGGCCATAGCTGTGCAAGCAGCCACCAGCTGCCACACACTCTGGTGGCCTCTTCCACTTCTAAGGCCACTCATTGTTACTGTTGTAACTGTTATTAAGCCCCCTCAGATAATCCAGCATAATCTCCCTGCTGTAAGGGCAGCTGATTAGCAATCTTCATCCCATCTGCTACATCAATGCCTCTTCCTCATGTAGTGTAACATTCACACATTCCAAGGGTTAGGACAGAGGCATCTTTGAGGGGCTATGATTCTGCCTATCATCCACCCCCTTAGTTGGTACGGCGGCAGAGGGCTGAAAGTGCAGGGCAAAGTGAAAAGCAGCAGCAGCCAGAAGTGAACAGGCCCTAGCTGGCATGTACGGAATGTTCCCCGATTGTGCTACCAAAATACTTAAGATCCTGCCTAAGGTAACTGGCACCTGTACTTGGATTTTTTTTTTTTTTTCCTGGAAAACTTAGTCTTTAGGAAGAAGAAAGATGCCAAATTTGGAAAGCATGAGTGTTAGTCCTGACTTTGCCACTTCTTATCTCTATCACCTTTGGCAATTCACTTGAACTTGGCTGAACTGCGACATCTTCAGTCTGGGTCATGCCATTTATCAATCAAATCCCAACCCTCCTGGAAACCTCACTTGAGGCCCCAGTCAGAGGCGCAGTGCTGTGTGAGGCATTTGGGCTGAATCTGGGGACTGCCTGTGGGCAGCACTACCTGAGCCTGGAATGAAGACACAAGCTGCGCACATACAGGTGGACCGCCTGTTGCTTTCTAGGTGGCATAAGGCCACAGGCCAGCAAGGCCACCTTCTGAGACTTACTGGTCTTGGGTATCACCCAGTTGCTGTGATTCTAGATTGAGTAGAGAGTGTTTGTACTATCTTGAAGTCAGTGGGCTGTCAGCACCAACAGGTCCCCAAAAGGAGGAATGGACCCATCCCTGCTTTTTGCTAATTTTATTCTTATTTGCTCTTCAGCCCAGAAGGAGGTAACAAAAGGAAAGAGCCTCTTGCGCTGGTTGCCCAAAGCCCCCTTCATGTCAGCGCAGAACTAGACAAGATGCAAGTGGAACATAGCAGACTGTAAAATATACTTCAGTTTACTACCTCTGGTATGAAATACTTCCTATAATGTTTGAAAGGAAGTGTCTAATTTGCTTACTATAGAATAGTTATGTCACAGCAATAGCTACATACAAGGAACACAAATAGTGTTCCATTTTTGATGTAGAACATGGGTGGATCTATGGCTCTAGTAGGCAGAATTCTCAGATGGCTGCTAGGATTCCACCTCCTAGGGTGTATGTCCTGTGCAACCCATTCCCTCTGTGTGTGAGGGGATCTAGAAATATGATAGGATAGCCATTCCCATGATCAGGTTATGATGGCACAGCTGACTTTAAAAAGGGAGATTTTGGGTGAGCCTGACCTAATCTGCAAGCCCTTAAAGGGACGAGGCTCCTTCTGAAGAAAGAGTTTTGAAGTGTGAGAGGGATTTGACAGAAGAGATTCTCCAGGGATAGGTATAATTTTGGCGAGGTCAGGGAAGATGACCACTAAGTGGAAAGACAAGACCAAAAAAAAAAAAATAAAAAAAATAACCAGAGGAGCTGATTTTATGGAAAAACTGAATGAGCTTGGAAGTGGATTCTTCTGTAGAGACTCTAGAATTCAGCTTGACTGATATTTTGTGTGAGGCTGAGCAGAAAACCATGCCAGGACTTCTGACCTGACTTACTGACTTACTGAACTGACAGCTAGTAAATGTGTGTTGTTTTAAGCCTCTAAATTTGTGGTAATTTTTATGCAGTAATAGAAAACGGATAAACTAATAAAATGGTATTCTAGTTAAATGTGACTTTTTTTTAAAGATTATTTTATTTCCTCTTTCTCTCCTTTTCTCCAAAGTTTTCATCAGTTTTCCCACCATGCAGTTATTTCATTGAATAAGAAAATGCCACACTATCAGATTAAAATCTTTTTACATAGCATGCATCAGAGTTATCTTTTCTTCTCCCTCATAGTTGGCTTGAGATGCAAAGATGTATATATGCATCTTGGGTATATTATATACATGCTTAGAGCTAGAGAATCAAACTGGAAGACATAGATTTCAAGAATTACAGCAAAGAATCTGTGTATTTTGAAGTAACTCAGATATGTTTCATTCACTACTATTAGTTATCTTGATACACAGTAACCTTGACATAATGGTTGAAGATAAAGGAGAAGCAATGCAAGCATAAATGCCTGGACATTTTAATATCTTTTACCAATAAACATTGCTAGAATGCCATGCATTTGAATCCATGATTTTTTTCTGAGGAAAACCTGCATTCTATCTTCTGCTTCCTGATATTGCAGCTGGATCCCATTACAAGAGTAGGACACACCATGGGAAGCATGCCTAAACGTTTTAAACTACAAAAGTTGATATTCATTAATTAGATGTCTAGATGATACAGACTGACCACTGTATTATATGTAACATAGTGAAAAACACCATTATATGGCTTGTTGATAGCTCCTCCTAGGTAATTTAGCTAAGCCTTATTTACTAAGGTATTCTATTAACCACAGAAGCAGGATGTGGTGTCAGTTCAAAAATCAGTTCAAACTGTGATGTGGTTGATGGCTGAAGAAATATTCTACAACAAAGGGAACTGAGAACACAATATGATGTCTTTCTAATTTTTAATTCAAGAAAACTTTCATCTCCAGCAAAGCTTAACAAAGTACTACTGACTAATGCAGGTAAGTCAAAATATTAACAAATCAACAACTTAAGCAAATGTCAACAATGGATTCTGGAATGAAGAATAAGTGCAAGGATCACAAACCCTCAGCAGAATAATGTTTTGTTTTTTTTTTAAAGGAAGAATTCACACATCCCAAAATACTCAAAGGCTGTAATGTACAAAACCGCAAGATCTGGGGATCCAGGTAAACTATGACTTAGTTTTTACCAAATTTAGCCAAAGTCTTCCCAGGTGCTAAAGTCAGCACTAAAGAAAAGCTATTACAAAACTACTACGTTAAGTAATTATATCTTTGTCTGCTTCAACTTCTTATACCGGCTATATAATTATGTTGAGAGAAAACACTCCAAGCTCAAATGAAATAAATGACTTCAGTTTATGCCCACACGGACCTTGTCAACTAGCCAATGACTTGCCCTTTCATTGTGAGTGACTAATATCAATGCTGGCTCTAAAGAAAGACACTTTTCATAATCGCCCAACAATCTGCTAAGTGAAAACACATGGATAGGCTTAGGCAAAGCCTGCCAGGGGTCTTGGCTGAATGGAAAACAGGTGCTCTCATTCTGTGCCATGTAATACCCCATTTACCCCCAAGTCCAAAGGTTAGAGAACTAATAGTTGCCTCGTGGTAATCAGGGAAAGCCAAGACACTAGCCCTGGCGAAACATCTGGGACATATTTTACATACTTGCAACATATGCTTCAGGTTCAATTAAAGTGAGGCTTTGGCACATTTATTAATCTTTTTTACTTTTATCCTATAAGAGGACCCACTGACCTGACCCCACTATTATACCATATGAGAAAACAGAGAAATAATGAGAGCTAGAGGTCAGTACCTGCTCATATAGCAAAAAATACACTTGTTTTCTCATGAAATTCCATTATGCATGACTCTATACACAAACTTTAAATAGAGGAACCAATGAATTTTTTAAAGTAGGAAATTACCCTTCTCCCGCTCAGACACACTGATAGACAAGGCTTACAACATTTACCGCTGTGAGAACCAGTCAAGAGAAGCTGCTAACTGAAAATTTGAAGGATCCTTTTTCTTTTTTTTAAATTAAGATTTTATTTATTATTTTCAGAGAGAGGGGAAGGGAGAGAAGGAGAGAGACATCAACGTATGGTTGCCTTTCACCTGCCTCCAGCCACGGACCTGGCTAGAGACCTGCCTTGCAACCTGGTTATGTGCCTGGCTGGGGAATCGAACCAGCGACCTTTGGGTTAGCAAGCTGGTGCCTTACCTGAAGGATCCTTTCATATTTCCATTTCTTAGAATAAAAACTTTATATTTCAAAACGCCCATTATAAGTTTCTCCCCTCTATTCTGCAAGCCCCCAAAGTCCATTGTAAACTATTACCTTTGGGATTTTCTTTTGGTTCAGATATGATTTTAAGGCTATAAATTGCATTATGAATAAAAAAGAAGAACCTCTCTATATATCGTTCAAATAACTGGATTTATGAAAACCAGCTCACAATCCTTCCCTATGGAAAACACACTGTTGGTATCCTATACTGCACAATCCATCCAGTTACATTACACAAAGTAATGCAAGCTCTCCCTTCAATCAACTTTGGTAACTAGGTCTAAAAATGTGTAAAAATGGGGGTGTCAATTTCAGACAACCAAACACTGGATGACAAAGGTGCCGTTTCCACCATGGCATGTTCTGCTTGGCCTTGACGTTTTAGTAAGCTGGCTAACCAGGTGTGCTACTGATTTCCCACGGCTACCATCCTTTCTATTAAAAAATGACCATAAAAGGGAGATTAGTGGTGTGGAATATCAACAAAATGGCTATAAAATACAGGTTGACTTCAAGCAGGGACACTGAAGTACCAGACTTCACTAAGGGTTTCCATTTATTAACAGTTCTGGGGGAACGCCCACTGCCGGAATGGGTCTTGATGGTGGTTTTGATAATAAAGCAGCAACAAGCAAGGGAAAATGGCCATAAATGGATGGCAGCTCAGTGTTTATCAGCAGAGAAATGATGATTCAGAGCTGGCATGTTGAGTTAAAATACAAGCTCTCTACAGCTCTACAACTGACCTTAACAATAAATCATATCACTCATTGCCATAAGTGGATAGTCTTGTTATTTAACATTAAAAATAAGCACATAATGTGTTTTTGTAGGAGGTTTATTGTTAGTTTGTGTCTGATGATGTCGTTAATGACTAAATGATGTAAGACGGATTTTACATAAAAGCTCTACTAATTTTAAAATGTTGGAAATAGCATTAGAAGGGAGAAAGTATGTGTGCACGTACGCATGTTTCCATTTTCCTTTGAGTGTTAAATATTAGAGAAAAAAATCATTGGGGAGTTGACTAATCACTGTGAATTTCTTTTGACATTTCCAATGCTTGCCTCTAGCACACCAATTCTTAAACTAAAATATAACTGTACATCTCTACTGGAATCAAAGGTCAAGGGTATAAATTAAGATACACTGTTTTTCTCCTTTTTTCAAAAAAAAAAATTCACTGCTTTACTGTAACAGAATTCAGATAGGCTCTGGTAAAAGTCAGAATCTAGTTTTATATGCCGAAAAACATAGAACTAATGAATGATAGTTTCTCTCTCCCTCTCAGTTTCACCCTGGGACTTTTTAGATTTTAGTTCTTGAAGTGCCCAAGCATGATAAACCAGCATCACTATCTTTCCTCGCCACGGAAAGCCATTCTTTCAACCCCAGGCGCTGCTGCAGTGGTGCAAGGTCATTCCAATTCCTCCCTCCGGTTGTCCTCTCTCCCCAGGGGACAACCAATCCAAGCAGTCCCAGAAATGAGCTGTTATTTACTGTGGACACCATCCCCAGCCCAGGGAGCAATGGAAAAACAAGCCTTTCCAAGTGTGCTTTCCTGACCAAGGAGCTGTGGGGCCATTCCAAGTCAAGTCTGGGAAGAGGTCAGTGAGCACTGGGATTACTTAAATGCCCTCCACTCATATGTGTTCCTTCGATTAGCAATTTTTTTATAATTACAGATGACAATATCCATGTTCAATTTATGCAGCCTCCTATTTTTCCTCCTCTCTCTTCCCCCCAAGTGGAGCCTGATTTGTAATACTCCAGATAGGACAAATTTTTGCCCTTCAAAAACAGTTGTCACTGCTGTTATCTTCAGGAGAGCTATCAAGTTCCAGACAAGCTGAATTATTTTTTTTTGTCCCTGGCAGAAAAATATTTGACCCAGCTCTGGACAAAAGCGAAGAGGATTTATAGCCCTCTCTCCCTCTTTGCAACATGCAGTGGCATTGTTAGGATGATAAACAGCACTGTCCAATTTTCTGGACTCAAACACTTCAACTCCTTTGTTAACTGTCTGTGAAAACAGTGTCATGTCTACATTTCCCCATCCCCAGGTACCCAAGTGCTGGGAAAGATAATTACCTTGTCATCTTTGTCATCTTCTTCTTCCTCGTCCTCTAGTATGTCCTCCACTACCTGCAGACAGAAACAGAAGTCGTTTTCATGCTCTTAAAGGAGAGAATTTTGTTCTGTCATTTTGAACCTTTTGGAAATGAAAACTTTATTAACATTTGAAACAGATGCACCGAGAGGGAATATTTGATCTTAGCGATTGGGATGAGGAAAATGCCATGCCTTTAATTGATTAAAACCAGAGAACTGAATCCCAGGCAGGGGGGCCCTATTTGTGTGAAATATTCTGTGACAACTTAAAGAATTTGAAATATGCATAAGGTACACAAACATTAATTTGAGGGATGCTTTAAATTAGGAACGTTTCTTTTCACCTACTCAGCTGTCTATACTTAATCAGGCACTTTAAATTTGGAGCTAGATAAGTAAGCAGAAAACAGCTTTGCTGTTTTAAGTTTATTTTCAACAAACTATGATAGAAAAAAAAACAACAACAGTGTTCATTGACTCATGCGGGTGGTCTATGGCATAAAACTAACCATATCATTCATGGCTTAATTTTTAAGTCTGGTATAACTGTTAAGTCTTGACTATCTCTGTATTACTTTTTGATTTTGTGGATTACCTGATATGCTAACTTTAATTCTCTGATTTTACAAAGAGAATGGACATGATTATTGAGAAAAAATTAGAAATGTATTTAATAATCAAATGTATATAATATGGGTCTATTATGCATGTAGGTAGGTATGCATACATTCTCTTAGGGCTTCTAGTTTTCTTACTTCAGCAGAATGGAATAGTTTTATTTTGGACTTGCCATATAGTTTTTGCTTGCCTTGATCTGTATATAACTATAGCCATTATGAAGGGGACTTCATCCTATTTCAGGTGTTGTACTATAGTTTTATACACCTATCTACAAACATATGTGCCTACACACAAACATGCCATGGAAACCAAAAATTGTTTTTTAATTTGGAGGTTTGTTTGTAAGTGCTAATTTATGATTCTATTTAAATCATTTATAATTCTTGTGGCATTGGTATTTTTATCTAGTCTGTATCTCTAGCTCCGAATAAACTCAACAGAATCATGACTACCAAATATTTTTAACTTTGCTCCCAAAGCTCATAACTGTAGAAGAGACCACTAGCCTTTCTTTCATGTGGTTTGATGATACAGACAGGAATATGCTTAATTATTGAATGAAAACTTCAGTAACTAAAACTGAACAAAGAGTTATGTAACCTAAGACAACATGTCAAGATTCTCAGTAATTCTAATAATTTTTCTAAATATTCCAAAAGCATTAACTACTTTCAAAGAATAGCCCAAACGCAAACATCCAGTTCTTATGAACTGATGTGGTTTGAAGCATATGACAACCAGAGAGATTGTTCCTAATTTAATGTCATACTTTAAATCTTCTATTATATGGCATAATTTTGTGATCTTTCATTTGACATTCAGCATTTTGAATGAACCATAGCTTTGTGGTGCTTCATTTGGACATTCAGCCTTTTTGAATAAATTGTAGTAACACACCGTACTGTTTCTGATATCACATGAAAATATACTCTTATTTTGGGGACATATAAAGCAATTCAGCCTCAACCAGAAAAGAGTCTTGACTTTCTGTGACCGTATTTAGCTACTCCACAAGCACTATTATAAACTCTCCTGGTCCAAGGAACACAGTACTAGGTAGTATTGGGAATACAAAATGAATAGCATACAAATAATTAATCTATATTCATGTCAGCTCTCCAAAGGCTTATTGTCCAGTAGAATTTAAATGAGGACTACCAGATCATTTTTCTTGTTGACTTAATTTCCTAAAAAATTTTACAATTTAAGTTTATTGTTGTTGTATTACATCCATCCCCTTTTTCCTCCCCTCTGTCAATTTCCTAAAATTCTGAAGTAACCATATCACAGGTATATGGACTACAATAGCACTAATGTACAGTTTAGGTGCTATATGCCAGCCTATTCCAAGTTGGACTACTTGTGTTGGAGGTTTAAACAGGAAAAGCAGTCACAATATTTCAGTCCATGGTGTTGTATCAAAAGAAAAGAATTCACCTAACAACAAGTAGCTGCACTAGAACTCAGACTGTGGGGTAGCAGAAAGTGAACTTTCAACCCCTAGTTAGTTCTTTAAAAAAAATTCACCTAACCCTCACAAGATTTTAAAAAATGATTATAATTTTGTATTGCTAATAAAATGATGTTTTAAATTTTAGATTTAAAATAAGTAATTTTTTAAAGGTTGGTCATTATTAAAAATTTTTTTTTTGATAGCAACCTAAGTGTCCATTTACAGACAAATGGATAAAGAAGCTGTGGTGTATATATACAGTGGACTATTACACAGCCATAAAACATTACGGAATGAAGTATGCCATTGTGTCAATGCAGATGGCGCTTGGACCTAGAGAGAATTACTTTAAGTGAAATAAGTCAAAGAAAAGCAAATACTATATCATATCACTTATATGTGGACTCTAAAGAGCAAAATAAACAATACAGAAACAAATCCATAGAAACAAACTCCTAGAGAACATTTTTACGGTTGCCAGATGGGAGGGGGTTGATGGGATGGGTAAGAAAGGGGAAGGGAGAAGATGTGCAAATTGCCAGTTATAAAAACACATCACAGAGATGTAAAGTAATAGCACAGAGAACACAGTCAATAACATTGTAAAAACTATGTATGGTGTCAGATAGATACTAGACTTTTTGAGGTGACCGCATGGCAATTTGTGTCTAATCACTATGTCATGCACCTGAAACTAATACACTATACTGTATGTCAACTGTAATTGAAAAAATATTAAAAAATATATTAATAAAAATCATATATACACATATGTAAGGCATACAACATGATTTAATATACATTAAATAATATTTTTCTAAAATTACCCATGGAAAGTCATTTATCAAAATGTCAAGGACAATAAGTGAATACTATACTTTTATTCCAGTGCACAAACTCCAACAATATTTTCAGTAGTTATTACTGAGAATCTTATATGTCTCCCCTCTTTAGTACTTGCCATCATATGGCAGGTGCTAAGAAGACAGAATGGTGGTGTTAAATTGTGCCTAGCAGATTGCAAGATACATAGTGGGTGTTCAAGAAATACTCAGTGACAGGGTCAATAGGTGAGTGCATCACCTATTCTCCATATTCTTGAATACACATTTTGGTAAAGTGTCTATCATTTATCTCACAGCACTGAATGAACTACCTCGCCAAGAAAGACATATTTAATCTGTTATGCAAGTTAATAAAAGCAAATATCCAAAATGCCTTTAACTATTTGCCTGAGAATACAATCCATGAATATCTAACCTTTAAGATTTTTTTTGCTAAGACAAAGCTTAAAGCAGCTTGGAAAATAGTGATAAAAATAGCACCTATCTCACACGTTGATTAAGAATCCAATGAGACTATGTATTTAAAGTACTTAGCACAGTTCCAGTATTAAAATGTACTTAAAATATTAATAAAAATAAAATTAATTTACTAACATTTTAAACATTAACTTTTGGAAATTATAAATATATATATTTTCCAGTGTTCTTAATGACACATAAAATTCCAGTTCCTATTTCACTTAACACTAAGAAATACATAGAAGGGCACAGATAGAGGTGTGGATGAAGATTCCCAATTAAAATGATAATGCTTTCACATTAATTTTCAGTCTTTAATGGTCCAATGAAACAGACAGCTTTGAAGGCAACAGTGTTTCAGAAGCTGGGCTTTGCTTGGAAACATGAGTGCTGGCCAAGTGCACTGAACACAGAAGCTGCAAACTGAGCTTTTAAAAACTGTACATATCACGGAAGTGCATTTAATAACTGCACAAAATTGCAACCTTTCTCTAAGAACTCAAATAATGCCTCTTGGAGTTTTTAACACAACTAAGGAAAAAATAAAATTAAATAAAGGAGTCCTATTATCAAATTCCAGCTCTTTCTTCTTCAAGTAAAACCAAAGAAGGACAACTTAGTTGTTTTCAAGAACATAAAGTCCAGTTGTCCAAACATTTGACAGCAATAATTGAATAATAATACATATATATTTCCTCAAAATAAATGAGAACAATGAAAAATGCACTGGTAGAAAACACATTTTTCATGAAGTTGTTTGTTTGTTTTTTTTCTTGAGGGGGACTATCTTAGACTGTCTCTAGAATTTTCTTTCCAAATTATGCTTTCTGATACCTTGCTTGAAAACAAGCAGTATTAATCAGAGGAAGGGCACTAGGGAAATCAGAAAGATGTAATGCAAGCAGTTAAAAGTGACATGACCTTCTGTAATGTCGCTTGTCACAGACTTATATGCCACACACTGAAGGAAGGTCTGGAAAGAAACGGATTCTTGGTACTACTCCTTGAATGTAATACTAATAAAGATGACATTTTAAAAAACACACATAGACAGCCCCAAATGCAGCATGCAAGCTACATTAGAGAAAAAAAAAAAAATTCCCCAAAACCCACAAAGCAGATAAAATCATTTTTAAAAGCATATTTCTCTTTTCTTAGTCCATATTTGCTGAATATTTGTCATTACCACATAAAACATGTGGCCATACATTTCTAAAAAGTTTCTTTCCAAAATAAAGCAAAATTTCATTTATCAAATCTATATATTTTATATAGTTTTTAGGAGCATTTTCAATACTATTAACTTTTAATTATAATGCAGTACAACTAAATACTTCATGAATATTTACAAGGAAACAGTTTTACCTGGGTGAAAAAGTTAACAATGATGTTGGTAATCTCAGTAATAATATGACAACATGGTTAGAATGATTCCACCAGACAAAGACGTAGAGGTGAGGGGACCAGACAGACACGGAAAAGGAAGACCACTTCAGTGAAAGGATAAGGAAAAGAGAATTCAGGTAAACTTCATTCTAAAATCATTATGGGACAGTGGCTACTAGTTATGCCTTTTTAACACCAATTTAGGGTGCAAGTTTTAAAACTAAAGTGACAAAAGGAGGTTAAAAGTTCCATGAATAATGATTAAAACATGTCATATTATGATGTTCCCAGGGATAAAGGTTTGCACTAATGTATATCCCTTTAAATAAAAAGAATCCTGGTTCTGGTCTTATCTCCAGTAACAAAGCCAACACAAACCAGTTTCTGTTGTATGTTTACTTTTTCCTCAGAAATAATCTTTGAATTAAGTGGATGTTTTGCTATATTCAGGATGCATAGCTGTACAATTCAAATTGCTTTACTCAAACAGTCTAGAAAAAAGCAACACTTTTAAATTAAAGAAGAAATCACTGCTGTCCAGATGTGCAACTGTGATGTTAAAAAATCAAAGACAGAAAATTGTCACAAAAGAATGAAGTTTCATGTTTTAATTTCATATTCATAGAACATCCAAATGTGTACAGATGCTATTTGGATATATTACAAACTAAACACCTATTCCCACCCTAAAGATATGGAAGAATTTGGGGACAGGAGTATTCTTCAATATGGTCTGGAGTCCATTTATTCCATTTCATGTGTACATAATCCAAGCAGAGCATGTGGTTGTGTGTCAATGGATTTATTACATGTGTAAGCATCATCTAGATTGAGAAGATGCATATAATCATTAATTATTTCAGATCACTTTAAAGTACTGGAGGCTGGGCTGAAGATTTTTGTGGTCAGTAAGATTATTATAAGTGAGCTTATGCTGTCATTTTCACAGAAGGACATCTGCTGCTCACAAGATTTTAAGAAAAAACTTTGGCAAAATGCATGGTGCAATTAAACTGTACATATAATTTACTCCACATTTGAAAGAACAGTAAGATCCATAAACAGGTCTAGGATATACTGTCTCATTGAATGTCTCTCAAAAGCAACTGCATGTAGGATGGCTGCTTAGTTTGATTCACGCTATTAAGAATGTGACCTTGGAGTATTTCAGCCACACTAGCCATCAAGATAACTGAATCCCTAGATGTAATAATAATTAGTGTGACAGATTTGCCAGTGAGGTTGAATATATTGCAATACAAAAGAAGGCAGACTAAAAAAAAAGCATTATTACTTATTGCTAAAAGACTTCCTGATTTTTACAGATACTCAAACACAATTATTTCTTCTTACAGAATGCATTTCCTCAGTTCATTCTGGGAAGTGCCATGTTGTAATTTAGTCTGATTCTTAACAGGAAAAGTGGCTTTAATATGACTATCAGATGACTTTTGATGCATACCACTGATTACATACAGCCTGTATTCTGTATCATCAACAATAACATTCTTATTTGCAGGATAATATGCTTTACTGTAAGGTGCCAGGATGGTAAATTTGCTTTACTGGCCAAGAGTATGAAAATTTGATTTTTTGTGTCAGCTAAATATGCAGAAAAACCCTCCCATTAAGAAAGACTAAATATAATACAAATCCTATAATCAGTATAAGCATCTTAAATGAATTTCTTTTTTTTTTTTAATTTCCTTCTGGGTGTTCTTAAATGTTCATTCTTATCCTTACACAAAGCACTGTGGACAGAATTCTTATGTTTATTTGAACTATGTCTCCATCTAAAGGCTTCATGGTGTATTGTATTTCTGCTTGCAGGGAAGTTTTAATCTTGGTTGTCTTTAGGATATTGCATATTCATGCAACTTAGTAGGGAAGATAAGTCAATGTTAACCTATACACTATGCTTTTTAAAAAATGCTTTCTTGAAACTATATTATTATTATTATTTTTGGAAACTATATTATTTGATAGGTTAAAAGAAGTATGCAGAAGGTCAAAATGTTGAACTGTTTAATGTGCTTCGAAAATGAAAACTATTAGACATAACTGATATATTTTATAAAATTTAGTATTTTTAAAGCAAAACTTTCCCCATTAATAGTAAACATAGTTCAAATAAAAAGAAAATTATATACTTAAGCCTTGCTACATAAAACAAAATTTCCATTCGAGAGCCATAAATTTGTAACAGAAACAACCTAAGGAATTGTCATTTTTTGAATGTCTATTGAAAAGTACACATTACCTATTTAAAATATTTTCTGCAAAGCAAGGAGCTGCCATGACAACAGTATGGCCTTCAATCCTTCAATCTCCAATGTTCTCAGAAATATCCTTTCTTTTTAGTCCCATCAGGTATGTTTGAGAGCATTAATGCTTCCCTAAGCAAGAAGTTCTTTTGAGGTAAACATATAAGTTCATTGCATGTAATGCAGAAAAATGCTACACATTTGGAAGGTTGGAGACCTTTAAAGAATAGAATTGGAAAAACAAAACCAAAATTTATCCTGAAGATTAATGGTAGCAAACTTTCCTAGGTTTGGTCCACCTGTTACAAATATTCATAGTTACTGCTTATTTGAAGCAATATATGGAGGGTAGCAAAGCACGTGAGGGGAATAGGTGGACATTTGAAGAAAAGATTATTCTGATGCTAATTTGATTTTTTTTCTTGTGCTTAGACTATTTTGAGGTCCGAGAACACTTTTAGAAAGTCTAACTTGAAAAATGGAGCATGTTTTGAATATCAAAAATCATAGACAGAAAACGTAATTCTTTTTTCTTATATCCATTTTCTTAATAATGATAAAATGTTTTAAATCTTTTTTTTTTTTTTTGTAAAGGATAATCACCTCACAAAAGACAGTCTGTGTGGGTGTACATCTGAACTGGAAAGAATGTCTGTGATGAATGGTGAATTGTAGCATAAAAAGCCTGAATGAAAAGAATGTTCACGAAACCTCACACAAAACCTTTGTAACCATTTTTTCATGAGCTTCCCACAATATAATACAAGAGCTCTATATTATAGGAAAAGCTAGCCTGGTCCACTTATCATTTCGGCTTTAAATAGTGTACTGTGCGATTGCTAAATTAGTGCATAATGCATTTATAATATTTATAGTACTAACATTTAGTTAAATAACCTTTATGTAAGATTTATGTTGATTTTTTTATTTCTCATTTAATGGCAAATTATGAAGAGCATGTTTCATAAAGATAATTCTCCATTTAAATTCATCAGTCCATTTAATATTAAAATGGTGTTTCTGATGCAATCGAGAACAAATTTGTCCAGCTTCAGTGATTATTTGCACTCATAAAAATTACACTTGATTAATAAAATTTAAATGCTTGATTAAGTTGACATTTTCATGTTCTATTCTGATTTATTAAAATTGGTCCCTGTGCCCAGGCCTGGTATGCTAGTGTAGGTTTACTTTTCACCTTCTCATGGTTGACGTCCAAAGTGAGGCTGTTAGGAAGAAGTATTTTGCTTCAGATTCAGTGATGGCTTCAGGGAAATTCACTGTTTTTGGCTCACGGAGCCTCCAGACCTTGTTTTTATGTGCATGGTGGGGATTTATATGACAATAATCAAGAAAGACATTGTTCAAATATCTATGGATATGACCTGTAAAATGGCATACATTTATAGTATTTCTGTAAAATTCAGTTACCAAGGACTTTTCACCTGTACAAGATTGGCTTTTTCTGTTGATAAAAATACATTAAATTTTTTTTTGTGGGACTTCCAGATACATAGGAGGGGGATTATAGACACAGGAAATCTTTCTGTGGCAACACTGTTGTCTTTGTCTACAAGATCAGAACCAAGAATGACTAATGGTCATGTAAATCCATCCTCTCCAACAGTACTTGTAAGGGAACAACTCTTCAAAGGAAAGGTAGTGACTTATGTAATGTTTAAACTCCCATTATACCCACACTGACTTGCCTATTTTATACAGGGTTGTGTGCTTAATTGCCATTTATTGAGCACCCAATATTGCTTAACACAATATGTTACCTGTCTAATCCTCATAAAACCCCAACAAAGTAGGCATTTTCAGCTTTTTAACCAGTGACAAAACTGAGGTTTAGGGGAAGGAATACATTTGTATAGCTAACAGGTGGAAAGTATGGAATTTAATCTAGGTCTTCCTAATTTCACAGTCTGGGTTCTTAACTACTACCAATTGGAAAGGGGTAATGGCAACACTCCTTTCCAATATGTTTTCACTTTGTCCATGGGAGTATAACTTGTTTGAAAACTTTGTCTTGGTGACTTGCCTTTCACTTAAACATGCTACCAGAATATTTGGTTATTTTAAAAATAAGTGATAAGGTATAAGAGTTATTTCATTTCTCTTAAAATATAAAATAAATTCTGTAATAAATATAAAATGTCTTTGAAGGTGTATTTAAATTGGGTTACCTACACAGACTATTCCAGTGCTACATACAAGATGGTGGAAGGGCTTTCAAATTGCATGCTCTTGGTAAATGTATTCATGCAACACTAAAATAAATAAATGCATAAACATATAAGGAATACAAAACTCCCAGAATTACTGGACTCCTAATAATAGTTCTGATTTATAAACATGTTCTACACATAGAGAAGACATATTACTTGGTTTCCACTATTAGTTTATTAATGGAGGTCTTGCAATTTCCTGACACCTTTCAGAACTATGAGCATTAAGTTTACACAAATATTGTCTGAAACCATGTGCCAACACTACCCATAATACTAGGTATAATGATCAACACTAGTAATGCAAACCAATCATGGGGTCATTAGTGAGCCACAGGTGCTTCTGTTGGCCCTACTTCCTACCTCCCTAACCATAAAGTTTCAGAGAGCTGTGGCTACCCACAAAGAATAACATGCAATATCATTCAGAAAGAACAAACAGGAGAACATCACTAGAAATAAGTTGGGTAACATGTCCACCTTGAGAACTGAGAAACTGTAGGTACCCTCATTTCCTAAGTCTCACTCTTTAATTATAGGATTGACAAGATTATGGAGGCAGATCTTTTGGAAGAACAGAGATAACAGAAGAACAGAAATAAAAATATTTGGTTAACACATAAACAAATGCTTGTTTTGAACACCTTAAAGAACCATCTAGATGGTGAGTTCTTTGGACCCATGGGAGACTTTGAGGGAGTTTAAGAAGCTGATTTTTTCCAATGAGTCCCTGGAGCTCCAGGGGTCAACTGGGATTCAAGTAAGAGACAATCAGCCATTTATGAGGCAAGATCTAAAGGTTTCCTTCAAGGAAGCCAAGATAATTTATTGGGTAGAAAAGAAGAAGAAATCATCTAAAAGGATGAAAGGATTTCTTGACTTCATTCGATTCTCATCCAGATCTTCAGAGAACCTGAGCAAGGTGGGAGGGATTCATTCAAGAAGATGGAAGGGGTGAAAATCTAAGGTTAACCAGAAGCATCCTCTATGGCAGCTACTACTAACTTGAAACTCTAATTCTCTTTCCTGAGTCCTAATAGACATACAGCATGAAGTTTACATGCCTGTGAGGAAAATCTCTAATAAACTGATTCTTAAAAATAGAAGCATTTATCTTTATATCTTTCCTTATATGAACTAACATATTATGTACAGGTGACACTCATCTGCTACCATTCTACAATTTTATCTTTTCAATATAAAATTTAGCTGCAGTTTGAAAACAGAATAAAGTAACAGCCAATACACTAAAGAAGTATTAAAGGTAAACACAGAGTTAGTTACCTGGTAAAAGGGACAGAGTGAAACGTGAAGTAAGAGCTGTGGCCACAGATAATCCTTTATTTCTGCAGCACGCACACACATACGGGATGATCTTCATGTCTTTTGGCTGCGCAATCTGCATATGATATAAGGACCTCTAACACCATGCCTACTGTATCCATGTATTTCATTTAGGTGTTTGTTTCCTTAATGACAACGACCCATGCTGGGCAAGGGCCAGAGCTTACTCATTTTTGAACAACAGTTAGCACAGTGCCTATAAATGTTAAATACATTTTTGTTGAATGGAAATAATGATGCATAAAACTTAGACAATTTTTGATTTGGAAAGAAAAAATTAGACTGAAATATTTATGCACTCATCCAATATGTTTTAAGCAACTATTATGCTGCTATGTCTGAGACGTACTGCTCTGTGCTGGAATTACACAGACATGGAAGATATCATCCAAATAGCTCAGGCTGATGGGGAAGCCTACCTGAGCTGATGATTAAAGTGCAGCAGTGGGCCAGGGGATCTCAGGGGGTGAGTTCACCTAACCCCTTGGAGAGTGCATTGGCAGGAGTGGGCTGGTGGTAGGGAGGGAGACTGAGAGAAGTCAGGAATGGTTCTCCAGAGGAAATGACAAAGACGACTGGCAATTACCCACGCATATGTGTATAAAACCTTCATGGGTGGCAAAACATTCAAAATGCATATACTCTGATCCAAAAATTCTCCCTCAAAGGCTTTAACAAGGGCATTACTGAGACCTGCTCAAAAGTTTGTGATTTTCTTTGCGTCATTAGTTGAGATGGCAAAAGCATTTGAAACGAACACTTCTAAAAAGAGTTTTAAAGGAAAAGCACTCCTGTGGTGAAAATCAAATAGCTATTAATAATCATGTGGTTTTCCAGTCATATGAGGGATGCTTTACATATGTTGTTGAATATAAAAGGTAGGTATGCTAAAAGTGCATTCAATGTGATCTGATTTTTGTTATAACAAAATATGTAGACTAAGCAAGCAATACACATTATATTAATAAACACTATTTTTTTTTTTGGAGCAGAGTAGAATGCACACAGAGAGTGTATCCATTACGTGAGAGCTACAGACGTAGGTTCTCTGCTCCAGATACTGCTGCGGCCACATCAGCCACCCTGGTCCTCCTCTCCTGAGGCCATGAACCCACCACCATCCCTCAAAACTCTCTTTTTTTCCAAGATGGAAGGCCTTCCCTTCACCTCTTCCTCTGTGGTGTGGCCTTGTACCCCATGTCTAATGAAAGCCAACACCTGTTCATCAAAGACAATAGGGTCCCCAAAAAGTTCACAGTGCGTGTAGGTCAAGGAGGTGCCCCAGCGTAGCTGAGCCCTCCATAAGGACGTGCGCCCTGTCTTTACCAGAGCGAGTAGCTGCAGAATCTTTGTGTATTGGCCTGGACCTCAATCTCTGCAATGTATGGCTTCAGTGGCAAGGGTTTGAAGATATCCAACCACTTGTCTAGCACGGTGTCACACACCATACCAAAACAGAGTGGCTGCACTGTCTGTCCCTCGTGCCTGCTAGAACTTCCAGGACTCCTCAGAGCTGGTGCAGCATGGGCACCTCTACTAAATTTAAGACCTGGGCTGTACTGCCCTTCCCTCTGCCACCATCTCTCTCAATCACTGCTTTTCTAGAAGTTATCACATTATCCTAGACCTCAGTTTCCCCATCTATACAAAGCGAGAAGCATCGTTCCTTTCTTCTTCCCTCCTGTGTTACACTGTGTTACTTCCTGGGGCCTGTGGAATAGGTGCTTTGGAGGAGAGGCAATGACCACTTGCCCAGAAGCCAGCCAGAACAGGGCTCACGTCACACTGTGCCGTGTGAGCCTTTGCAAGTGACATAACCCTGAGTCTTGGATTCATGCTCTCCCAAGTGGTGAATGGTTGCTTTCAGGTAAAAGAGATGACAAAAGAACATGGGCATCGGCTGGTTCATTCCTGTAGCTCTTCCTGTCTTCCTACTACCCCCACCTTTTGCTTGTTAAACATTCTGTACTCACAAACTGCAAAACCACACACACACCCACAATCCCACAGGATTACAGGTGAAATTAAGCTGAAGCTATGGTACAGGGGGAGACTGCTTATAAGGAATCTTCTATGCTATGCTTGAAGATGTTGTAGAAAGACCAAAGTAGCAAAGGACTTTATTTCAGAACTATCACCTTCCTATGCATCTTGAGGTGGGAGCAAATTGGGGTCAAGTTGCCAGGAAAACATCCAGTTGAACAGGGATTTCAGGTAAATAATGACTATTATTTTAGTTAGATATCTCCCATTTTTTATGTGAAATTCCAATTTAATTGGAGTCTGTATTTTTATTGAAAATGAGTTAATAGGCAGGCAGACCTAGCTTGGGGACAAATTCAGGCTTTAAGGGCTGGCATTTGAGGGAATTTCGTAATGTGGAAGGCCTCGCCCTTCACTGACAGGGAGGAGAGGGTAGCCCGGTGGTGGTGAAGAGTGGATAAAAAGGGGAAAGCCTGTTGATCTGCACCCAGAGACTGAGGAAATGACAGTCATCGTTGCGTGGGGGTGACCAATCTGTAGGGGGGAGCAGCTGGCATAGCTAAGCAGTCGGTGAACAGCTTTGAAAGGGGTCACAGGGGATGAACTTTTCTACTGACATCTGATTGGCTGCCGCTGCCTCCTTCTTCATGCTAGCGATTTTACTGGAAAACTAAAGGTCTGATTCTTTTCATGGTCCTCCTCACATTTTTTTTTGCAAGCTGGTGACCTTCTGAAAAAGTTGAGAAAATCGCTGTTGAAATAAGCAGGGAAGAGAAAAAGAGTGCTCATCCATTTTTAGATGTGTTTACAGGCTGCATGACTCAGTGCTGCTTCTGTTAAGAGCAAGTGCGTGGTCGTTTTTGGTACTGAGGCGCGCACACGGGAGGCTGTAGTCTATGGCGCGTTCAGGCAACGATGAGGCCCTGATGAAGTGCGAGGGTCTGACGATGCATCCTAGAGCGTCACGTACGGAATCCTTTCCTCTCTGCTCAGCGTGGGCCACTCTCCTTACGTTCTGTTAGAAATACTTCACTTACTCAATAGATGATTTATTCAAATATTTCACCATGGATTCCTTTGAAACTGAGGACACTGGCTAAGAAAACGCATTTATCTGATTTACAGGAACTTAGGCCAAACAATCAGATATTTCTTTGGTGGCTTGTATCTGGTGGACCATCCCATATTGTCCAATCAACAGCAACATTTGGGGAGGCAAAGGCAATTCTTGGGGGGCTGTCAGCAGCATGGCAGTGTGAGAAGACCTCTGGTCTCCTGCCTAGTGTTACAACAACCTGGACCGCTATAATTCAACAAAAGATTCCCTGCTGCACACACAAGCACGCATTGAGACACCTGCAGGTGAGCATATGAGACCAAGCAAGGGAGGGAGAAAGGAGAGGGACAGGGACAGGAGCAGCAGACACAGCTCGGTGCTCACAGTGGCCCCAATGACTCTAACTGTAGAGGGTCCGGTGGCAGAACTCCTTTGGCAGGTTATGAAAAAGCAGAAACAAGAGTCCAGCCTTAGAGGCCGGTACACATGGCAGCTACACCCAGTGGAGAAAACAACGCCACAGATACATGAACCTCCATCCCTATCCCTGCCCATCTTGATCCCCCCATCCGTGTTTGTGAGGAACCCAGTAGAGGTAGCAGGGTTACCCCAGACAATACAGCATGGCTGGGGTTTCTGGTTGCAGGAGGCAAACATTGCAAACTCAGGCCTAGGGTCACCACCTGCATATCCTACCACGAGGTGATACCCTGAGACCAAGGTGACCCAGGCACCGAGGAGATGCCCACCTAGGGGAATATGGGACATTTTCAATGGTCAAGGGTACATAGCTCCACTGAGATTCTGGAAGTCCCAGTGCATATAAAAGAAAACAAAGACTTGCTCTATAGCACCATCTACTGGGAAACAAAGAAAGACCTCTATTTACCATCCTGCTAAATTGTTAAAAATGGAAATAAAAACTTTAAAAAACTACAATTTTAGTTCCTCAAATGCCCTGGCTGAGAAATAATCTAACAAATACCACAGATAACCAAAGTACTAAGGTAGATCAGAAATAAAATTTATCCAGGAAACAAACTCAAAGACTCAGAAAACTATGTTTTAAAAGACAGAGAATTCAAGACTGCAGTTCCGAAATAACTCAACAAGATTTAAAAGAAACAGAAAAAAGAAAACAACTCAGAAAGGCATCTTAATGAGTTCAAGAATAAATCAATCAACAAAAGAGATCTTTGTTCTTTTTACTTTCTTCATCAAAGAGATTGGAATTATAAAAAAAGAACCAAACAAAAGTTCTGAAGCTAAATAACTTAATAAATGAGATGAAGAATAAACTAGAGAGCCTTGGAAATAGAACAGACCAAACGAAAGAGTTAGTGATCTTGAAGATAGAAATCTAGATATAACTCAGAAGACAAAGAATTGAGTTTTAAAAAACTGAAAGAAGTATTTGCACACTATCTGACTTCATTAGAAACAGCAATATAAGAATAATGGGTATACCAAGGAAGAAAAAGGGAGAAGGGAACAGAGAGCCTATTCTAACAAATAATCAGTGCGAACTTCCTAAAACTATGGAAAAAGCTGGACCCTCAAATCCAAGAAGCTAAAAGGACATTTCATTGTCTCAATACAAAAGACCTTCTTCAAAACATAATATATTAAAAGTGTCAAAAGTTAGTAACAAAGAAAGAATTCTTAAGGCAGCCAGAAAAAAAAGTAAAGTCACAACCTATAAAGAAACCCCCATCAGATTATTATGGAATTTTTCCACAAAAACATGACAAGCCAGGAGAAATTAGAATCAAATATTCAAAATATTAAGAAAGAGGAATCACCAGCTAAGACACTATATCCAGCAACTATATCCTTTAGATATGAGGGAGAAATAAAGGCTTTTCCAGACAAACAAGCTGAGAAAAGTTACCACCACAAGACCTGAATTACAAGAAATGATGAAAGAACTCCTCTACCTGAAGAAACAAAAGACAAAAGGACTTAAAACTACAAGATGAAAGACAGACTGTAACAGGAAACTGTAACTCTATTTCAGAATAGGTATTAAACAATTATAATGATGGTTACTGGGATAAAAGCAATAAAAAATGGCAGTACTTTCTGCATTTTGGAAAGAAAGGCACAGCATAAATAAAAAGGATAATTTGTAACAACAAAAACGTAAAAAAAGAGGAGAAAAAGTACTGAACTTGCACAGATGAATGGTGATAGGTGCAATCAGAAGAATTATTGTTAAAAAAAAAGGACTACTATATATGTGAAACCTTTTTTCTTTCTCATAACCTAGTGGTAATCACAAAAGTCTAGAACTGAGACATTTGATGTTAAAAAAAGGAAACGGGAAAAATATTGTAGAAGACCACCAAGTAAAGGAGCACACAGAAACATAAAGGAAAAGAAACAAAGGATTCAGAACAACCTGAGAAGATAAAATGGCTGTAGTAAGTCCTCATATATATAAATAATCACCCTAACTATAAATGGAGTGACTAACCATTTAAAAGGCACAGAATAGTGGGTAAAAAAACAAGACTCAACTGTACATTGCCTTTAAGAGATCCAACTCAGCTACAAAGGTAACATACAAGGAGGGACCCAATAAATGTATTTAAAAATTGTGTCGTTAGTCTTACATGTTTAAACTTCAGTCACCTTCAAAGTACTCTTCTTTTGCTACAATACACCTATCAAGACATTTTTACCACTGCTCAAAACAGTTTTTGAACTCCTGATGTTTTTGGTCAAAAACTACTGAACACTCAGCATGGTGAAGGCAGGTGTGCTCATAAAAGCACCCATCATGAAATAGGCAAAAGTGTTGTAAGAGACTTCAAAAAAAAAATTCCCAGAGGCCAAACACAGCCTCTCACAACAACGCCAACTGGTACACTGATACAGATGGTTCGCCTAGTGAAGGAAGCCTGTATTACAAAGGACTCACCCTTCAGAAAATTTCTTCCTTTTCCTGGGTCCACCCTTGTAGACTCAAAGTGAAGGGGTAAAGATGATACTTCATGAAAATGAAGTATAGCTATGCTTATATCAAACAAAATACATTTCAAGATAAAAAAGTAACAAAAGAAAAATTGGACATTTAATAGTGATAAAAGGGGATAGGTCATCAAGAAGATATAACATTTATCAACATATATACACGCAACTTGGGAGCACCAAAATATATGAAACAAGTACTAGTTGATGTAAAGGAAGAAACTGAGAAACATATCATTATAGTAGAGTACCTAAATACGCCATTGACAATGGACAGACTGGCTCAATAGAAAGTCAATAGGAAATACCATCCTTAAATGACACTTTAGACAAAATGGACATAATATTTATAGAGCTTTTCATCCCAAAATAATAGAATATACCTTTTTTTCCCCAAGTGCATCTAGAAAATTATTAAGGATAAACCATATGTTGGGGCACAAAACAAGTTTCAATAAATTTAAGAAGATTGTAATTATGCCAAACATATTTTTGAACATAATGGAACATTATGTTTAGCAGGAAATTAAGTACAAGAAGAACACTGAAAAAAGCGCAAAAATGTGGAGAATAAACAATATGCTACTGAGCAACTGTTGAATCAAATAAAAAATAAGATACTAAAAATTCATGGAGAAAAATGACAATATGGTGTATCGAAATTTGGGGGATGCAGCAAAAGTGGTACCAAGAGTGAAGCTTATAGCATTATAGGCCTACCTCAAAAAACAACAAAAATCTCAAATAATCTAGCATTTCAATTTAAAGAACAAAACACGTAAGAACGGCTCTGGCTGGTGTGGCTAGTGGATTGAGTGCCAGACTGCTAACTAAAAGGTGATGGGTTTAATTCCCAGTCAGGGTACATGGCTGGGTTGCAGGCCAGGTCCCCAGTTGGGGGCACGAGAGAGGCAACCACACATTAATGTTTCTCTCCCTCTCTTTCTCCCTCCCTTCCCCTCCCTCTAAAAATAATCTTTATAAAAAGATACGTAAGAAAAAATGAAACCTAAAGTAACTAGAAAGAAGGAAATAATAAAAACCACATCAGAATTAAATGAAACAGTACAAAAAGACAATAGAAAAATAATGAAACAAAAAGCTGCATCTTTGAATAGGTAAATAAAATTGACAAACCTCTGGCTAGACTACCAAGGTAAGAACATAAATGACTCAAAATCAGTAATGAAATAGAAGTTACAATGAGTACCACAGAAATACATTATAAAAGAATACTAAGAAATGTGCCACCAAATTTGACATGGAATATATGGACTAATTCTCAGAAATATATAATCTTTCTAGAATGAACCATGAATAAACAGAATACTTTAACAGATTGATCAACAGTAAGAAAATTGAAACAGCATTTAAAAATCTCCCAAAACATAAATGTCCAGGACCTAATGGCTTCACTGGTAAATTCTATCCAACATTCATAGAAGTTTTAATAACTATCCTTCAAAAAAAACTGTAGAAGAGTGAATACTTTCTAACTCATTTTATGAGGCCAATATTACCCTGATATCAAAACCAGACAAGGATAATGCATACATAAAAAATCATAGGCCAGTATCTCTGATGAACACAGATGCAAAAACACTCAACAAAATACTAACAAATTGAATACAATAATAAATAAAGACAATACGTCATGATCACATGGGGTTCATTCTGGGATATAAGGATATTTCAATATTGCAAATCAGTTAATGTGACATACCACATTAACAAAATAAAATTATACAATTATGTCAATAGATGCAGTAAAAGCATTTGATAAGATACATCACCCATATATGATTAATACAGTCCATAAAATGGGTATAGAAGGAAAGTATCTTATCATATATGACGAACCTCAACTAATATAATACTCAGCTGTGAGAAACTGAAATCTTTTCCTTTCCTTTACGATCAGGAACAAAAAGATGCCCACCATTATTCAGCATAGTAATGGAGGTCCTAGCTAGAGTAATCAGAAAACAGAAAGAAAATCAAAGGCATCTCAATTGGGAATGAAGAAGTAAAATTGTCATTATTTGCAGATGATATAATTCTGTATAGAAAAACCCTAAAGTTTCCACCAAAAGCTTATTAGTAACAATAAACAAATATAGTAAACTTACAAAATATAAAATCAGTGTCAAAAAATCTGTGCTCCTATATACTATCAATGAAATATTAGAAAAAAACCATTTGCAATTGCAAGAAAAAAGAAAATACTCATGAATAAACTTAACAAAGGAAATGGAGAACTTGAACACTGAAAACTATAAAGGTGTTATTGGAAGAATTAAAGATACAAAGAAATGGAAAGATATTCCATGTTCACAGTTAAAATGGCCATATTACTCAAAGTAATATACATATTTAAGGCAATCCCCATCAAAATCCAACGGCATTTTTCAAAGAAATAAAAATATCCTCATATTTGTATAAAACTGCTAAAAACCCTGAATAGCCATAGTAGTCCTGAGAAAAAAGAACAAAGCCAGAGGTATTCTGCTACCTAAAATCAAAGCTACAATAATTAAAACAGTATGGCATTGGCAGAAAAAATTGACACAAAGACCAACAGAACTAAGAGTCCAAAAATGAACCCATACATAAATGGGCAACTAATTTTTAACAAAGGAGCCAAAACCATACAATATAGAAATCAAAACCTCTTCAGTAAATGGTGTTGGAAAAATTTGAAAGCCCCATGTGTAAAACAAAACTACTCTCCTATCTGATACCACACACAAAAATTAACTCAAAATGGATTGAAGACTTGAATGTAAGACCTGAAACAATAAAATACATAGAAAAGAACATAGGCACTACTACACATATGGACCCTAATCTAAAGAGAGATTTTTGTAAACTTGACACCAAATATAAGTGAAGTAAAAGCAAAAGTAGAAGATGGTGGAGAAGTGGAGCTACACCAATCTTCCAGGTCACATGCGGAATTACTTATTTGGAGAAAAAGTCAGCTGGAATTACCAACAGAACACCAGCTGGAAAAAAGGCCTATAACCACAGACAGAACAGAAAAGGCCAATGTATCACAACATGACTGGTAGGAATCACAGAAACACCACAGGGCTGGCTGGACCCCCACCGGAGGCAGCAGCCAAAGGGACAGAGCTGGGGGCTCCACCTGAGAAGGGGGTGTTCTGGTCCCCCAGCTGGGTGTTCCAGCTACAGCAACATGGTGGAGATTAGAGCAGCATCCAGCTGAGAAAGGCAGAAAGCCGTGGAGTTTGCTGGCCTGAGAGAGCGCTGGAGATGGAGACCTACTAGGATGAGCACAACAATAATACATCAGCACTCATCTACCCTGGGCTCCAGCCGAGGGAGGGCAGAGAGGACTGGAGACACATCGGGAGAGTTTGGGGTGGTGGCTTGGAGGAGAGAAGTGGGAAGGAGGCTGTGGGGATCCCGGTGCTGACTCACTGCCCACACCTGGGGGCCAGGGTGGGGGACTGCGCAGCACCAACGGCTTCCTCAAGAGGATCCTCATACCCCAGCTCACTGGAAACACTCTGCCCTGCCCAGCGGTGCCTGAGCCTGGCACCTGATCACAATCCCTTGATTTACATCTAAATAAACCTCTCTTGCCCTGCCCTATCTGAGCACAGATACAATAGTTTGCACCTGAAGAGGTATTTATTGCCCAGCAGCACCTGGGCCTGGCAGTTGATTACAAACTCTGACTTACAGCTGGGTCAGACAGTCAGCCCTGCACAGTGGCATATTAGCCCAGTGGCTGATCATAGATTCATTGCTTTGCAACTGAGTCAGTCCTTCTCACTCAGCAGTGCCTGGGACAGGCCGCTGATTACAAACTCTTTGACTTACAACTGGATCAGTCAGTCAGCTTCGCACAGTGGCATATTAGCCTGGTAACTGATCACAAACTCATTGGATTACAATTGAATCTTTCCGTCTAACCCAGCAGGGCCTGAGCTTGGTAGCTAATCACAGATTCATTGATGTACAATTGAATCGGTCTGCCCTCTCAAGCTGCATCTGAGCCTGGCAGTGGATCACAGATCAAGACAACTGCAATTGAATCAATCCTTCCAGCCTACGGGTGCCTTAGCCTGGCAGCTGATCACAGTTATTGGATTACAACGAAACCTAAAAAATGTGGAGAAAAAGAAACAGTCTATCACCAAAAGGAAAGGAGGAATCCCCAGAAAGATCACTATATGAAAAACAGAGGCAAGCAAACTATCAGACATGGAATTCAAAATAATGATGATAGAGAAGCTCAATGAGCTCAGTCAGCTCAAAGAAAACTACAAACAACTCCAGGGGAACTACAAACAACTCCAGGGAAGCTACAAGGAACTTACTGAGAACTACACTAGCATTAAGAAGGACATAGAAACTATCAATAAGAGCCAGGAGAAAATGAAGAATGCAATTTCTGAATTAAAGAATACAGTAGAAGGAATCAACAGTAAGCTCGAGGAAGCAGAGAACCAGATCAGCGAGCTAGAGGACAATATAGAAAAATATTCCAAGACAGTGTAACAGAATGAAGAAGGATTGAACAAGAATGAAGAGGTTTTAAGAGAGCTGCAGGGCAACATGAAACACAGTAATATCCATATCATAGGGATACCAGAAAAAGAGAAACAAAGAATGGAAAACCTGTTCAAAAAAGTAATGACAGAAAACTTCCCTAAGTGAAAACATTACTCAAGTTCAGAAACCACAGAGGATCCCAAATGGGTATGAATCCAAACAGACCCACTCCAAGACACATCATAATTAAAATGGCAAACATTAAGACAAGGAGAGGATCCTAAAAGCACCAAGAGAGAGAAACAGAACAAAACATAAGAGGGCTCTGATAAGGTTATCAAATGATTATTCAACAGAAACAATACAAGCCAGAAGGGAATGGCAAAAAATATCCCAAGTAATGGAAAACAAAGGCCTGCAACCAAGAGTACTCTACTCAGCAAAGCTCTCTTTCAAAATGGAAGGAGAAATAAGTATCACAAAGGAAGACTAAAAGAATACATCTCTACCAAATCAGCACTGCAAGAAATGGTAAAGGGTCTGCTTTAAAAAGATGAAGAAACAGAGACAGAGAAACCTAGGCACAAAGAAGGAAAATGGCAAAAAATAAGTATTGTCAATAACCTTAAATGTAAACGGATTAAATGTGCCAATCAAAAGATATAGGGTAGCTAAATGGACAAGAAAGCATGAACCCACATATATGCTGTCTTTAAAGAGACCCACCTCAAAGCCCTGGCTGATGGCACAGTGGGTAAGGTGCAGGCCTGTGAACCCAAAGGTTGCTGGTTTAATTCCCAGCCAGGGCAACATAACAGGTTGCAAGCCAGGTCTCCAGCCAGGTCCTTAGTTGAAGGCAGGTGAAAGGCAACCATACATTGATGTTTCTCTCCCTCTCTCCCTCTCTGCCTTTCTCCCTTGCCCTCTCTCTGAAAAATAATAAACAAAATCTTAAAAACAAAAGAAAGAACCCCACCTCAGAACGAAAGATCAATACAGACTAAAAGTGAAAGGATGGAAAAAATTATTTCAAGCAAATGGACATGAAACAAAAGAAAAGGCTGGGGCAGCAATATGTATCAGACAAAATAGATTTCACACCAAATACCACACAAAGAGAAAAAAGGACATTTCATAATACTTAAGGGAACAATCCATCAAGAAGATATGACTCTTGTGAACATATATGCACCCAATATAGGAGCTCCCAAATATATAAGGAAAATCTTGGAGGACTTCAAGAAGGCTATCAACAGCAACACACTAATAGTAGGGGATTTTAACCCCCATTATCAATAATGGACAGATATTCCAAACAAAAAAATGCCAAGGATATTGAACAACACTAGATGAAGTGGACTTAATTGATATATATAGAACCTTTCACCCTAGAGAAGCAAAATACACATTCTTTTCAAATGCACATGGAAGATTCTCAAAGATAGACCACATGGTAGGTCACAAGACAAGCCTCCACAAATATAGGAAAACTGAAATCATACCAAGCATCTTTTCAGATCACAATGGATTGAAACTAGAAACCAACCTCACCAGAAAAAAACGAAAACACTCTAATTCATGGAGATTGAATAACATGCTATTAAGTAAGGAAAAGGTAAACAACGAGATCAAAGAAGAAATCAAAAAGTATCTGGAAACAAATCACAATGAATACACAGCAGCCCAAAACCTATGGGATACCGCAAAGGCAGTCCTCAGGGGGAAATGTGTAGCAATACAGGCCTACCTAAGAAGCTAGAAGAAACTCATACAAACAACCTAATCATAAAGCTTCAAGAACTAGAACAGCAAAAACAAACAAAGCCCAGAGAGCAAGCAGAGGGAAGGAAATTATCAAGATCAGAGCCGAATTAAACAACATAGAGACTAAAAGCACAATTCAAAGGATCGATAAATCCAGTAGCTGGTTCTTTGAAAAGATAAACAAGATTGACAAATCATTAACAAGACTCATCAAGAAAAAAAAGAGAGGGGACCCAAATAAAATCAGAATTGAGCCCTGGCTAGTAGCACAGTGCCCTGGCTGGTAGCACAATGGATAAGATGCCAGCCTGCGAACCCAAAGGTCACTGGTTTAATTCCCCAGCCAGGGCACATAACCAGGTTGCAGGCCAGGTCTCCAGCCAGATCTGTGGCTGGAGGCAGGTGAAAGGCAACCATACATTGATGTTTCTGTTTCTTTCCCTCTCTGCCTCTCTCCCTTCCTCTCTTTCTGGAAATAATAAATTTTAAAAATCTTAAAAAAAGAAAAAAGAAATGACAGAGAAGTCACAACCACTATCACAGAAATACAAAGGATTGTAAGAAATTACTACATGGAGTAAAAACAGTCTCTTCAACAAATGGTGTTGGGAGAACTGGACAGCAACATGCAAAAAGATAAAACTAGACCACCAACTTGCACCATACACCAGAATAAACTCAAGATGGATAAAGGATTTAAACATAAGCAGTGCCACCATAAAGGTCCTAGAGAAAAATATAGGCAGTAAACTTTCGGATATCCTACGCAGAAATATGTTTACTAATACTTCACCAAGGGCAAAGGAAATAAAAGAACAAATCAACAAATGGGACTATATCAAATTGAAAAGTTTCTGTTCAGCTAAAGAAAACACCAGCAAAATTCAAAGGGAATCAACTGTATGGGAAAACATTTGCCAATGATACCTCAGACAAGGGTTTGAGCTCCAAAATATATAAAGAACTAATGCGATTCAACACCAGGGAGACAGACAGCCCAATTAAAAAATGGGCAAAGGACTTGAACAGACAACTCACTGAGGAAGATATACAAAGGGCCCAGAGGCATATGAAAGAATGCTCAACATCACTAGTCATCAGAGAGATGCAAATTAAAACCACAATAAGATACCACCTCATACCTGTCAGAATGGCAATCATCAGCAAATCAACAAACCACAAGTGTTGGTGAGGATGGGGGGCAAAGGGAACCCTCATACACTGTTGGTGGGAATGCAGGCTGGTGTAGCCACTGTGGAAAACAGTATGGGGTTTCCTTAAAAAACTAAAAATGGAACTGCCTTTTGATCCAGCGATTCCACTACTTGGACTATACCCAAAGAATCCTGAAACACCAATTCATAAGAACCTATGCACACCCATGTTCATAGCAGCACTATTTACAATAGCCAAGTGCTTGATACAGCCTAAGTGCCCATCAGTGGATGATTGGATCAAAAAACTTTGGTACATTTACACAATGGAATACTATATAGCAGAAAGAAAGAAGGAACTTGTACCCTTTGCAACAACATGGATGGAACTGGAGAGTACTATGCTTAGTGAAATAAGCCAGTCAGTGAAGGACAAATACCATACAATTTTTCCCATTACAGGACAATAATGAACAAAACTAACAACAAGCAAAACAGAACCAAATATATGAATACAGTGAATAGGCCTTCAGTGGTCAGAGGGAAGGGGGTTGGGGGAAGGGGGAGGAAGAGGCAAGGGAGGGGAGCCGTTTAGACAAAACCTAGTATAAAGGAACCATGGACATGGACAACAGGTGGGATTGACTTTGGGGGGAATGGGTGGGTGGGGAGGGGGACAGAGGGGAGCAAAAAGGGAATGGCTGTAATACAACAACAATAAAATTAAATTAAAAAGAAAAAAAGTACTACACACAATTATATGGCAAGAAATTTGACAACTTAGGTGAAATGGACAAATTTCTGGAAACATATAACCTAACAAAACACAATCAAGAAAAAGTAGAATGCCTGAATAGACCAATAACAACTAGTGAAATTGAAGAAGTAATAAAAAAATTCCCAGTGCACAAAAGCCCTGGACCAGATGGCTACACAGTGAATTTTACCTAACATTTAGGGAAGTACTAACTCATATCCTCCTCAAACTGTTCCAAAAAATCCAAGAAGAGGGAAGACTCCCAAACTCTCCTTATGAGGTCATTATTATTCTAATCCAAAAACCAGGTCAAGACCCAACAAAGAAAGGCAACTACAGGCCAGTATCTCTGATGAACTTAGATGCAAAGATTCTCAACAAAATATTGGCAAACCAGATACAGCAATATATTTAAAAAATTATACACCATGACTAAGTGGGATTCATCCCAAGGATGCAAGGATGGTTCAATATTTGCAAATCAATAAATGTAATACACCACATAAACAAAATGAAAGATAAAAACCATATGATCATATCAAAAGATGCAAAAAAAAAAACATTTGATAAAGTACAGCACCCTTTTATCATAAAAACCCTCAGCAAGCTGGAAATAGAGGGACATACCTCAACATAATAAAGGCCATATACAAGAGACCTGAAGCTAACTCAATGGGCAAAAACTAAAAGCCCTTCCCTTAAGATCAGGAACCAGGCAAGGGTGTCCATTCTCTCCACTTCTATTCAACATAGTCTTGGAAGTTCTAGACACAGCAATCAGACAGGAAAAAGGAATCAAAGATATCCAACTTGGAAAGGAGGAAGTAAAACTGTCATTATTTGCAGATGGTATCATAAGGTACACAGAAAACCCTATAGACTCCACTAAAAATCTACTTCACCTAATAAATGAATTTGGCAAAATAGCTGGATACAAAGTCAATATCCAGAAATCGAAGGCATTTTTATACACCAAAAATGAAACATCAGTGATAGAAGCTAGAAAACAAATCCCATTTACCATAGCAACAAGAAAAATAAAGTACTTTGGAGTAAACTTAACCAAGGAAGTAAAGGACTCGTACTCAGAAAACTATGGAACACTGAAGAAAGAAATTAAGCAAGATACAAATAAATGGAAGCACATACCATGTTCATGGTTGGGAGAAATTAATATCATTAAAATGTTCATACTATCCAAAGCCATCTACAGATTCAATGAAATCCCTATTAAAACACCAACATCATATTTCATAGAATTAGAACACTTAAATTCATATGGAGTAAAAAAATGACCCCGAATAGCCATAGCAATCCTGAGAAAGGAGAACAAAGTAGAAGGAATCACAATATCAAGCTATATTACAAAGCCATAGTAACCAACACAGTCTGGTACTGGCACAAGAACAGACAAACAGATCAATGGAACAGAATAAAGAGCCCAGAAATAAACTCAGGACTCTATAGGCAACTAATATTTGACAAAGGGGCAAAGGAACATAAAATGGAGTGCAAATAGTTTCTTCAACAAGTGGTGTTGGGAGAACTGGACAGGTCCATGCAAAGAAATGAAACTAGACCACCAATGTACACCATATATTAGAGTAAACTCAAGATGGGTAAAAGACTTAAACATAAGCAGTGCCACCCTAAAAGCCCTAGAGGAAAACATAGGCAAAAAAAATTGCAGCAAATTTTTCACCAAAATATCTCCCAAGGCAAGGAAAATAAAGGAACAAATAAACAAATGGGACTATACCAAACTGAAAAGTTTCTGCTCAAAGAAAACATTGAGAAAATAAAAAGGGAACCAACCATATGGGAAAACATATTCTCCAAGGACACCTCAGACAAGGTTTTTTTTGTTTGTTTGTTTTTTTTAAAGTTTTTATTTCATTATTTTTAGAGAGAGGGGAAGGGAGAGAGGCAGAGAGGGAGAGAGACATCAATGTATGGCTGCATTTCACCTGCCTCCAGCCACCGACCTGACTGGAGACCTGGTTTGCAACCTCGTTATGTGCCCTGGCTGGGGAATCGAACCTGCTACCTTTGGGTTCACAGGCTGGTGCCTTATCCATTGTGCTACCAGCCAGGGCCTCAGACAAGGTTTTGATCTCCAAAATATATAAAGAGCTAATATGACTCAACATTAGGGAGACAAACAACACAATTAAAAAATGGGCAAAGGACCTGAACAGACACTTCTCCAAAGAAGACATACAAAGGTCACATGAAAGAATGCTCAACATCACTAGCCATCAGAGAGATGCAAGTTAAAACTACAATGAGATACCACCTCACACTCATCAGAATGGCAATCATCAACAAATAGTAAGTGCTGGTGAGGGAGTAGAGAAAAGGGAACTCTGGTGCACTGCTTGTAGGAGTGCAGACTGGTGCAGCCACTATGGAAGACAGTATGGAATTTCCTCAAAAAGCTAAGAATAGAACTGTTTTATGACCCAGTGATTTCAGTGCTAGGATTACACTCAAAGAATCCTGAATTCACAAGACTCTATGCAACCCTATGTTCATAGCAGCCCTGTTTACAATAGCCAAGTACTGGAAATAACCTAAGTACCCTTCAGTGGATAAATGGATCAAAAAACTTTGGTACATTTACACAATGGAGTTCTATGCAGCAGAAAGAGACAGAGAACTCCTACCATTTGTGATTGCATGGATGGAACTGGAAAGTATCACATTTAGTGAAATAAGCCAGTCAACAAAAATTTAATACCACATGTTCTCACTTAATACAGGAGACTAATGAATAAACAAACAAAACAGAACCAGAGACATGAATAGAGGGAACACACTTTCAGCATGTAGAGGGAAGGGGGTAAGGGGGGGAGAGAAGAAGTCAAGGGAGGGGAATAGTTTAGTTAAGGATCTAGACACAAACACCACATGGAATTGATGGGGGGCGGATAAGGAGGGTGGGGAAAGGGAGAGCATAGGGGGGAAAATGGGATGAATGTAATATAACACCAATAAGAAAATTAAATAAAAAAAAGAAAATGTAAAAAACAAATAGTATTACTAGCATAAATCATTGTTAATTCTTCTATTGTATATTGGGAAGAATTTGTCAATATTAGCAGAAACTATTGTTTAGAGAATGACTCTAGCCCTGGTTGGTGGCACAGTGGATAAGGTGCCAGCCTGCAAACCCAAAGGTTGCTGGTTTGATTCCCAGCCAGGGCAACATAACGAGGTTGCAAGCCAGGTCTCCAGCCAGGTCTGTGGCTGAAGGTAGGTGAAAGGCAACCATATATTGATGTCTCTCTCCCTCTCTGCCTCTCTTCCTTTCCCTCTCTTTAAAAATAATAAATAAAATCTTAAAAAAAAAATGACTCTAACTTGAAAAAATAAATCATGATTGTTATGAAAAAAACAAAGCAAAACTAAATGAATGTGACCACGACAAACTGTGCTTCTGTGCAACAAAAGAAACCATCAACAAAATAAAAAGGCAATCAACCCAATGGGAGAAGATATTTATAATCAATACCAACAGGGGGCTATAATATCCAAAATACAACGAAGAATTAATACAACTCAACAACAAAAACCAAACAATCTAACTGAAAAATGGGCAGAGGACCTAATCAGACACTTTCCCAAGAAGACATGCTAATGCCTAATAGAAACTCCTATATGAAAAGATGCTCAATCTCACTGGCTATAACGGAAATGCAAATTAGAACTCCAATTAGATACCACCTTACACCTGTTAGAATGGCTACTATCAATAAGACAAAGAGTAACAAATGTTGGAGAGAATGTTGAGAAAAGGGAACCCTTGTACACTGCCGGTGGGTGTGTAAATTGGTGCACCCTCTACGGAAAACAGTATGCAGGTTCCTCAGAAAATTAAAAAATAGCGCTGCCATGTGACCCGGCAATCCCTCTTCTGAGTTTCTACTTGAAAAAATTGAAAACCCTTATTTGTAAAGCTATATGTTCCCTTATGTTCATTTCAGTACTTTTAACAATCGCCAAGGTCACTGTGAATAATTTAAGTGTCCTTTAATGAATGATTGGATAAAGAAGATGTGGTCATGTATATAATGAAATACTAGTCAAAAAAAGATGAAATATCATTTGCTACAACATGGATGGATCTTGAGAATCTTATGACACATGCAGTAAGTCAGGTGGAAAACAACAAGAACCAGGTCAATATACAAAAACAACCCTTATGGACACATACAACAATATGGTGGTTACCAGTGGGGAAGGGGTGGTTGAAGAAGGTAAGTGGGTCAAAATATGGCGATGGAAGAAAACTATTCTGGGTGGTGAGCCCAGAATGCAATATACAAATGTATTATAGAATTGTACACCCGAGGCTTATATAATTGGTTATTAACCAACATTATCCTAATAGTTAATTAAATTAAAAAAATAAAAAATGTTAACTTCTTATATGCTGTGTTTCTAGAGGTAAGGGCTGATTGAACCTAACTGGAACAGACCCAAAAAGAAACACTATTCAAACAGAGAAAAGAAGCCCCAAGGTCTTTGCTATTTGAGGGACCTAACAAACCTTGCAGTATTTCCTCAAGTATTTTAGCAAGCAGACTTTGGCTCAATTTGCGTCAGTCAGATCCTGAGTCCGAAAATGATTTCATTGATCTACTCTCCTCTTCAGTCTTAATGCCTCCATTGATTAAGCAACAGAGATTATGTGGGAGGAATATCATAACAGTAAAAATGAATGCTCTTTTGAAGTGTAATTAAAAAATGCTGCTGAAGAAGTTTTTGTATGTCAAAGATATTTAAAGACTTTCTTTACTAATGTGAAGGATTTTCAGCTTTAATTACTCCTCCCACCCTCACCAGAGAGGATGGAAAATAATCCTCCAGGTCATGAATGTTTTTGAAATGAATGGGGTCACCTGGGATCAAACAGCGCTAGTTCTTGAGAGGTCACTGAGCACCTCATCAGGAATTCGAGGCTCCCTGGGACTCCATGACCACCAAGTCAGTCAGTCACACTTCCTCCCAGGGCTGTGCTTGGTTATATCCCTAGGTCTCCTGGGCACTGTCAGAGCAAGTCTCTCCCTTGAGTTTAGAGAGTGATCCCTTGGGAAAGTCATGCCCAAGCGTGTACCATGGAAATCACCAGGGTTTCACACACAGCAGCACTGGGTTCACATCCTGCTTATTCTATGGAGTTCATATGTGTCCTTTTTGATTTTCTCATTTGTAAAATGAGGATGAAATCATGTAGACTAATTTGATACAGTTATGGTGAAGAACAGAAAGAGATGATATCTCTAAAAATCTTGGCAGAATACCGATCCATAAAAGTTGTTTTGTCAGTGTAGGCTCCATTGCCCTGAATGAGAGGTAAGGAGGCGCCGTGGGGTGCAGAGAGGAAAATGGGGGTTTTCCTTCAATCAGTGTGCTGAAAGGTAGAGAGGGTGCTACTGGCTTTTCTGTAACTCAAGTGAGAGACTTGCTCTGACAGTGCCCAGGACACCTAAGGATGTAACCAAGCACAGCCCTGAGAGGAAATGTGACTGACTGACTTGGTGATAAGGGGAACAGCACACACATCAGACAGATTGACAGATTCCAATACCCACTCCATCATCTTCTAACTACGTGCTTTTGACTAAGCCATTTAACCTATCTGCCCTATTTCCCTGGATGTAAAATAGTGCTAATGATACCTGACTCACAGGGATGCAGTAGACACGCACATCTGCTTGGCTAACCCATTTCTTTCATTCTCTGAGATGGGATTCTCTCAAGGAAGGGCTCTTATAGCCGTACATATTTCTCATGACTATGTTCCCTTGCTTTTCATAAAGGAAGAGATCAGGGGTCACCTGCCCTAGGAGAACCCAGCCCATTAGCTGGGCTAACAATCAGCTCTCTTCTGGGGGAGGACTAAAGGACATGGAAGAAGGTGCTCAAAAAGCAGCTCAGAGTGTAACGAGGAGTCAGTAGTAAGTAAAGACCAAAGTCCTATAAAGGCCACTTTCTGGTGTCTACGCTTCAACATACAACATTTCAGCCCATAGTAACTGTGATGTGAAAAGTTGGCACAAGCCTCTTGAACAGTGCAGGGGAGGAATTTTGCCCAGGTTTTGCCTTGGCAGCTCAAATCAAGACACTATCCTATCTTATATCCCTTTCATGCCAGAGACATTTCTAAATGAAGCATGTATTAGTTTTCTCTGGAAAAGCCTGACAATTTTTATGCTGGAAATTTTAATGCCATGATCCCAGTATAGGTACAATCAGATCAAGGAGTGCTTATTTTTAACAAGTTCAACTAGGAAACAGCAGAGGTGAAATACCAATGCTCACCGTGCATCTTTTTCATGGGCACCTTGGAGTCTACAGCTTTAGCCTCAGGAATGACTGCTTCCCTAACCTGTCCTCCAACCGTTCAGCTCATTAAGGGAAGCAAAAGGTACTTGGTAAGGATTACATGTCATTTTTCTCATTAACTAGAACAGGCACCATGGTGGGAAAAAGATAGCGGGTTTCAGCCAGTGTAATCTCAAGTCTCCAAGAAAGGAAATGATCTACTCCGTAAACAATAAACACAAAGAAATGCTTTCCTATTTTAGCATTAATCTCAACTATCAATCAATATGAAGACAGAACTTCTCTACCCATCAACGTACTTTTCATCTTTCACAGTGTTCCTTTTCTTTTCTCTTTTAATTCCTTATATGAGAGCTATTTCCTTTTCTCTCTTTGCTATACCAACATGAAGGTCATTTTCATTTCTATATTTTTAATAATTTTCATCCTAATTAAATTTTCTCAGCTGAATATACAGATGAGGTTTTGTTTTTCATGACAGAAAAGTCATTTATATTCATTTATTCATAATTCATATTCTCTTTCTCCCTCTACCCGCCCCACTCCCCACCCCCTAAACAGAAAGTTTCAGATTGGAATCAGCCGACAGTGTGATTAAAGCACTTCACACATTCCCTAAAGTTTTCACACAAGCGGAAAAAATTCTGCATTGTTTTGTAGATGTCAATAAGGACTTAGGGCAAAATACTATTCTTCTAGCGCTTTGCACTGTGCAGTAGTCACTTAAGCACAGCATGGCAACCCCTATAAACACTTTCATTTACGTGTTTGTATAAAAATCTGTGTTTATATATAGAGAAATACAGGTATCTATATATCTGTATCTATCTATAATTTGTAACCCACAAAGTATAATAATGTAAGCCAGGTTTCTTTTCAAAAGGAGCAACCAGTTCAAACGCACAGCTGGGTACAGCAGAAAGCACAATTAGACAAATTGGATTTAAGAGTTCCATAAGGTCTCAGCTGAGCCAGTGAATGAGAAGCTAAATGAAACGTTGTGATTGCTGCTCTGGTGCCTTGAAAGAGCAGACTGTGTGGCTATGTGTGTTTTGGGCAAAGAAAAGGCAATTACTGGGAGTTATGGAGTATAGTTGGCATTCCATGAAAGTTAGATTATACAGTTTTTCATAGAGGGCTGTGCTGGGAATAAAATGTTGTCCATGGCTTAAAGGGGGAGTCTGTTTGAGATGTGCCTAAAAGGAAAGACTTGGCAAATACTATTTTGGAGTTATTATTTTTTTGGAAAAAAAAGAAAATATAAAAATTTACATAATCTGTAACTTTTTAATAGGCTTATAGAAACTCTTAGAGAACGTTAAGCAAGGGAATACATTATATATTATTTCCTCTCTAGAAGTGAACTTTTTCAGCTAAAGCAGGTATATTCTGGAGAAAATAACGAGCCAAGTCTATAGTTTCAACATTTTTTTTTGCTATGAATACTCAAACTAATGACCAAATATTGAAAATAAGCATCCTTATAGGATTAGGAAGCTGAAATAAATGACCACTTTTTGCTATTTGCAAATAATCTTATTTGCAAATTTGTCTCAAGGCAACTGAATGAAAAGTAGATATTGTCTATCTATCAACAATCTCCCTGAAAAAAATGGGACAAAAAGGTAGTAGAGTCCTATCTTCTCAAAGAAAACATCTCGTATTAATAGACAAAAGTACCTATGAGTCCTCATGATACCAATATTTATGGCATCTGGGGCCTTGTTGCTCAGTGTGCAATTTAAAAACATATCCACAAAAATTCTTGCCAATGATAATCACTTCTTGTATGCTGATGCTAACCACTAAAACCTTTGTTGGCAATCTTTCACATTTAGTCCGTTCAACTTTATTTAAAATGTCTTAAACATCTCTAATTTGCAAAGCCTGTGCTAGAGACAGTGGCAAGTACAAAGATAAACAGAGTGCCCTTCTGCAAATTTATAATCTAGTGAGAGAGGTGGACAGATCTATTGGCAGCTTGATTGCTGTGCAACAGGATTTTCTTTATTCTGGTGATAAAGCAAACTATTAAGAGTATATTTTGCTTGTGTTACCATTTGAAGTATTTTTGCTAGTGTTATTTAAAAGGGGAATTCTTTTGTGTCACAGGTATGTTTGTGCAATCATTATGGTGATAAATATTATGATAAAGTATTACATAAGCCATTACACTAATGATCAAATAACTGTTTCCACGTTATTATGGCAAAAGTCCTGATTGTAAATCAAATGAAGACCCAAGCAAAAATAAAAATTTCATGTAATCTGATGAGGACATATAACTACCAAGGTTTCTCATGTATTTTTTTTAAAGATTTTATTCATTATTTTCAGAGAGAAGGGCAGGGAGGGAGGCAGAAAGGGAGAGAGGCATCAGTGTATGGTGCTTCTAGCTAAGGACCTGTCACCTGCCTCTAACTAAGGACCTGGTTGGAGATCTGGCTTACAACCTGGTTATGTGCCCTGACAGGGAATTGAACCAGCGACCTTTGGGTTCACAGGCCAGCGAAGGCTAGGTTTCTCATGTTTGACAAAACTTTAAATTCTTGTCAACGGTAGTCTATCAAGGTATCAAATTGCAAATGCCCTACTTGGAGATTAACCCTCTCCCACTTATTTACTATGAGAAAGCTTTTGGAAGTTGTATGCTTGCTAAGGGTACAGTGATTAAGATCATCGAAAAGGAATCAAGGTTGGTAAGAACAACAAATGTGATTGTTCTATGGCTAGCTTCTGCTCAGTCTGAACCTCTTTTAGAGAGAAAGAGAAAGTAGTCTCACATATCCTGAAAACTTCCAAAAATGCGGAGAGCAAAGGTTCTGTATAACGCTTCCTAGGTTAAATTAAAGATCTTTATTCTTGAGCAGGTACCCTAATACACCCTGACACAGAGAAGGATCTTTGCTGTAGTTCAGTGAATATTTACTGAATTAAATTACTTTATGTACTTTTCCAGGCCATCAACCATTATTAATCCTACCTTTGGTCTAATGATGGACCACAGAGAAATATCTTAAATTTTTGTGATACTATATTTTAATTCAGAACTCATTAAAACAAAAAACAAATGAGGCTGAAATAAATAATCATTTGGAATAACCCATTTATAATTAAAAATTGTACCTCATACTTTGGTGTGTTCCTGATTTTAGTTCCTAGCAAAATGGGTAATGTCAGAAATAGCGAATACTTTTTGTGTTAGGATCAAATATTTGTTAGTTTTGAATTGATAAAACTTTTCTCCAAACCTGCATATTTATGGACAGAATTTCTGGTCGGTAAAACCAAATTCAATGTTGATCTTGTCAGAGTGACTAGAAATGAGAACAAAAACACAGACAAACAAGAAAATAGAGACTTACTGTATCACGTTGCCTGTTATCTTTCCCAGATATTATCAAGAAGTAGTTCCATGTCAATAGTAACAACAAAACCAGTGGTATCATGTAGAGCTCAAAGTTCCAGACAACAAAGAGAAAAAGCTGGAGGAGAGAAAAGAGAAGAGAGAGAGAAAAAAAAAGTTGACTTTAAATTTCATTAAATGGACTTTCTTATCCATACTCCACTTCAAAAAACACAAAACTATATGCTTCAGAACAAAAAGATTTATCTTGAAACAAAGTCTTGCAACTTTTTAGGCATTTTTATTCAAGCACAAGTGACCCTTGGAAAGTCACAAGTGAGGAGTTTTTTTTTTTTATTTTGTTTAATTTCTATGAAGAAAAACTAATATCATTGCATTATCAACAAGGCAATTTTAATTTTTTTCCTTCAGTGAATTAGTGATAGGTTGAACAAAATATAGTTTTGTTTTAAAGGCAGCAAAATGAGCTTCATCTACATTGTCAAAATAGCTGGTCTACCTGCCTTAATAATAAAGAATGAATCCCTACTTAATATCAGGGACTTTTCACAAAAATCTCACTTGGATAACACAAAGTAACAAGCATAATAGGCAGATGAAATTACCAACTCTATACAAGAGCCTCAAAGATTTCATGTTACCAATAGAAGCACTACTGCCAACAAGTGTAAAAAAGATTGGCTTAATAGTCAGCTCAGCATCACCACAGAAATAAAAAGGCTATTTCAAAAAACAAATAATTTTGCCAAAGAAAATTTTAAAATGCCCCTTTCTCTTATCGTTTAAAATTACCTACATCTCTAAGTACACAAATGATTTTTTAAATTGTGAGACAAATATTAGATTAAGAACTCCCCTAGGTGGGCAGAAAGGGCCACTCTAAGAGTATCTGCATTATAAATAACTAGCATTGGCTATAACGTAGGACTCTCCCACATCCCCATCAGGCTCTTATAACCCTGGACTGATGGTTGAAAATTTCCAGGTCTGTGGCAGCTGCTGCTAAATTAAGATCATGTCAAATCAAATGATAGTTAAAAGCCAGTTTCCTCTCCTGAGGCCATATAACCTGTGGGCACCCACATATTTTCCCTTTGGTTTCATCCCCTGTACAATGGGAGTGATTCTAGTGTCTGCCTGAGATGCTGTGAGAATTAAATAGCTGAAACATTTTAAGGATTTAAACACTACTTAGTATCCAGTAAATGCTCCAAACATATCATTGTGTAAATAATATCAATACTTGACAAAACTCAGGTTAACTATTGACTAAGGTCCTCAGGTAATGCATATTTTAATAGTGAAAACTAGGAAGTCATCTGCCTGCTAGGACTTAACTGAACCGTCGTGTAACTGGGAATTTGAGCCAGATGGCAACACGAAGTCCTTGCATTTGATAGACCAAAAGAGTTAGCAGCTTTGGTCTAAGTTGCTAGTGTCGGGAATAGCAGACGGGTCATTTGAAGCCTTCTTAATAAACCTCAGCCAAGTCTACAGCCTATTAAAATGGCAGAGAGAATGAATCTGTATGAAGTGGTTCTGAGCCTTAGAAAGTCATTCTGCCCCTCTTTTAATTTCTAAACAGAGGTCTAGAGATCTAATTACCTCTAACATCCTTTCTCTAATATTTAAAGCAGCATTATGACATTACTGTATCATTAATGTCACACTTTAAATGTGACATTAAATTTCAAAAATTGTATATTTTACTGAATTATTTGACATTTAGAACCCAGATAGCTACCAAAAGCATAAATAATGATTTAGTAACCCAAGAAATGAATTTTGGACAGAATTACATGGTAACTATAGATTTAAATTCCTGGGGAAAAAAATCATCTCAATATGTCAATACATGAAATATGAACCATATCTCCTCTTTCACCAGAAAGGTGAAAACAATTTTCATACAAGGAAATATTTTCCTTTAATTTTTAAAATTCATACATAAATTTTAATTGGTAATTGATTATTGTATTAAAATGTACTTTTAAAAGATAGTTCTTTACGTAGGCAGTAAATTAAGGCAAATTTGGCAGACATCAACACACAGAGGGAAAATTATTTTTAGCAAGAATCCACACTAATTCTTTACACATTTATCAATAAATTTTAAGTAATCACTAGAATACAAGTTCTTATGGTTAGGGACATTTTCTTTCTGTTCACAGTTCTATCCCCAGAGCCTAGAACAATGCTTGAAGCACAATGGATACCATATATATATAGATATATATATGCTGAATTAATGAGTAAGTGGACACTAGGTTTCCAAGTCATTTAACATAAGTCTTCTTAATTATTTGTATTAGTAAATGTATGATAGAACCACTGTATAAAACCAAATGACTTCAGGAAAATGTATACAGAATTACAACTTGGGATGCCACTAACAAATTTCTCTCTGATGTACGTAAGATAGAAGTGCCTTGTACTTCTAGAAAGACTTTCCATCCTTTCAATGTAGTCATGCCCTGCCTTGTGTATTATGGTCTGACCACAGTCTTTCCTTTTTGGTGTTTTTTGCTGAGAACATCCACTTGACTCAGTGTGTTTTGGCCTCATATGATTTCATTGCTGAATACGTCAATTGTAACTATTTTTAACCTGTTGAGTGAGTATGTACACTATATTTCCCCTTGCAATAGCTGCTCATTAGTATTAAAGTCACATTTCTGCTCAGAATAAACTTACTTGTAGTGTCCATGTACTGCTGTTAGTTTTAGGCTAGATGTTACATAGAATAAACTTTCTAGATAATAATCCTGTAAGTAATCAAAACATTTATCATGCCTTTTTCTTCTCTAGGTTCAACACCACTAGTTGCTTCAATCACCAGTTACCTGGTGTGGTTTCCAGTATTGTACATGACAGACATCTTCTTCTCACCACATACAAATCAATACATCAGTAGCTTTCTTAAAGTACAGCACTCAGAATTGACAACACTTCTCATGAATGCCTATGGTTATTGATATGCCCTTACAACATGAGCACCAGATTTCAGGATGGAGAAATAATACAAAAGAAAGACAAAGGAAGAAATTACATCAGTTTTGTGGATTCTAGTAGTTTAAAAATAGTCCCTTTTCCTATTATGTGTTCTTTAAGAATCTATTTTTTTGGTAACTATGTAAGGAATCCATGATGTTATGTTGGAAATATCTTTAAAAAAGTATACGGTTATTTCTGAAAACTACAAGACATTGAAGAAAGAAATTGAACAAGATACAAATAAATGAGAGATTATATTTTGCTCATGGGTTAGAAAGATTAATATTGTAAAATATCCTTATTACCCGAATTAATACACAGATCCAATGCAACCCCTATTAAAACAACAAAGGCATCCTTCTCAGAAACAGAAGAACTAATCCTGAAATGTATATGGAACCACAAAAGACCTCAACATCCAAAGAAATCTTGAGAAAAAACAGTGGGAAATATCATGCAACCTGATATTAAAACTACACTCAAAAACAAAATAACCAAAAACAGTGTATTTCTAAAGAAAAAAACCAGACACATAGATTAATGAAACAGAATAGTGCACCAAGAAATAAATCCCCACTTACTTGGTCAATTAATCTATGACATAGGTGTCAAGGAAACAATGTTGTAAAGATAGTCTTTTTGTTAAGTAATGGTGGGAAAACTGGACAGATACATGCAAAAAAAAAAAAAAAAAAGAAATTGAACCACTTTCCTACCTCATAAACAAAAATAAACTCTAAATGAGTTAAATGTTAGATGTAAAACTATAGAACACTCAGAAAAAAGAAAAAAAAACGTAAGTAGTAAACTCAAACACTAGCAATATCATAAAACTAAACATCAAACAAATAATGCAATTAAAAATTAAGCAAGGGACTTGAATAGACAATATCTGCCAAGATCACACAGATGGCCCTACAGACATAGAAAAGATATTCAATATTCACTACCATCAGGGAAACGCACATGCAAATCACAATGAGATACTACCTCGCACCAGTCAGAATGGCTATTATTAAGAAATCAACAAACAACAGTATTGGTGAAGAAGTGAGACAAGGGAATCCTTGTACACTGTTGGTAAGACTTAACATCAGTGTAGTTACAATGGAATACAATATGAAGATTCTTCAACAAATTTAAAAATCTGAATATATATTCAAAGAAAAAACACAAATTTGAAAAGATGCATGTACCCCACTGCCACCTATGTTCATTGCAACATTAATAGTAATAGCCAAGATATGCAAGCAGCTTGAACGTCCATCAGTTGATGAATGGATGATGAGGATGTGACACACACACTGGAATATTATCCAGCAATTAAAAGAAAGAAATCTAGTCATCTGCGACAACATGGATGGACCTAGAGGGTATTATGCTAAGTAAAATAAAGTCAGACAAGACAAATACAGTATGGCCTCACTTACATGTCAAGTCTAAAAAAGCAAAATAAATGAATGAACAAAAGAGAAGTAGATTCAGACATAGAGAATAAGCTTATGGTTGTAAAGGGGAAGTAATAAAGGGATGGGAACAAAAAAAAAAAAAAAATGAAGCCATACACAAAGAGATCTTTGAATAAATTCTAGATACAAAAACATTTTTTCTTTCTGAATATCAGACTGCGGATTTCACAAGTTCATGTGTTAACAATAAACTGTATTTATTAAACACTTACTATGTGCAACGTAATGCTGGGTATTCAAATTCAGATCTGACATGGTCTCCGGACTCAGATTGCTAAGGATCTCTAATAAAAGCAATTGTATTAGGCATGTTTCCAATGCCTGGGAGCTGGGAGGATCTTTTAATCAAGAGAGTTTTTAAAGGAGGAAGGGCATTTTTCAGCTCATTCTCTTCACACTGAACTTCACTTATCTTTGCGGCTCACCAGCACTAATATTGATCCCCTCCTCTTCCCTGCAAAAAGCCAAGATAACTTAAGGCGGAATCTTTGATGTTTTACTAAGACAGCAAGAGAAGGAAGGCAGCTCAGAGAAACCCCACAAAGACCAAGACAGTGCAGGATTTGTCTTGTTCTTGACCACACTTTTTTCATAGATTTGGGGGCAGAAATAAATAATGCACTAAAAATGTGGTAAAAAAAAAATCAAAAAATCACAAAAATAAATCAGTATCACACTCACACAAATATTTTATGTTTATATAAATATAAGCCCTGGCTGGTGGTACAGAGGAAGCCCTGGCTGGCGGCACAGTAGAAAAGGCACCGGTCTGCAAACCCAAAGGTCACTGGTTCAATTCCCCAGCCAGGCACATAACCAGGTTGCAAGCTGGGTCTGCAGCCACATCCGTGGCTCAAAGCAGATGAAAAAGGGAACCATGCATTGATGTCTCTCTCCCTCTCTGCCTCTCCCTTCCCCTCTCTCTCTAAAAATAATAAAATAAAATCTTTAAACAAGTCCTAAAAAATATATATACACACACATATGTGTATATACATGTGTACATGTATATACACGTGTACATGTATATACATATATGTGTATACACACACACATATATATATTATAAAATGCCTAACATTTTATCTCAACCCAGTACTTTCAGAACCCCTTTTGCCTGTGCGGGACATTGAAAGAGGACTTGATGATTGTAGAATTTCTCAATGTTAAATTAGGTAATAAGGACTCTCGCATATGTGTATTTAATTTCTTTTGCCTCCATCACTATGGTATTCTTTATTTTTCCTCTGTTTCTATCACATCCTTTCCCCATTTCTCCCAATGCTTTTATCATAAGTAAACTTGGACTATGTTTTACTTTCATGAAATCCATGCCCCCATTCCAAACAAAACATCTAGCCCTACACTAGTTATCCTCGTTCAGTACAGACTAAAACTATTCCAAAAGTTTGGTGGTTTTCTTTTTGAAGTCAATAGCTTTTATAACTTACAATTAGAATCCTATAGCATATCTTCATCAGATATTATCAGTCAAATGGTAATAAGTACATATAACCTCCTTTATTAGAAAAAAAGATATTGAGAGTTTTACTCATCATTCTGCATGTTAGAAGCTCCCTGTCAATCTGCTTTGGGCTGCCAGCCATGACCAGGGGACCCTTCAAGTAGCTGCTGCAGCATGGTGTCGTGGAAAGAGAGTGGGCATTTGAATCTGTAGTGTTCACAGCCAAGCTCTCTGGTCACTAGTTATGTGATCCTGGTTAAGGGACTACATTTCTCTTGGTTTATCACTTGAAAAATGAAACTCACAGTATTTACTCTGCAGATTTGAGAAGGCGATTAGCCTAGTGCCCGGCACTGAGAATATGCTCATGGAGCAGTAGGTGTTATTACAAGTAGGAATCTACTAGCTCATCCGACGGATACTATTTTGGCCCTTTTTGCAACTCATCCCTTTTTTTATGTCTCCCTGGAATCTGCAGATAATGGTTGTTTTAATCATAAGCGCTATGTTAAAGAAACCATGCCAACTACAGGAGGGAAAGATGATGAGATGAGTGCCATTTTCAGGATTTTTATCTTTAGCTTGTGGTGTTGTGATGACTGCCTGCAGTAATAACCCCGTCTGCTTATGTCTCCCTGTATACATGCATCTTGTAATACCCTCCCACAGTGACACTGGGAGCTGGCATATGGCTTGTGTGGGCCATGCAAAGAGTAGCAAATATGATGAACACAGAGACTTATGAAGCGCTTGCTCACTGGACTTGGCCCCCTGCACTCTTAGAGCCTCGAGCCACCATGCCAGCAAGCCCAGGCCTCCGTGCGGCATGATTCAAGTCATGTGGCACAGTTGCCCCCATGCCACCAGCTGAAAGCCAGACAGCATCCAGCAGCAAAGCTGCCAAACTGACCAGAAGCTGACCAGAGATCCATGCGGGGAACAGCAGAAATAGCCCACCGAGCTTGGTCCAAATTGTTGACCTAAAGAATCGTCACTACAAAAATGGAGTTACTTTAAGCACGAATTATGGTTTTTTTATAGTGTAAAAACTCACTGGTACCTAACAGTATGTCTCCAATGGACAACGTGGTGTGGTCCAGAAGTCTGCAAAAACTGACTTTAATTTTATTTCTGCTAGTTGATCGTCATAGGACCTTGGGCAAGTTAGTTACCCTGTTTCATTTAAGTATATTATATATACAATGGAGATGATAATACCTGCTTATTTCACAAGTTGAAATAAGTGATGTAATATATGCAAAAATGTTTTATCATAAATTACTATCAATTTAATGTCTTTCATATTTAAAATTATTTCTGAGAAGTTAGAGGCTTTATAAAGGAATACAAGATAACTCCGCATAATAATTGTTCTTTGAGCAATTAAAGAGAATGGGTAGTGTTCCTTAGGGGGATTTATGTGTGGTAGGGGAAGAAGGGATTTGTTGGAAGAAAGTCACAAGTATTAAACACAGGGGTTGCACTTAATATTTTTACTAATAAGCCCAAATCTGTACAGAAACTCATTATTAGTAAATGGCAGTCGCATCAATGTGGATTTTGTGAACTCTGAAGTTAAAACAAACGCTTTAAATGTGAACAGGTCCTGGCTGGTGAAGCTCAGTGGATTGAGCACTCGCCTGCGAACCCAAAGGTCACTGGTTCAATTCCCCGGCCAGGGCACATACCCAGGCTGCAAGCCAAGTTTCCAGCTGGAGGCAGGTGAAAGGCAACCATGCATTGATGTTTCTTTTCCTTTCTTCCTTCCCCCTTCCCCTCTAAAAATAATAAATAAAATCTTTTAAAATAAGTGTGAACAATTTTTAACCTCATGCCCATAGATGAAAAAGAAGTTGTTCTGAACTAGTTTTATAAACGTCAATTCCTGTCCATAATTTTTTTCACTTTTAAATCTCCATTTTTTTATCTAAATGTTATCAATACTGTGAACATCGATGTCACAAAACTCAATCCTTCATTACATACTTGAGCAAGGCTTTAAAAGCAATCTACATTTAAATCATGAGCAGTCAGAATGGCATTTTGGAAAATACGTAATTCACTGAAAGGTAAATAATGTAACTTGTCAAGTATCTTATATCGCATTGCACAGAATGAACTTGAGGGAAAAAGTCCTGAGAAGCAGGCCAGGAAGACAAAAACTATTATCTCAATTTTACAGATGAGGAAGCTGAGGCTCAGGAGTTTGTTTGCCTACTGAAAGGCAGACCTAGGTCTTCTGTTCCCAACCAGGGGTGCTCTACCCACAATGCTCTACACCCTCTGAGGTGAGGGATTTGATGTAAATTTTAATGCCCTGAAGGCATTGATTATTTAGAGACAGATTATTTCATCTGTATTTTTCCTCATCTATGTCTATTCCTTCTTGCTTTGGGATAATTCCTTTTGCATTAGTGGCAAAAAATGGAATACTACTACGTAGGTATTCTGGTAAAGATTTGGTATGATAAAGCGGTTAAAAACTAATCATTGAAATGAGCTTTGTGGAGCCAGTTTTATTCTTTTCTTTCTTCACTATCTCAGTTGGTTCAAAATAAAAAAAAGTTGGCTATTCGGAAGGTTTTTATTAAGTGGGGTTTTCTTCTGTCCAAAATGTTCAGAAGGGGTTAGCAAGATGGTTGTAAAGGCAAAAGGTGGAAAATGAACAAACCAATTACATTTTTATAGTAAAATAAATAAATAAATAAATAAAAAGCCAAAGACAAATCAAACAAAAATCCTTTCCTACTCAGAAGGTAAATGAAGTGGGCTAAGACTTCTCACTTCTATTTCAACAAGGTAAATTACAGAGTGAACAATTTGAAATATTAAGATTTTACATCAACACCATTTCATGCCTGTCTTGCACCCATTAAGACTTTTATTTCTGTGAGTCTGGGGTTTTTAGCGTCCCAGGCAGGCCCGGGCCACTCGCATCATCCCACCAACTGATGCTCTCACTTAAGTGCAGGGGAAGATGCCTGCATTCAATGATCATTCGGTAGGACACATGATAGTATCCCTGGGGGAGCACACTTCAAAAAATTACCTAAGTTGGAATATTGAATATCCTATTCTTTTGCAAACTACAGTATATTTTAAAAAGAAATCTCATCCAAAATGATTAACACTTCCTACTGTTCAGGAAAAAAGCCTGCCCTTTCAGGCTAACAGCTGTGGATCATTAGCTCGCCAGTGATGAGATGTGTTTGATGAGTATTTTTCTTTCTAATTAAGAGATGAGATTCTCTATTTGACTGTCTCTTCAAAAAAGAAGTGAAGACAAAATTCTCTGCCTACATGGAAAGGCCATCTTCTACAAAACAATTAATTATTTCCCAACCCTTTTAGAAAATCTTTTTCCTCCCTAATTTCAATTCATTTTTGCCTTAAAACTTAATACATTTACACCCATACCTTCACAGTATTAATCCATTTTTCACCCAACCTTCACCCTCTGACTTTTCTGTTTCATTATTCATCAATCTTTTTACAAATAAAATAGAATAAAAAACATTAAAAATACATATATGCATACCTTAACACACAGCATTTGGTAAGGAAATATCCTCTGATGTGAGTGAGGCCTCAAATTAGAGGCCTCTCTAATTTAACTACATGGTATTTGCCTTCGGGGGAATTAGGCAATGCTTAAAAAAAAAAACCAAAACACTTAAAGGCACCCAATAACAATATAAGGAAACGTATTTCGCATTCACCAAGACTGGCCTGAAAGAAGAGAGCTAGGAAATGTCAGGTGAGATCTCAGCTACATGGCTTTTCTTTCTGACAATGCCATCATCAAGGTTATCAAGTTCCTGAATTAAAAACATAATTCAAAAGAATAGTAAGAAGCAAATGAAAACACTGTTTGTAAATTAATTCCTTAATACTTTCTGAAATAAGGAGAGAAAGGAGAAAAGGGAGAGAAGTTGAGGGTCAACTCAAGCATTTGGGTGCTGTGCGATAGTCTCTCCCTCAGGGCATGTGGAAATACTCAGGTATGTTTTTAGCTGTCCTAATGGCTGCTGGTGTGCAACAGAGCAGGTTCAGGCATTTAGTGTGGGGGGCAGGGGTGTAAAACACCCTCACACAGGTGGAGCAGTTTACTACAATAAGATTTTCCCGTCCAAATGCTAACAACACAGCTCATTGAGAAACACTGACTTTCTCACATAGACAACAGAATATCCTACAATTACCCTAGAAAAGAAGAAACAGTACATATCTATATATACAAAGGTATCTGAAAGGTGTATTTCCTAGATGATAACATGAATTATGACTGAAGGATTCAGGGAAAGACAGTAGTAGAGGGAAAAATACACTCATAAGCATTTGCTCTAGATTCTCTTTGCCATCTATTAATGTTTAATACATCTTAACTATAAGCCTAAAGAAGAACTGGAGGTGAATCTTCTCTGCCTATTTGTTTCCCTTTGGATTAAGACAGGCTATGCACATCATCATCAGAGTCTGCAGAACTGCATCTCTGGAAAGGGGGTGGTTTCACCTTGATTTTACTGGCGAGATGATACCACCATCTGCTCTAAGGTCTTTCCTTCTGGTTGGTTCCACTAAAGCCTTTGTACCACTGCCATTCAACAGAGGAGAGATCGGCAAAATGAGCCTAATTAATTCCAGTATCATGATAAACTTCTTAAGGTGGCTTGAAAGTATGACACACTGCTCTCTTGAGGAGAGGCTTTAGTTTGCTTGGACAATTGCCTAAAATAAATGACAGAGAGCTGGTAACAACCTTATGAGACCCATTGGATCACTCCAACTTGTTCTGCTATTCCCTGCGGTCATGCCACCGATGCCTTATCATGCTCAGGTTCCTATCCAGGGCCTCGGTCTCCATTAGAATGAAACTTGCCTATTTCCCTCCACTGCTTTCCTTCCAAGTAGTTTCACCTAGACACCAAACTGACAGGAATTTTGTTGTGTTTTGGGGGGTGTGCATGCATGTGTGTGTGATTTTTGTGTTCAGAGAAAAAAGTCAAAGTGCACTCTCTACAAAATGATCCATTATATTAATTAGGCACATTATGTCAAGAGAACCATCTATGTCTATCCTGATGACAAAATGAGTATATGGTTAGGATTAAAAAAAAAAGAAAAAATTGGTTGAGTTCAAAGGCACAGTTTTGAATTAAATGCACAAATTACTTAGTTCACTTACAGATAGTGTTGAAAAATCATTATTTATACAGATTTACTTAGACTTACAAAATACACATCAGAAAGTCCCAATTCTTACTGTATGAAATTGTACACTGGGTTTTTGAAGTTGCTATCTGAAACTTCAAGTCCACAATCTTAGTGCATTCATGCCTTTTAGAAAAGCATGGCTTGACTCCATCTGTTAAAGGAGCAAGCATGACAACTACATAGGACTCATTTGAAGATGTCTTACATGCAACCCATGGAAATACCTACTAAAGAATCTCCCCAATGAAATGGACCAAAACAACCTAAAAAATGGAGCTATCAACTAATGCTAGCATAATGCACACTACTTTCCTTGATGGAGATATTATATCAATAGTATCTGCCAGCTGAAGGCTGGGGAAGTTATTTTTTTATTTAGATATTTTCTTATTCTTTTTCAGACTACAAGTTGCACTGATATTTCCTGTCATTTTTATCAGTCAGAGATGAAAGGCTCTGGCTTTGCTTTGAAAACACTGACAACTCCAAAATGCAAAGCCCAGAGTATGTCCAACTTAGCATCACATCAACCACACATGAATAGCTGATAAGAAATCCCTGCAATGTTGTGAATTTAATGTTAGTAAAAGTTTGGATGTAGAATGAAAGCTACAAATACTTTTAGATGCTGGTAGAATGCTGATTCTCTGAGATCCCTTTCATTAGAAATCAGTACTTTACCTAGAAGTTTGTAATGCCTACAGTGGTACCAAACACAGTTGTGTTTTTTTATTTTCATTGTTTTATCATTCACAGTAATTCTGTGTTCAAAATCAGGCTGCATGCAGAATTATTCCTGCAGATTACAGATCAACACAGATCTCCTGTCTTCAATGACCGAATATGGACAATTAAGTACAATAGGTGAACTGGTGGTATTTGGTTCATGAGGAGATTGCTGGTGCTAAATAACAAACACTCTAAAAAATACTTAAGGACGACATCAAAGAAACATGTAATAATGAGTTAAGGCTATTACACTCTTTGAAGCTTGTGTTTCTCTAGTTTTCCATTCCTCCAGGATTCAACTGGTTCTGGAAGGACCCATGACTATCTTATTAGTATAGGTAAAGAACAATCCGTGCTGTAATTATTTTCTAAGTTAAAAAAGGTGTTTTAATGTTGGTTCTTAATTTTTCTTTTTCCTTTTCTTTCACTTATGCCTTCAGTGCCAATGAAAAAGCCATCCCCCCCCATTCTATTCCAATCATTTTATAATTTTCTGATATTACACCATGCCTTTTAAGTTTACAAACTACTGTTAAACAAAATTGTGGGGTTAAATTTTTATTTTTCCCACAATTTTATTGAGGGATACTGTCATGCAAATGTGCCATTCCTATCTATTTTCTAGGACTTCAGAAGTGCTGTAAAATTTTGTTAAAGCTTATTAAAGAGAGTTATCTTTTTCATGTTTAAAGACTTGAATCGGTTCCATTACTATTTTGAAATAGGTTATTAATTTCCCTCTTTGCGTGTGTAAATGCTGGTCTAGATACACAAATCGGATACTGATGTTCACTGATATATACAACATACACTTTTCCCCTAAGCTTGAAATCTGGCTTTCAAGCTATCTTTATCATGAACAGGTACAATATTTAGGGCAACAGCTGGCAATGAGTTGCTCATGGGGGGAATCTCCCTCTGTTCTGTATTCCATGCCAGAAAATAGGATACCCAGCTAACAAGTGAACACATGCTAGTGAAGCCTGTGACACGAGCTATTTTAAAAATTAGTCCTGTAGTGCCTATGTTTCTCCTTCTACCTCAATGAACAGGAACATCTTTTAAAAAAAGCAATCAATTATAGTGACTGCTTTTTTAATGCAGTAATGGATATGCAGAGGGTTGTCCTCTGTCAAGTTTGGGGGTAGTTGGTATCATTCTGATTCACCCCCATTCAAATTATCTTCCTCAGATTTATTCACCTTATCACGAGCATCTCCCCCGGACTACTGGTTTCTGATCTTTTTACTCCTTCGTAATATAACCTAGCAGTTACTGCTGGTTATTCTTTGTCCAGATTTAATATCTTCATTTCAATCTTAAAATCACAGAGCCAAAGTCAGAGAGTGGGTTTTTAAAATTTTTACCCTCACAAATAGATTTAAGACCTAATAATATCATATATTTCCTCTATCTTACGAGCTTCGGAAACTTCATCTCCCATTCTGTCTTATAATTTTCTAATTTTCTCCTTCACTGGTCTCATTCCCCCCAATCCCTCTGTTCTGGAAAAACTTCAAGAGTTATGTTTAGCAGCTCTAGCTATGTCTGAACATTTCTCTTTGCAATTCAAATAATCATCTGAGGCTGATTTTAACAGCCTCCTTTCCTCCACTCCATCTTTTACCCTTGCTGTGTAATGTTTACTGATGAATGTCTTTCTCTCATTTCTTAACAGATCTAAGTGGTCTAATTGCTGCACGGGAAGCCTAGAGGTTTGAACACTAAGTATACTTTTCCCTTGGCTATTTTCCATACCTCTAAACATTCTCTTAAATGCAACAGGGCTTGGGTTGCAATGGTAACAGAAGTTATCAGAGAACACTAGTTTAGACAGCAAGCAAGCCGAACTCCAACTGTTCAAACAGCCTGACTTTTACAGTAAAAGGAAAGGCCCTGGGCCAAGACCACTGAGATGAGCAGGTATTTTTAGTTCACTTGTAGGCCAGCTCTAATGTAATTCTGAAATGTTTTCTTCAAACCAAACCCAACTTTTTCAGGGCTGTCCAAATCTGTTTTCTTTTATAGCAAGTACAAATTCTTGGAGCAAGGGAAGCATGCGTATCATTTGCAAGGCTGCTGCGTGCCGATGGTGTTGATGCCCGGTGGCTCAAATTAGTCTGCAAAACAGATGAGCGCATTGCAATTAGCTCTTGTCAAACTGTTAGAAATACAAAAACCGTTTCCACTGTAATAGAAATTACGAAAAAGAAAAATTTCTCATCTCATTGTCAGCCAAAATAGTTCCTGAAATGTCTGGTAGTTTAGGATTCCAGAGTTCTAAAAGAAGGCCAATTCATTTTCAGAAAGCTTTCACTGCCTTGACATGAGGATGCTGAGATGTGTTATCTTTCAGGCGTTCCTGTCGTATTTGACTCCTGTAAAACTTCCTTTCTAAAAATGACCTGTTGGGAATGGACACATTTTGTTCAGCCACACACAGTACTGATGTACGATTCTCAGCACTTAGACTTCTTTGAGTAGATTTTTAATCAAGATTTTCTGAGTTTTTTTCTAACAGTGTGTTAGCATGATCAGTTTTCCTGAATAAATAGTGTGTTCTGTTAAACAAAAGAGGGCTCAATCAAGGAGGCAGAATTGTATGTCCTAATGGGAGAACTTTGATCCTAAACTCTCAGGCAATGTTTATCAGTCTCTTAATGATGACTTACTTGGATATTTATTGTTGAGACAGTGACTCAATAGACTATATTTTGCCCAACATTTAAATTATTCAGGAAGATTCTGGAGCTCTCTGGGATTTAATGTCTTCTCAAAGTAAAACATGGGCTATTAATAAGTGTTGATTTCAAAGAGTAAGTTTAAATACTAACCAAAGGTAGTACAGTTTGAGATTAGGTCAGATACACCAAAAATTTACCCCCTTCTGGTTACTTTCAGAAATTTCCCAAAGACATTTTCAGGTAAAAAACTGTTGGAATAAGCAGGATGGTATCAATGTATCTTTCTTGAATTTGACAAAATTACAATATATAAAACTTAACACAAAATTGATCAGAGCTAAATCTATAAAACCTCTAGAAGAAAAGAATTCATAGATATAACACAAAAAAGCACAACCTAAATATGTATTTAAAAAATTAGACTTCATCAAAATTTAAAACTTGTGCTTCAGAAGTCACCATTAGGCCTTGGCTGGTAGCACAGTGGATAAGGCACCACCAGCTTGCAAACCTAAAGTTGTTGGTTCAATTCCCCAGCCAGGGGACATAACCAAGTTGCAAGCCAGGTCTCCAGTCAGGTCCATGGCTGGAGGTGGGTGAAAGGCAACTATACATTGATGTCTCTCTCCCTCTCTGCCTCTCTCCTTTCCTTTCTCTCTGGAAATAATAAATAAAATCCTAAAATAAAAAAGTCACCATTAAGCAAATAAAGACAATCCACATATTGGGACAAAATAAATGAAAATTATACACACACTTGATTAAAAATACTTGTATCCAGAGTATAAGAAGGGCACTTAAAACACATGAATGGCTAAGAAGCACATAAAAATATAGTCTACATCAGTAGTCACTAGGGAAATATAAAGTAAACCAGAATGCGATACTGCTTCACCCACTAGAATGAATATAACCAAGGCAGAAGGTAACAAATGAAGATACAGAGAAATTGAAATTCTCATGCATTGCTGGTAAGGATGTAAAATGGGGCAGTCACTTTAGAAAACAGTTGGGGAGTTTCTTAAAAAGGTAGGTGAACTTAACATATCAACCAACAATTCCACTCCTAGTTATCTATCCAGAAGAACTAAAAACATATGCCTACATAAAGGCTTGTACAGGAATAACAGCATTATTCATGAGACTCAAAATGGAGGCAACTCAATTGTTTATCAACTGTTGAATGGACTATGGAAACATGTTATATCCACGCAATGGAATACTACAACAATAAAAAGAAGATGCTGTTGACACAGGCTATGCCATGGACTCAGGAACATTATGCTAAATGAAATAAGTTAGATATAAAAAACCACATGTGTGAGATTCCATTTCTGTGGAATGTTGAGAAAACAGTAAATCACTGGAGATAGAAAATAGACCCCTGGTTGCTAAAATCCTCAAGTGGGAACAGGAGTTACTATAATTGGCATGAAGGATCTTTTTGAGTGGCTGATCATAGAACTATAAATTTACTAAAAATGAGTGAATTATGCACTTAAAATGGGTTGTTTTATGGTATATAAATCATACTTCACAAAAGTTGTTAAAATAAGATGCAATAACTCTTGTGAAAGTAAATCCTAATCCAAAGAACTGAGGGAAAGTGGGCTGAGGCCATGAATGATCACAGATCTTGGATGTACCTTGCCCATACTCTCAAAATATTTAAAGTGCTAGTGGTGACACCATCTACATGGTGATTCTTCAGACAGTTGCTGCTCCTTTGAGTTCAGATAAGTTTTACAAAGGCTATTAGGAAATAGCTAAAGCAAACATTGGTGTCAATCATTGCTAATTACAGTCAGGAAAGTAAGGTCCTAGAAGCAGGTGATGAGAAAATGGTGGCAAAATGCAACCTCCCTAAGGTGAGACTGTTATGGTCAATTTTGAAAAAGAAAATGTTAAATTTTCCTTACCCTCAGAGTAAGAAATGGCTAAATGGATGCAAGAAAAATGCTATGAAAACACTCAGAGAAGATATGGGATAAAAATGGAAAAAGAATGAAGGATAGCTTAGAGCAACTGGCTAAAAGAAAAAAAAAAAAAGTCAAATAAAGCAAAACAGAACAAATCTTAGGAGAATGGCAATAGAGCATACAAGGTCATCTTCCCTGCCCAGAAGAAAGCACTATGGATAAATATGACACTGTTTTCTTAGTTTACAATCATGCTGGGGAGCTCTTTTAATTTGGGCATAGAGTGTTAGGCTTTCATTTGAATTCATCAGGGATCCCTATTACCAAGTTACCCCCAGTACCACCTATCAGGAAATAAAACTCCTCACCCTCACTTCCATCCACAAAAATAGTAGGAAAGCATTAGGAGGGATTTGTTTTATTTTTCTGGTCAGCCACAGTCAGCAGCTCCCTTTGGTTGATTGGGTTTGTTTTCTTTTTTTCTCGGGATATTACATCAAGAAAATAGAAATGAAAACTGCTGAACACAGCAGGAAGAGTGAAATAAATCTGAAAACTGCTTCCAACTGTTTTTATTCAAGCACTTCTAAAACTTCAGGATAATCCTGTATCTTCCTATATTCCTCCATACATTACAAAATTTTGCTTTTCACAACAAAGCTTAATACATGTGTTTGTATGTTAACTAAATTATATCCGGCCTGGAGAGAAGTAGGTGAGCCCTGGCAGATTTCCCATTGTTCTAACAACCAGTTTCTCTTTTTATCAACTGCTGCAATCTAATCTGGCTCCCCGTTCTGCTGTCAGTGCCACAGAGCTCTTCTGTCTCCCAGAGCGACAGGTGTGGCTTTGTCCTCCAAGTGCATGACACCAGCAAAATCCAGCTCACCTTTCAGAAGCTCACTCTTGTGGCAACATTGCACTTCTTTCATTTACGTCTTTGCCTTTCAGGCATGTTTGACCACACTGCTGTCCAGAAGTGTTCATTGTGTTTCTTGTTCTAATAAAGACATCAACCCAGTGGCAACTCAGGATTCAGCGTTTATTGGTGTAATAGAGAGGATGTTGGTATGTTTCCTCTTTTTTAGCTCTTGCTTAATCTTGAAGAGGCAGGGAGAGTTGTATGGCTTCTAAATATCAGCCAGAAAAAGAACTGCATATTTCAGGTTACAGCAAAAGTAAATGAATTGGGGTTGATGCCAAAGAGAGGGTAATATACTCCCTAAAAATAAAATACAGACCATATTATCGATCATAAAATTTTCTGGATTGACCCTACACTGTATTTCCTCCTTTATGCCTGATTTATGCAAAATAAAGGGGTAACTGTTGGTGCACAAAGAGGCAGAGGCTAACGGGGAGCACTGTGAAAAGGTAAAATCAAAAGGGCTGAAAAGTGGGGTCTAAGAGTTGTCCCATAAAATTATTAAGTCTGCTTTTCTATTATGAAACTTTATGCATGAGAAATTTAATCAGCTGAAATACTTAAATACTTTGGTGTTTAGGGAAAATAGGTTATTCCTAAATATATGTACCAACTGTGTGTATGACTATAACATGTTTGTGTATATGAACATAAAATTATGTATATTAATTTATATCTATATTTTGTCTATATCTATCTACACTTTTATTTATTTATCCCATGAGAAGTATGTACCAATAATTATTAAGTGAATATTTATAGGCTTCTCTCCCTCAACTATAGAATGGAAATATCAATTCCATTATAATGTGAAAGTTCATCAAATGCTGTTAATGGTATAGTTTATCTCAATTCTAAGGAAATAATTTTTATGGTACTTATTAATATAGTACTGTTAATGTAGTTAAGGAATTTTATATTCTTTAATAGGAATTGAAAATGAAGTCTGCTTTAAATAATTTTAAGTAAGTAAAATTATTACCATGGTGGTGTAATTATGTTTAAGCATTTCCATGCCCCAAGGGACCATTTAAGACTTTTTGCTTTTATAATTTTAAATTACTTTTTATTCCCATATTGCAGATAGGAAAGTTGAGTTTAGGAAAAAGAATTTTCCCATATATATATTATCCCTAATTTTTAATATCTACTTCACTATGTTATTTCCAGAAATCAGGTAGTAAAACTGGACAGGATTTTAAATAACTTTTGTAGCCTCTCTTTAAGATCATATAAAAAGTCCTAAATGTACACTTCTAAAGCTTATTAAATGTAAAAGAACATTCTTATATTATGTACTATAAAGGCATCCTTTTATTAATCTACTTAAAGAACTTTTCCCTTCCCATCTTAAGATCTATCTACAGGACTGTGTTAAAGATAAAAGGTGTCAAAGATAAGAACTGTTCTTGGTAACTGGTACTGAAAACATGTAACAGAGAAATCCTATACCTTGCTGAAAACCTCTTATCTTCTCACATTTCTAAGACTCACCCAGTGCCTTGGCACAGCTAAAATGCAACTGGCCTGCAGTACAGAAGTCTTTGAAATTTGCTGTGCATCATAACCTTTTAATTCCACCATCTTTTTGATAGTTATAATGGTCGTAGTTTCCTGATGCAGAGTTTCTAAAAAAGTACAGTGCTGGTTCTGTTTTTTTGTTGTTGCTTTTATTATTGTTTCTTTTGCTATACTTCAACCTCAATTCTAGGTCATTTTTAATTGTATGAGTCTGGCTTCATCTGCAACACAGGAAAGTCCATGTTGGGAGGGACCACCATGTCCCAGCAAAAATCTGTTAATTAGTTATCATTTACATGGGATAGCTCCTATTCTCATAATTGTTGACTCAAGTATAGTACAATGGTTATGGTCTTTTTATTTTTTTTTATCTTTAAGTGTGTTTATTATTATTATTTTTAAAGAGAGGGGAACGGAGAGAGGCAGAGAAGGAGAGAGACATCAATGTATGGTTGCCTTTCACCTGCCTCCAGCCACAGACCTGGCTGGAGACCTGGCTTGCAACCTTGCTATGTGCCCTGGCTGGGGAACTGAACCTGGTTACTGTATTTATGAGAGCTGATGGTCCATCCACCATCAATCCAGAGTTGACCTCTTTTGTCTCCTTACTCAGCATCCTAAATTTCCTTGTGGAAACCACCTACCACCCTCAGCTGAGAGATCTGATTCCACCTTTGGCTGCAGAGGGATGAACACTTGACTACAGCCAAGTCAGTGTGAGCAGCACCTGCTCCTCCTGGTCATAGTCGTTGGTTCAAGGACAGGCCAATCAAAACAAGTGAGACTCAACCCTGGTTCTTCAGGCCTATGGAAAGATAGAACCTCTCAAAAAAGAGAACATCTGTGCTTCCTGACTAAGAGCTAGACTTAGGCAACCCTGGGGGTGCTGATTGCCACTTAGGAAAAATCTTGCCTAAGATCAATAAGAACACAGCAAAAACTAGGCCAAGAAAGGACAGGAGACTGAGCTCTGATTGAATCAATTGAGCCACTAGATACACACATGCCTGAAAGTATCATTTAGCCTGCTACACATCCACATACAAAAGATGGTTTAAAAACAATTTGAACATTTCAATGCAATTCTCACAGTTTTTGAAAAATTTAGAACTCTCCCACTACTCCTGGCCCCACCAGACTGACTGACTGAATTAGAATCTGTGGCAGTGGGGCCCTAGAATCTGTCATTTCCATCATTCCTGCAGTGTTTCTGGTCACCAGTTAATTTGGGGGCATTCATCAAAGGTTATCACTACTTTTCCAACACCATCTTGGGACAAATGAAGTTCACGTAATGCCCTGAGTCTTTCCAGAGAACATAGTACAAACAGATCAAGTATGCTGAGGGCCAGTTATTCTTTCTGGTAGCTTTAATGCCACCACCCCCTTTTTTCCTCTCCCCAAGAAAGAGGAGAGACTGTACTTATGTGGGAGAGACTTTAATAAAGGGAGGTCTCTTTTTTGCAATAGCCTCTTGGTTAGTTAACCCATCTGTGTTCTAGAAAATGGGGTGTTTACTTTCCTGGTACCTGTTTGACTAGGCCTGGACAAAGTAGGATGATCAGATAGCATATAATTTGAAAAAGAACAACCAAATTTAATGTTTGTCACTGTCCTAGAAAATTATGTAAACTGTGTAACAGAAGGAACTGAGTTCATCTGTTAGTTTTTCAAATTATTTGACTGTTTTGGGGACATAAGTTTCCCAAGATGTAAATAGAGTGTGATTTCATTTGACTGGCTGTGTTGCCCCCCCCCCCCCGCCCCCGCCCCACCATTTTATAGCAATGGAGATTACTCCAAATTTATCTTCCTCTATTTCTGATTGGCTTCCAATAATACTCTCCATACAGTACAGTTGTTTAGAAAGGTTGAGATAAGCAAAATCTCCAGAGAAGATTTCCTGCCTTCAGGTCTGCTTAAGGGTGGTTTCTAATCTCTAAAGATTTTTCATCTGTATCAAATCTAATTTTAGGCAATAGGCCCAGTGTGACTAACTCATTAAAAAGAGATGACTGTTTGTTCTCCAAAGTTATCAGTATTTTTTATATCATTAGACATTCTGAGGTAATTTTTCCCCATAATAATTTTGAAGTTAACCTTGTCAGGCCAAATTTTTATCTGAGGAGCAGGCCAATTCTAGGTATAGCATTCTACCACTGACAACTGTACCTTTGATGGAATTGGCCACAAACAGTATGTTTTCAGATCATTCATCCTGGGACTTTTGTAAATGGAAAGGAATTCACCATGGGCAAGCTGCATGAGGTCCTCTGGGTCTCCAATGGTTAATGATCCTATAGAACCTGTCTGTTTGCGTCACCTTGAGTTGGTTCTTATGGGCAACTTGTCTTGATGGATAGAAATTTCCCCTGAGCTAAAATAGGATGGGTTCTACCCTCCTTCACACTGGCCTGCACTTTCTTTTTAATTTGTACCTTAATGACATCCCTTTTGACTGTGAGAAGACTGAAAAATCAGAGTGAGAAAAGAGAAAAAGCATTTCCTAAAGTAATAATGTCATGGCTTTATTGTCACAAAATAGGTATGAGTTTAAAAAACAACCTACTATTTAATTAGTACCAAAATTGCATTAAGATGAATCAACCTAAAACTCACTATTTTTTGGCAAATGCTCTGTAATGCTTCACTCATTTAGAGCTAACCACTGTGGACCTATGGGTAACAAGTCTAAGTAGAGAACTGACTGAAGTTTTAAGGTTCACTATTCTATGCCCTAATGGAACCTTCCTTATGCCAATGGCAGTGGGGATTTCATAACATTCTCTTTAACATTTTTGCAGGCTAAAATAATCACAGTCATGCTCTTTGGCATAGAATTTTGAGGTTTGTGAGAAAAATCTTGTCCCGTTCTCAGCCCATGTCCATGTGGAGGCGAGGTGGCATTTTACAGACGTTATGTTTTGGTTCAGCTTCTCAACTTTTAAAAGAGTTGTCAACTGTATTCCCATCTCAGCTGAGGCTGAAAGCATGGTCTGTCCCTAATTGGCAACAGAATATTTGCACTCCCAGTACTTGTCAAAAGAAGATACGTGGAGTCCTTGCTGCCCAGTGCTCATCAAAAATCAGTTATAAGAACTTGAATTCATGGAAGGTTGCCTAAAGGACATATATCTCCTTTTAGATCATCTTAGTTTTATTTTCAATTTAGCCAACCAATCTGAGAGTAACATACTTAAACCACATGGCTAGGTTATCTAGAAATAAGTTATTATCATTGGCAGTCATGTGCCTAGCACTGAGCTAGGTGCTTTTCACAGATTAGTTATCATCTTGAAAATAACCATACAAAGTAGAAGTTACTATCTCTGGTTTCTAGAGGGGGAAACAATCCTAGCACCACGAAATTGCTCGCTGAAGAGAACCCAGCAAGTAAGTGCCAAGGTCACAATTCAAACCAAATATGCATGGTTCCAAATCTCATGCCCTGTACACAAAGCTAGAGTTGCTTTTGCTGAACTACATTCTGGTTTACAGCAGGCTCTATTAAGGGAAATGAAAAGAAAAGATTCTATGAAATGCAGCATAGTTTTAACTCTGGAGATTTTGTTTACCTTATACAGTGTCAACTTTATGGAGGTTCCTGAATAAGAATTCTTGAGGTCTTAGTATCGGAAATAGTTGGGCTTTCACTGAGTAACAGGCTTAATATAAAAACATTAACATATTGTTGACTGGTCACAAAAACAAAAACAAAAAGTACAAAAAACCGAAACTCATGCTTTCAAGCCCAAATGTTGTTGACTGATAATGAATTAACTCATGTTTGTACTTGTATTAGCTTTGTATAAAATTGCCAGTGAACAACATGTTAAGAAAATTGTGTCATGTAACTGATAGATTTTTTTTTCATCTACTGTCTGGGATACTGAGAGCCCAAATTTGACCTTCCTCTACCTAGTACTTCAGCTATGCATTTTATGCAACACCTGTACCACTAACATCACCTATTGCGGTAGGATATAATAAAACTCAAATAAGAAGCCTGCACTTGTTAGGCATTTAGTTTCAAGAGCTGTGCTAACTGGCATTATATGACATTTTCTTTTTGTAATCCTTATAGTTACTATGAATTAAGTTAGCCCAGTTTTACAGGGGAGGAAAATTAGGCTCAGGGAGGTTAAGTAAAATGCCTATATCTACACAGCAGAGCCAGATTTCTGGCTGATTCCAGCATCTGAACTCCTAATCACTATGCATGTGCCTCTTCAGATCCATATGATGAGTAGTTAACAAGAGATGCATATAATAGTATGGGACTACAAGATTACACAGGGAAATACAAATGATAAGAAAAAGACACACTAAAGGGAAGAAAAGGAGCAAAGGAAGGTAGAGAAAAGGAATGAGAAATAGAGAAAAAGGACACAGGACAGGGAAAGAATGTGCTCACAAGTCTGCCTCAAAAGTGTATAACTAAACTTGCAGAATGCTTTTTTCTTGAAATTTCAGCCTTGAATATTACCGAACACAAACATCAACTCTTCACTGTAAACTTCCATGCCTCTTTTTGTGTGACCCATTCCTCTGCACAAGGATATGCTACTCTCTTCTGCCAGTTACCCTGTTTTATGTTTCTGTTCTCAACCCAAGGAGTCCACCACTTGACAGAAGATGGTTTTATTGCATTTGACCTAGTAGAGGCAGCATCCCTGACATTTTATAATGTTAAGTTCTAGGAAGGAGCCTGGTAATATTTTACTCCAAATAAATTTGCCTCTGTTACCATCCATGGAAGTAAACAAAAGGAAGATTCATGAATACAAACAATAACCTACTCCTTTCTTTTTTCTGATGCCTGGCCAAGGAATACCACTTTTTAGTGTCCTTCCATAGCCAGGGACATAAAAAGTTAATGTGAAAATGAAATAATTCTCAAGAAGTACAGCTGCTTACATGGACTTATATAGATCAGAATAACTCGTACCTGGAATTTGTTTTCATAATTAACTCTCCCAAAAAGTTTAAATGTAGCCCTTGCTGCATTAAAGATCAGCTTCCCTCCTTTTACTTTTAAATTTAAGGTTTTTCAAAAAAAGTTTCTTTTCTCATGAAATTTTAAAGGATATGTTGTAGCTTAAGGAATGCTGTGGGTTAAAAGGTCACACTGGGACTAGCTAGGTGTCTGTAAATTTACCATCTGGAATTTTACAGATTTAAGGTTTCAGATTTAATATCTGTCCTACTGATAGTCTTTGAGAGAATTAGGCTATATATTACTGATTTCTTTAAGTCTTATTTGGATTTGACATTCCAAATATGATCATTTCTTTGAATGCTCATATTTTCTAGATCAAATTGTATTTTTTATTGTTGGTTCCCCATGGAGATAATATATGTGTGGGGCTGAACACTTCTTGTTTCCACAGTCACACTCTTGGCTGCCTTCCTTTCCTCCATGGGAGATAAGGAAAGAAATTTCTAAACACAGACAAGATGGGTCATTTCTTAAGTTGCATTGTCTCTTCCTAACTGAAAGAGACTATAAAATGGTAAGGCAGGGTTGGATTTGGTTCCAGGTTTAGCCCCAAATTCACTACCCAGGATGTGGGCCACTCTGGGTAAACTATGGCCCAGCCAATCATACAAGATTACTTTGAAGATAACATATGTGAACATGCTTTGCAAATGGTAAACCATTAACAAATTAAAGATAATTAAATCCAGACCCAGGTCCATATCTAGATATAAATAAAGGAAAGACTGGATTTTCATTCTGCTGCTGTCAATTAGCTAACATTTATGGAATGCTGTTAGATTATGCAGGAACACATGGAGCCACAGACTTCTCCTTTAAAGTGTAGGCTACTGAAGTGCAGGGTCACACTCATAACTCAACACCAATCTTAGTGTAACACTCATCATTGCCAGTAGACTGAAGACTGAGAATTAAGTTTGTAAGTAGAACTGTTAAGAAAAATTCTAGACTACCAAATGATTATAGCCTCATAGAGTTCAGGGTTGATGACATTAAGACAAGGATGTCTGTCAACAGAACAAAATGGGCCACCATACTATGCTCTGGATCATTCAATTTTTCATCACTAGGTGCCCACGAGAGCCTCCAAACCACTGCCGTAAGCTTCCAACTTGCAAAAAATCATTAAAATTTTACAAAAAAATTTATAACACCCTTGTTTAGTCTTTAAACTCCCAAACTTAATGTCAGAAATAATCTTTGAATGTCCTTTAAGGACACACTGAAAATTTTCTTCTCATGGCTCACAGACACCTGACATTTTAGCCCTTGAGTATGGTGCTCCATCTTGTCTATAGGATGCATTTTTAGAAGTCAATAGTGTTAAATAAGAATCCTCTTTATAAATTAAACTCAAGATACTTAAAGAGTATAAATGTCTACAATGATTTCATGAGATGAATATATACATTTACTAGTGGCAAATTGAGGTTTTTAGTTCTTTAAATAACAATAAAAAGAGAAGAGATTTGTTAATGCCAATCATATTCAGGCTAGAAAGAAGGGAAAACATTCTAAGGAAGACTATGAAAATCTTCTGATCAAGTAGCAACCTAGGACAGTTTCTCTAATGAATCTGCTAATGTTTGATTAGGATATTAAAAGATTTCTAAAAACTGAGGCAATCCCAAGGGTTCTGCGGTTTCTGTGATATTCTTAATTAATTCCACTTTGAGTTCATTATTCAACAACTGCTTTGGGAAAATAAGAGGTCTGCATCTCTTTACACAAATGTTTGGGAATTTTCATAATGTAGCCCCCACTTGCCTAAGCTATTTGTTCTAAACTAGGTTAAGAAAAAAATACTCTTTATTACATTGCCAAAGGAGAAAGTCACCTTTTACTTTCTCCTGTGTAGGAAAAAGAAAGTTCTCCAATAACCCCCAAAAACCCATCTCAGGAAGACAGCCATTTCTTCCTTAGCTTTTATAGCTTTGTTTCTACTTCAGGTTATTTTTTTCTGGGGAAATACTCCAGTGATTTCTTTGATCAATAACTTAAATATTCAGATCTCCCTCTAAAACTTGCTTTGCGAAAACTACATTTGGCTTCTTTGGCTCACAGTCCCCAATCATTCTTTGACATCTTTCAGTCATTTGACACAGGTTCTCTTCCCTTGCTTTGGGCTACCTGAACACACACACACACACACACACACACACGCCTGCACGCACACTCGCACGCACACTCCCCTTCAGACCAACTTCATGACAAGTGTTCTGATACTAAACACTACCTTAGATTTCAACTACCCCATTGGCTTCTGTACTTTCAAAGTCTGAATTTATTGTGGGCCCTTGTAGTGCAATTTTTGACACATCATTAAGTTGCCTTTTCATTGGGAGCCTAAGAGCATATACGGGCTCACTGCAAAAAGCTTGACTATAGAATGGTTAACACACGTGTTACAAGCTGTAAGGGGCTTGTTTGCCAGCAGGGCAAACAGTTCACTGCAGCTCAAGCAGCACCCTGCAACAGGGTGGGTGGATGTAATGAGATAACCACAGACAAGTGAGTTGTTCATCTTTGTCTTCAAGCATCCAAGAACACAGTTATCTCAGTAGGATGCTATGCCCCAGAGAGTTATAAATACCTCTCAGAAGGTAAAGAAAAACAGGACAAAAACACTTACCAGAAAAAGATAAGCACAAGAAGAGTGGTGAACAAATTTCTAAAGCAAAATTTCAGCTGTGCCAAAACTAATTGCATCAGGCCAGTAAGTTCTGAGCACCGTTTTTGTGGTATGTTTTGCCTTCATTGTATGCAGGTTTATTCTCATGTTATGATGCTAATCAACCTGTGTAACTACAACAGGATAAAGGCCATGTCAACACTTAATCAACTAATCATACTACTTCTTTTATCCAAAACATTGTACCCTCCCTACATAACATGAAGCTACTATAAAAATTATTTATCCAAATAAACTATTATATGAAGACTATAAAAACACAATAAATTATGCATAATATAGGCCAATTATGTGGTAATTTCTTTGTGTTAATTATTTGCATAGTTTTAATGAAAGGGTTGTTAGAAAGTGGAATCATTTTTATATTTAATGGAAAAAACAAATTTGTTTTTAAGAATGAAAATGAAGATAATTATCTCTTAAATTAGAGGCATACTAATAGATGCATGTTCCTAAATTATTACCAGTATTATTACTTTGTTTGTGCTGTCAAAACTTTCTTTCTGGAGCTCTGATGTTGGCTATTCAAGTTATTTTTCCTATTCCTGTTAAATGTATTAATGTCAAGTGCCAAAATAAAGGTTAAAAAAGTTCCCTAGATTATCTACAGAAGAAAAATACTGCTGGGTGATGACAACTATGATCTTTCAAGATGCAGTTTATGAATTCATAATAACTTAAGAAAGTGAGAAAAAATAGATTTATCAAGAAAAGAGAGAACTATCCTAAATTCAACACAGCAAATCAGCAAATTTCTTCAGGAAAAGACATCAAATTTGAAAGGCATCAATACTTTTCTGCTGTCACCAAACTGTTATTTATGCTCATGTGCCAGCTGGATTTGTGTATGTGCGTGCATAATCTTTTTCTCACCACTGATGTCATCATTAAAGCTGTGCAAGGATTTTGATTTTCGCTTTGCACAATCTTCAGGGGAGACTTGGACATTATGGTGAAAGTTTGTGACAACTTTGAGAAGAGGAGGTGGTAAGGCAGTACAATTTCACTCCTGCCAAACAGGGGATGCTTTTCTGTCTGATTTTGCCTGTGCAGTCCACAGTGAAGAATGCACATAGATTGCAGAGAAACAGATAACTGACTTCTTTTTAAGTGGAGGGAAGAAAAACATTTAGTATTACCCACTTAACACTCCCCAGAATTAGTGATCCTTTCCAAATTTTCAAGCACATTCTAGAATTCTTTTAAGATATAGATATTTACAATGCACAGAAAGATACTGACCACTGTCTCTCAAGGCTGATACTAGCACTACTTTCTAATCGCTGTAAGCCCTATGAGGTTTATGAAGACTTTAAGATACAAAGATGTTTAGAAATTTTTGTTTATAAAATCTCAAAGCTTCAATGAATTAATTTTCAGACTAGGTAGCAGGAACAAAGAGCTAACACACAGCAACCCAGAGGCAGCTGATACTAGGTTGCACAGGTGACAAGCTGGGCAGTGTGTGGAGAATGGAGCCTGGGAACGGGGTCCCTTCCTCTATCCTGACCATGTCTTCATTCAACGCTCATTTTGATGGACCTGACAGCTCCAAAGTCAGGGAACATATTCCTCTAATTCTTTTTTTTTTTAAGATTTTTACTTCATTACCTTCAGAAAGAGGGGAAGGGAGAGAGACAGAGAGGGAGAGAGACATCAATGTATGGTTGCATTTCACCTGCCTCCAGCCACAGACCTGACTGGAGACCTGGTTTGCAACCTGGTCATATGCCCTGGCTGAGGAATCGAACCTGTGACCTTTGGGTTTGCAGGCCAGCACCTTATCCACTGTGCTACCAGCCAGGGTAATTCTTCTAATTCTTTCAGAGATGTTTTGGCTTTTCCAGAAAGAAGCTAGCCCAAAAACCTATGCCCCCTGCCCTGACCCCTGAAAAACGATTGGAGACGTAGTTAGTAACTGGATCACATGATAGTGTGAGGTTATTCCATATTACCATTCTTAATTCTGATAGTAGTTATCAATGCGTAGGTTTGAGGGTGTGGGTGCTGGGGAAGGGATTATGAGGGTAGGAAAATGTGGGAGTGGCTCACAGGTCCCTACAAGGCAGGTAGGAGTTTCCCTAGTCTGGAAAGGCATTAAATGCAGGTCGGAGAGTTTAGCTCACTTATCCAAGGTGAGAAATGTAACAAGGAGTGGCCTGGACGTAAACCCTGGCTCTGTCTTCCTAACTCTGTGGGTCCAAGCTACAAGAAAAGTAGCTTCTGCCCATGCTATGACCTCCAGGACCTCTCATAACCACAACATCATTACTATCATCCTTAGCAGAGTCACAATTTGCATTCAGGCTGTCTTATGCAAAGACTTCAAAGCCCTTGCCCTTTCCTCAACCTAGTTCCTCAAAGTGGATTACGGGAAGAAATGAATGAAAAGACAAACCCATCTGTATGTTGGCACAGTGTCATTAGAGGTGGGAATGGTACACAAAGTGCTAACCAATCTTCAAGGGCTTACTATCTAACTGGGGAGAGGAAACACACATATAGAACCGATTCAATACATAAAACATGATACTGCATCATTAAGCAGCAAGCAGAACGAGCAGCAAAGACAGAAAGCACTTTAGGAGTTGAGGGGTTTTCTTTACCACATTTCTTTGCTTTCTCCAGTCTCCTGTGCTTTTTTGGTTACCATGGTGTCTGGAATCAACTCAGATTCTTTATAAAGACACTCAGAGTTGAGACTTGACACTGGATGGTTTATACTGTGAAATTCCCTTTCCATAGTGAATTTTTGATTTCACAGTCTAAGTCTCTGTCTTTGGAATTGATTTAGAAGACCCACCGGATTGCTCATGGCTCTATTCTAAGTGGTAACCTTAATTTTTTATATAAACTAGAACTGATAACATTTGCAATTTCCTATTTATAACATCTTTGCTTCTCTTACATAAAAAAATAAGATAAGCAAGGTAATTATTGGATTTTGCTCTGTGGCTTAAAAAGCATGGGCTTAACATATGGAAGCAGCTCAAGTGTCCAGCACTAGATGAGTGGATAAAACAACTATGGGACATTTACACCACAGAATATTCCTCAGCTGTAAAAGAGAAAATTGTACCCTTTGCAAAAGCATGGATAGACCTGGAGAGCATTATGGTAAGTGAAATAAGCCAGTCAGAGAAAGACAAATACCATATGGTTTCACTCATATGTGGAATCTAATGAACAAACTGATCTAATAAGCAAAATAGACAGACCCAGAGCAGGATGGCAGCTAAGTGGTGTGGAGGGTAGGGATGGAGGGATTGAGCAAAATGGAAAAAGGACTCATGGACATGGACAACAGTGTGGTGACTGCAGGGGTGGGGTATAAGGATAGCAAATGGTAACAGAAAAAATACAATAAAAAATCACAGGCTTAAGCATTATGGGTCCATTTGGATCCCAGGAAGCAAAGTTGTTTTGATTGGGAATGTGCTCTGCTGTATATAGGACTATTAGTGACACCCATTGTCAAGTGTTATTTCTCCATGAAAAGCCAATCTCTTTGTTAAAAATCTACTTTTACTCTCAGGACAATTCTAAGGTTTGACAGAAGTAAAAATGAGCCACAGTGTCCCCGGAGGAGCAGCAGAGCATGGTGGCTCAGAACAAAGCCGGGGGTTGGTGCCTGGGTTCAGGATCTATGACTTAACAGCCCCGGACTCCTGGGTAAATTGCTTCTCTGTCCCTCAGCCTCTTCACCTGCATGTAAAATGAGAACAACAGGAGTAACTATTTTACAAGATTATGAGGGTTAAGTGCATTACTCTTGATCAAGTTCTGAGAACAAAGCCTGGCACATGGTAAGCACAATTTAAGTGCAGGTTAAATGAGTCCGAGGGTTGAGCTTGTGTGCTAGTCTTTCTTAAAGTTCTCTAGTTTGAGGGATGAAAAGTAAATATCTGAAATGTAAAGCCATCAAGTTTGAGAGTGGAGACTGGGACTCTGGCTAATTGAGCAGTCATCTCCTAAAGTAGAATCAGTCTTAATAAGGGCCCCAAATCAGATTACGCCTCCTGCTCAAATAAGGGTAAGGTATTAATCTGTATTTTTAATGTTACTTTCTATTTGCAAGGAGTTGGGAAGGCAGATATCCTGAGGCACAGCTCTTGGACAGGACTTTCGGCAATACTATTTAAACATTCCTTTATATACCACCGTTTAAGGCAGTCATTTGTTAACTGGGTCAATGGTTAACACATATCCCTTCCTTTTTTGGAAATACACCTGTTTCTGCAGTTTAATTTGGCTCCTAATTCAAGCAGACTTCCAAGTGCTCTGAAGCTAAATCAACCTAAAATTGTACACTTATCTCGAGTTCCATTTAGGCCATATGGTTTAAGTTGTCCAAATGTCACAGAAGCAACAGCAGCAGCTATCATCATACTTGACACTTACCCAGCATCTTTCCTGCCAGAATATTATATGTTATAAAAGTTTCATTAAGACAGAGGTGTTAACCCTAATTCCAAAGGACCAGTTCCTTAACTGCTGTGTTTTGGTTTAGCTGTTTCACGCTGAATTGCTGCATAAGAGTTTCTCAAAGTCCATAATAGTTTCATGATGGTATTCTTATAACTGATAATCTAAACTGTGAAATCCTATGATATGGGAGAGATGAGAGGCATGTAGGACCAAGGCCATTTTCTTGGTTCTCTGAGAAAACTCAACTAAATTATTAGACACACTGGATTAGTCAGAACAATGACTGGGATGTCATTTCTAAAAATTCCTAGAAAATGCCTTGGAGAATTTTGGGCAGTGAGGACATCTTAGTGCACCACCTTACCCATCTGAACTTGAAATTTTCTATCAGATTTCCAGCTCTGCTTCTAAGCATCCAGCACAACGCCAGCTATATAGGAGGTGCTCAATAAATAAATGCTGAATGGACAAATAAATGTGTAATTAATCTGTCGCAACTTAACCAGAAAGTTGTACAGTTACAGTATACATCTGGAGCACATGCGATGACTTTAGGTAAAGGAAAGGCAGTAAAATGGTGCTGGGGTCAGCAGAGGCAGGTATGAACTGGTTGGACTAAAGGGATCCTGAGAATTGTTAATGCTGAATTCTCTAAGTAGTATAGTGTGACTCAAGACAAAATTCCATTGTTATTTTTCCTTGAATTAGTTCTATGGTATTAAATGTCTGTCCCCAGAATTATCTAGGCTGGAATACTGTGAAGATCTATGCCTGCCTGCTCATTAACCAACTAACCAATCAACCAACTAACCAACCAAGCCATATGCTCCTCTCACGAATACTCCTCTGAGATGCCACCCCCTTAGCCAACAAACTCACAATGAGATGCAAGAAGTAAAAACTCCATCTTTTGAAACACATCCTAGATTTTACCAAGTAATAGTACTTGGCTATCAACTCTAAGTTGAAGTCAACCCACCTGAATATCCAGAAAATTTTATAATCAACTGTCACCATGCCTTTGGGTAAATATTCCTTTATTCCCAGTTGCTGCTTTACCTGCTAACCCAAAATAGGATCCTTTAAAGCCAGTATATAATATTTTCCCTGCAATCTAGTTTTCACACTGGAATACTAAACTACTCATTCGGTTGACCCAGCAGTTTGCTGCAGGTAAGTTGAAATAAGACTAAGCAAGCCTTCTTTTGTTTTTTAATGATAGTATTTTTTTTTCATGTAAAATAAAGATGAAAATGTTCCAGAATAGAACGACTAACTCATATGTATTGCAAAGTCTTAGAAGAGGCTTCAGAAAAAGATCTTGCCTATCATGGTCCCTCCCAGACGGGGTCAGCGCAGGCTTCCAAGGGACAGGTATTTACTCCTCACTGCTGACAGGATGTCTGGAAAGCACTGGGACACAGACCCCAACAATGGATTAAAGCCTGGCCATAGCACGTCCTAACTATGATCTTAGACAAATTTCTCTTTCAGAACTTTGATGTCTTTTTCCATGAAAGGTAAAGCAACAGCACCTTCCTTAAGAGATGATTATAAGGATCACATGGGGGCATTTGCACATTGCCAGGCATGTAATATATGCTCAATAAATATTCATTCTCCTTAATTGAAAGAAACTAATTCTCACATCGAATTCTAGGACTTCCTGTACCCTAGATTCAGTGTTTAATTATGTCCTCTGGTAATAATTAGAGATCTAGAGCAATGACCTCAGGCTAAGCACTAGAAACACGCCTGCACCTGACCACCACAGGGGATGCAAAGCCAAGTCCTTTGAATAAACCTGGAATCACTGTAAATGAATCCCATATGCTAAAACTGGGCTGAGTTTAAATGAACGCCCACCTTAAACTCAAATAACATAGCTAAGGAAAATTCTCATTTCTTCAACTCTCAGGGGGATTCTTGGAGCCATCTAAATCAGTCTGATAGTGGAAGAAACAATAAGAATTGTCCTCACTTAAGAATGCAAACAGTATTAATAGGAAAACAGGACAAAACTGAGAAGCCTAAGACAGAGAGATAATAAATAGCATCCTCTTCTCTCCTTTCTCATGCCTGGGAAGGTGAGTGTAGGAAAAAGGCTTTGTTTGGATCTTCCAAGGGAAGCACTTATAATGTAAGAAGGCATTTTGACCCTATTAGGGCCACTTGATCGGGGCTTTTAGTCTCAGCTGATGCTCTGGATTTCTTAAGGTACTCGTCCTTTCCCTGGAATCTTGTGCTTCCTCTCTTTCTCATGTCTATTTTTTTAAAAAGATTTTATTATTTAGAGGGGATAGGACAAAGGCACAGAGGGAGGGAAACATCAATGTATGGTTGCCTTTCACCTGCCTCCAGCTATGGACCTGGCTGGAGATCTGTTACCTGTTTAGGTGCCCTGGCTGGGAACCGAACCAGCGACCTTTGGGTTTGCAGGTTGGTACCTTCTCCACTGTGCCACCTACCAGGGCCTCCTCTCTATTTATTTTGAGTTGGGAGAGAGAAATACCTGGATTGACCAGGGCTTACTAGCTATGTCCTATTGAGAAAATGACTCAAACTTACTGGAATCAGTTTCCAGTTCTAATATGAGTACTATCACAAGATTCAAGGACTCTTGTAAGAGCAACATAGTCTAATATTATAACATAGAGAGTTACGGCCTCCTAATTTATAGAAAGGTGATATTACCATCAGAAAGATAGCTAATTTGTTTTGAAGTAGCATTTGAATATTAAACAAGCTACAAACTGTTTTTAATAAGTATCCATGTTCATTTGAGGTGGCTCTTCTCTCTCCATCTTTTTAAAAATTTATTTGGTGGGAAGCTGACCTTAGGTTGGGTTTGGCCACTTCAGATAAAACATTTACTAAGCACTTGTCACACAGTAGGTGCTCAATATAGGAAGCACGTTTGACACAGGAGTGTTACAGAAGACAGAGGAGTTACAGAACTGGCTGTCCAGCATACCATCCTAGGCTTAAAGGATGGGTCCTTCCCTTGTCACTCTAGGATCGCCAGCCCAGTTCATTAGAGAATGAAGATAGGGACTGAAGGACATATCCCTGGGGTGGAAATTTTGACCTAAAGTAATAGCATTGTGAAGATTGCCAAAAAGGTAACTTACATCTCAAATCCACAGTCAATCACAAAGATTGGCATTTAGATTGGAAAAGCTCTTAGGATATGACATTTTTCTATTAAAATAGTTGAAAAACAAAGCTGATTTTCTATGCTGTTGCTACTCACCATTTCATAGTGGCTCAACTCCCACCCCAAATGTTGTGGAATTGCATTCAGAATAGATTTGTTTATCAGTTCTTCTACCATATCCATTTTTCAGCAGCTGATTAGTCTCCCTGGGATGTAGACACATCTCTGATCAAGAGCGGCTTGAATCTCCCATCCTTACACATGCATCTCAATATCCACATTACTTATAATAAATGTGCTTCTATGTACATATATAAGCACATTTGTATGCATATATGTTCCCAATGCCATATTTAAAGACACATTCCAAATGGATGTATATATGTGCTCATATACATATAGGAATCCAACTGAATTCCCAGAGGGAAATGTGGAACACATTGTTAAAATGTCTGTCATCCATGTAAGAGAAACAGAAATGAGCTGGGCATTAAATTTGCATACAGCCCCGAGCACATAGGTTCCTGCACGTGCACCGTTCTCCTGTTCTTGATGATGGGCATATCTGACAGAAAGATTCTGTCAGGATTAGCTCAGGAAAAACACCCCCAAGGAGATAATTTGAAGACATACTGAGAATTTGCCTCAATACATGAAAATAAACATGAAATCCTCAGCACTCTATGCGAATTGAGAAGTTCCCACCAACACCCTGCTGCACACCAGGGGATAATCTGCTGGAGCTAATTAATACACAGTCATAAGCAACGCTGTTAGAAGTGGTTGCCTCTTAGGATTGATTTAGTTGCTGCAGTGCTTAAAAGAGACTTGAGATGGTTTTTGTGTAAATGTAGGAGGGAAGAGGAGGAAATAAAAGTGGAAACACAGCCGCAAAACTAAAAGATGTTAAGGTCTCCCTCTGCTCGAAGATATTAGGGAAGGTTATTGAGAAACTATTAGTATTTTAGTGAAGAAAGCTTTTTACTTGATTTTATGTTTCCTTCCATATCAAAATAAAACACGTACTCAGTCTTTTCCCTGCCACCCACCATAAATGCAGTCTATAGTTTCAACTAAGAAAAGGGGCTGCTTTACTTAATAAAGCAAGTAAGCTCTTCATTAAGTGCCCACATATGGATTATGTCATCTAAATAAACAACAATTTCTCCTTCCACGTCTCTGTCTCCCTTATTTTATCTTTCTGATTTATGCACACTTTCAGCTAAGTTATTAATTAGTACCATGTCTTGGGAAAAATCAAGGAGTACAGAACCACAAACAATTTTTTCCTTATTAAACTTTGTGATGCAATCAGGATAAAACACAGCTAACTACTCAAACGTGTTCTTTCCTAAAGTGAATGTTACGGATGCTGTCTTATGAATAAACAATATCCTTAATAATAATGATAGTGAAATATCACAACTGAATAGAGAGGCTTTAGCAACCTGCTTTTTATGACTGAAACATGATGGAAATAATGTAGAAAAGACCATCAGTGTAAATGCCATTAAATCAGGCTTTGCAAAAATTTAGACTTGCAATTGCTTTTTTTTTTTTTCCCTGATAAAAGGTTTACTAAAGAAAATTATAACAACATAAAAAGTATTTCAGGGAGAGAGTGTTTACTTTGGATTCACTTTATTTTAGCTGTATCATTTGTATCCAAAACAGCTAGAAATCATTCTTGATTCAAGGGTAATTCTATCCAGCTATGTTTTGCTTTCCAGTAATTGAGACATTGCTTATTAAGAATAAAACCTACATGAAAAATGTTCTATAAAATATATTTTTCCATCAGGTTAGACTAGCTTACAAAGTAAAATTCAACAAAAATGCACTGACATTGAGTGTCTGTAACGCACAAAGCCCTCTACTTCATCCTGTATGGAATACAAAGCACACATATAACTCCTCATTCCTTATAAGGCTCAAACCCAAAGGGAAGACAGACACATTCACAAAGAATAAGGGAATGGCAAACATGTTCATCTTGAGAACCAACTCTAAATATCTGGCTGTGGTAACCTGGCGAGTTTTGTTGCGGTATGACACCTGTATGTGCACCAGAAAACATACCAGGATTAACTTATAAAGTCTGCCACGAGAAGGGACATCAGAGTGGTAGACTGTACAATGCCACTGCCACCTCGGGCCTAGAAAATAGAGCGTAAGGGTGGGATGGGACTCTATGTATGAAACAAGGTTAGAATGGTTACTAAGGATTTATTTTCAATTAATCTTTCAAAAAGAAATTGTTGACAATGGTTTGGAGACCATTAATTGTGCCTTCCTATAGGAATTTTAGAGTGGTCTGTGTAGAAAATAAAAACCATGAACAAAATGTTCTATAGTAAATCTGAAGATACAAAACGTGACAAATGTCATGTGAATGCAAGTGAGAGATCACTTTGAGTTGGACACAATACTAGAGAATAATTTGTGAGTTTTGGGAATTTTCAATGTGGGGCCAACCTATCGGAATGAGCAAACCTTATTAAGTAGAAAGAGGGTTGTATTTTTGCAAAAACAAAGATCATTACTTTTTTTTGCTATGTCTCCAAGCGTTAAAAAAGATTAGCTGGAAGCAGTTGCTCAGTCTCCTCTAAATAGAACAGATATCAAGTACCAAAAAGAACCACGAAAGATCACCCTCTTCCTCTATTTTGCCTGTCTGCTTTTTGGATGTTCCACTATTAACACTGTCATCAAGTGACAAGGCTGGAAACTGACAAGGCTTTCGGTCTTTCTCTTTAAAAGAAGGAGTTGGGGAGGGAAGGAAAAGTTTGAAGTATTTCATGAAATGTGTGGCCTTTTTAAAATTCATTTCATTAATTTACTTCTAGAGCTACACTCATCTATCTACTCCAAGAGAACGAAAACCCGACAGATGCCTCTTCAAGAGGCTGCTTCTCCTCTGGGTCTGCGGTGCAGAGGCTCCCAGGGAAGAAGGGAGACTGAGCAGTGGCCGTGAAATCTCCATTTTCCCATCATAAGGCCATTTTTCTGAATCTCACTCACAAATTTTCATTTATGTTGATGTAAAAAATAACGGGACCTTTACCGTGTCTTTCACCTCCTCCTTCGGCAATTTCTGGCTTCTTTCTTCAGTCTTTTCGAAACTGCCTCCTTTCCTCTCTTGGTTTACGTCTTCCTCTTCCAACCTATTATATAGCTTTTGTGGCAAGAACCCAGCTGGGTTTTCTAGCCTGACTTCACATTAGAATGACCTGAGGGTAGTTAGATTTTACTCATCACACCTGAGCCCTACCCAATATCAGTTAAATCAGAATCATTGAAGGGCAGAAACTTGTGTGTGTGCACGAGTTCTTCCATTGCACCACTAGTGGCACTATGAGCATCCAGTAGGGTGGATAGTAGGAGACCAGTGGTTCTCAAAGTGTAGTCCTGCACCATTATCAGCATCACCTGTAAACCTGTTAAAAATGCAGATACTTGAGGTCCACCTCTACTTTACTATATTGCAAACCTTGGGATAGAGGCTTAGGTTTCTGTGTTTTTAAGAACCTTCCAGATGATGCCAAAACATGCTTAAGTTGGAAAAACTATGTGCTAGATCATTGTCTAAGTTAAGATCTTTAGTGAGTTCTTCAAGTGTGGTCCCCAACCAGAAGCATCTGAATCACCTAAAAGCTCTCACCTTGGCCAGCTGAAATGTGCAATCTGGGTTTTGAACAAGATCCTCAGGTGATGTGCATGTGGATCAAAGGCTGAGAAGCACTGTCCTATGAAACTTATTCAAAGTTCCACGCACTCGGCCAAGGAGTTGGTTGTTATGATCTTATTAATAAATTAATAATTATTCATCTCTCAAAATAGAACCCACTTACTCCTTCACTATTAAAAAAGAAACAAATTTGTTTTTTCCAATGTGGTGCCAGGTCTAGGTCTTTTTCTATACTTTGTTTCCAGTTCCAAAGGTATTTAAAAAAAAATTTATTGTTGTTGTATTACATCCATCCCCTTTTTGCTCCCCTCTGTCCTCCTCCCCACCCACCCATTCCCCCCAAAGTCAATCCCACCTGTTGTCCATGTCCATGGTTCCTTTATATTAGGTTCTTGTCTAAATTGTTCCCTTTCCTTGCCTCTGCCTCCCCCCTCCCTCCAAAGGTGTTTTCACATCTCCTGAGAAAATGAAGACATGAAAGATAAAAATTGCTAATGTGTTCCTTGGTTCTTAAGTATACCCATTTTAGTCCCCTGCAAATTGGATTTCTGAGGTTTGAAAGCAAACAAAGATGGGTTCTTTGTCCTGTGTCCACTCCCACACACAGGAAGGTATCTCTGGGAGTAAAACAAAAAATCTTTATTGACTGTATTATGAGACAGCAATGTGTGCATTTGTATGTACATTGGCATTGGGAAGAGAGAGAAGAGAGACAGGGAAGAGAGACAGAGATGTAATCTTCTGTCAAGCCAAGTTCATCACCCCTTAAGGTCAAGCCCTGCTGTGAGGATGCCCCAGACTTCCCTGAAACAGAGGGAGCTCTGTTCTCGTGACTATTCTAAAATAATGAGAACCAGTGCAATGGCAAAAGATCACAAACCCACCTGCTCAAGCACCTGCTTTTTCACTCCTCTACTTTCATATGCAACTTCAGCCTCATTTAGCTCAGATAAGAACTGATCTCTTAACCCTGCAGGTCCTTCACCTGTTTGGTATCCTAGCCTCAGCTTTGATTTGGGAGGGGAGGTGAGTAGGTGGAGAGGGTGACTCTTGGATGATCTACATTTTTAGTTAATAGAAAGAATATTTTTTAGAATTGGAAATAACATACTAAAAAATAATGTTTTTATTTTTTAGTATATGCCCAAATCTGATTAAAACCAACATGTAAATCAACTAACTACACATCATAAAGGAATATGTCACTGAATCTTATAATCAGAAAGTCTTCGAAAAATAAAGGATTCAAAATCAGATGTGTAACATTATGGAAAAGCCTCCATACCATATTAAAGTTTTCTCCTCCCAGTTTCATCAGTAGGTTTGAAATTTCTTAGTCACCCTAGTTATTTCTTTGTGATCTTCTCCCCCACCCCACCCCCACCCCGGCCTGGGGTTACCCTGTGAGAAAATGACTTCTCTATCTAACCACTTAAGATGTGAATATTTGTTGTGAACCAGCTGCAACTCTAATAACCACTGATCCATGGAATCAAAGGCTACTCCTCACAAACAATAAGCTCTTCTTGTTCCTGAAACTGCACTCCGTAACCTTCGCAAGTATTATAAAAAGCGGGCATGACAGGTCCAAGATGCAATCACAGCCATAGGTTTATGATTGGATTAATTTCAAACTTTAGAAAAGTAAGTAGCTGAAGTTGTATCAACAAAGGTGGTAGCTGATGATATACAATTTCTAGGACTATGGGGCAATTCTTTTGCAAAATAAGATGTATCACACTGCCAATTTGGTCAACAGCTGAAATTTAAATTACTGACAGTTTGTAATATATTGATATAGCAGTGACAATTAAAGGTTAGTTTCTCTTTCATTTAAATATAATGCTCCATATTAAGAAATAATTATTCAGAAACAATGTGTTCAAAGGGTCCCTGAAATAAACTAAGCTCCATTCTCGAAAATGCACTAAGTTTCTTGACAGCAGACAGATATAAAGGTTTTTTTGAACTTCACAAATATACCATGGAATCAGACATTCTTGGTATGAAATATTGGCCTCATTACAATGAGATTTCATTGTAATTAAAATCCATTTCTTTCCTCTTAAGATGTGGCTTTAATAAGAATATAAATGTTTTCACAGTCAAGTCCTAAGCAATTTTTAAAAAAGATTTTAATTTATTATTTTTAGAGAGAGGGGAAGACAGAGAGGCAGAGAGGAAGAGAGACATCAATGTATGGTTGCCTTTCACCTGTTTCTCCTAACCAATTTTTTCTTTCTTTCTTTTTTAAAGATTTTATTATTTTTAGAGAGAGGGGAAGAGAGAGAGGCAGAGAGGGGGAGAAACATCAATGTACGGTTGCCTTTCACCTGCCTTCAGCCACAGACCTGGCCGGAGACCTGGCTTGCAACCTGGTAATATTGCCCTGGCTGGGAATCGAACTAGCGACTTTTGGGTTCACAGGCCAGGGCCTTATCCACTGTGCCACCAGCCAGGGCTGTCCTAACCAATTTTGAAGCCCAATTTGGAATAGAACCTGGACACTCCTTAGGCACTGAATCTGTGAGAAAGGAAGGAAGGAAAGATCAAAATTGGACAGAAGTCTCTGTTAACAAAAGAGAATTTATCTTTCCAAAAGAAATAAAAAATTATGCTTTTGAATATTTTCAATATTTCAAGTTTAAAAACATTACATACTATTTTCAACCCACTAACTATAAATAAATGAATACTTTGGTACCTGCTTGGCGACTGATCAAATTAATACACTTACCAGTTATTCCAAAAGATAACTGAGAAGAAAATAACCCTTTTTCACACACACACAAACACACACACACACAAATGGCACTTTGTAGCATTTGTTTAAAAATTGCAATCACAATGAATAATACTGGTTCTTTTGCCCTTTGTTCTTCATAGAAATACAATTAAGCATATCTAAACTGGTAAAAGTTCTGAAATGCTAACAGCAATTGCCTCGTTGCATGTTAGAGGCCCTGACTTCCAAAGCACATTTTTGTAATCTTTGTTACATAAGTACTAAAATATTGCTCTATGTTTTAGAAGACTAGAGGATTTCTCTTTCATATATAGGGTTATATGAGAAACAAAACATTATGTTTCAGACAAGAGGCCTTATGACTATCCACATTCCAGGTTACACACCTAAGTATTTGGCTGTCTCCCACCTACACAGGGTCACAATACAAAGTAAAGTCACCTCCAGGCAAAACCTTGAACTTTGAGGCCAAACAATTGCATAAATAATCTGTAGGCCACAGACCATCATCAAAGTCTGGAATTTATGCAAATAACACCGCTTACATTTAGCAGATCTGTAATGGTGCAAGCTTTTCTAGCCTACATAAATGAGTAAATGGAGAACTTTTCATGGTGCAAGATTGCTACCTACAGGCCAAACTGAAGAATGACATATTTAATTTAAGACGATTGGGGTGGAGGGGAAAAAAAGGTCAACAATTTTTTATAATAGCATATAAGTTTTTGCTGACAAGCAGATAAGCCCAGGAGCAAGTAAGATTTCATAATAAACATCAGAATATGAAGTAACAGTTTTTGTTTTAAAACTATAATCCAGTTTTAGAGTTTTCTATTGTTTTCTTTTGGGTGTTTATCTTCTGAAAAATGTAAATTGCTTTTCTGACGGGGAAAAATTTCTCTTTAAATAATATATTCTAATAGCTCTGAATGTAGACTGATTCTAATACAGGTTTTATAGGAAATCTATATTGATGATTTTGATCATTTTTGATGGAGTGATCAATCACAAAATTTGGAATTAGTTACTATGAGCTGAGTAAATCCCCTCAGGAGGTGGTGATGGGGACAGACTGTTTATAATACATAGTTCCTGTCTCTATATAGCTTTTAAAATTCATTTGTTCAATGACTACTTTCATTTTTAGAGTAACAAAGATTATACATATTTTAACCTCTATCCCTTCTTTAAGAAAACATCAAATACTTTAGTTATGAAGCTCAGATAATAGTTCATCTTACAATAAAGAAACCTGATTTTTACTTGTCAAAAATATGAAATTTAGCCCTGGCTGGTGGCACAGTGGATAGGTGCCAGCCTGCAAACCCAAAGGTCGCTGGCTCAATTTCCACCAGGGCACATAACCAGGTTGCAAGCCAGGTCCCCAGTCAGGTCTGTAGCTGGAGGCAGGTGAAAGGCAACCATACACTGATGTCTCTCTCCCTCTCTGCTTCTCTTCCTTCCCCTCTCTCTAAAAATAATGAGTGAAATCTTTAAAAAAAAAAAAAGAAATTTATACTGAATTTCCAATAATTTATTTAACAGCCCCTATACTCTAAAATACAGAGTGATTTTTAAAAATGCAGATCTTTAAATAGATAAGACTAGTTATTAGAAATGCATGTTTCCTTCAATTATAAAAAAATTCCAAATCTAAAGCGAGGTTTCAAAACTGAATAATATATTATGGTTAAAACACATCAACAATCTGTCACACCATATGTACAAATAGACATACCCCTCTATTACTGCACATGCCATAAATGAGGACAACAAAACATCTGAAAAGGTAGAGCAAAATCTTTCTCATAACATTATAGACACCAAGTAACATTGTCAACATTTCCTAAGATATGCATAAAAGAAAGTTATCACTCTTTAGCACTGCTATTTTTATAGTTCAAACATTATGCTTGCCCATCTGATGAAGATGTTTCACACATCCTTAATTTTAAACACAATTTAGAACACATTCAGGTTGAATAAGAAAAGAAGACTATTCTTTATAATTGGATTTTGGTTTTGAATAGTAAAATTTTATTTATGACTTATCATTAACATATTTAGATGTTATCATTTTCGGTGAAATTCAATTAGAGTTCAAATACAACAAAACCATCAACGAAAAGGCATTGTACTAGTAATACATATGCTAGTTTATTTTGATTTATAACCAACTGTATATGGTTCAGTATTTTTTCCCCAACTAAAGAATGAATTTTAAGCAATTAGGTTATGTAATAAATGAGTGTCATAGAATCTATAACTTTAAAAGGGGAAGTGGTGAAGGCATCAACTGACAGGAATTTTTGCCCAGTCCTTACAGGCCCATGAAAAGCAAATTTTTTATATATGGTGTTTAATTGTGTATAATGATAATATTATCATGTAATGATTAAATGCTCTCAATGTTATTTTAATTAAGGAGATAATCTTTTTATTAGAAACAGCGTTCTATAATTAAATTGTTTAGGAAAAATTTTAATAAAGATTGAGGATGAACCATACAATTTCTAAAAGCAGATTCAGAATAAATTTTCTGTGAAATTAATATTTAATTCATGTAACAATATTCCCTCTTATGTAGTTCTCAGCAAATTGCATTGTTACTTGCCAACTGATTTATACTTTGTCAGTATAACTGTGAACAGAGTTAGTGGAAATGTTTGGGATATGTGAGAGATTATTTAAAAGTTAAAAAGTTTTAGTCAGGTGAAAGGCAACCATACATTGATGTCTCTCTCCCTCTCTGCCTCTCTCCTTTCCCCTCTTTCTGGAAATGATTAAATAAAATCTTAAAAAAAAAAAAATTAAAAAGTTTTTTAATATTGCCCTCTTAGGAAAAAATAGATGATAATGGTCTTATTATTATTTACCTAGGGTAAATAAATTCATATGTAGTCCTAATTCTACCATAACATAATTATAAACCATAATAAAGGGTAAGAATATTCTTATTTGCATTTAAGAAGGTTTTAGAAACAAAATACACAGCTAAATAATAAAAACTATAGTATTATGATTGGTAGATACTTATCCTAAGGCTATTTATCAAAATCACCTAAAATCATTCATCATAAGAGACAGTGGCATTACTTACACATTATTTACTGTTGTGGCACAACTGTAATGCTCATAGCAAGGTAGCCAACCATGTTTATATGTTGTTTGAATGTGAATTGTGTATTGAGAAAATTGCCCATAGATGCCACAGAACTAATTTTTCTTAGCTTGCAAAACTGTACTGACATTCTTCTTCTTATTTGTAAATTTCCATTGTTCTTGTGCTAAACATGAATGAATTCTAAAACTAAATCCAAATCATCACTATTAATTCTAAACCTATCAGGTCTCTTGGTAGCAGGGCATGTTACTTTTATCTTTCTTACACGATCTGCAAAACTTACTGGGAACATACTTTCAGAAAATGCCAGCCAATAAACTACACTAAAACAATTTTCTTTATAAAAGCACAGTGATATCTGGCATCATTCACTATTTTCAAAGCCATAAAAGAACAGATAACAAATATATGACTCACAAATTATCAATTATGAAAAATAATCTGGTTCAGAAAGCTGCACTAATGTAAAAAGATGGATCACTTGTCACAGCCCAATAAAGGCTATTGTTTGTGAATCCAATATTTGATTTTATCATTTATGTTGAGCAACTTGAAATGATTTTTAAACCACATTACTTTTTGAAAAAAAAAAAAACGCTATAAAGGTGAACATGGGGATTGAGGGAAGAAGAAACCTGATGCATAATCTGTCATCCACAAAACAATTTATATCCTTACATTGAATCCAGCCCCCAAATCTGAGTTGCAAAGACCTAGTCACCATGGACAGATGCATGAGAGAGGACCTTACCATGTTCCACAGAATGGAGAGTAGCAGGAATTTTAGTATGACTTTGATTGTATCTTTGTTTTTGGTTTGCAACCCTGATGGCTGGAAATATGCAGCTATCATACTTCATGGTGTAGTGAAATTTAAACCTTGTGTGTGTGCGTGTGTGTGTTTTAAGCTGTGTGGCTTGTTACACTTCTTACGTGGCTATATGCTTTTGCTTATTTTGTATTGCACAGAAGAAAGCCCAACAGGACTACCAAACTCAGGAAACCTTTATGCCTAATCCTCTCCCAGATTGTTTTCACAGAAGGAAGAGGTTCGATTCTCACCAACCAAGAAGAGCATCCATGTGAGTGACTGGGTCCATTTTAATGCTCTACCTGCTCTCTGATATCCCAATTACAGCCTTTTTACACCTGCTTGTGAACAGGACTTGAATAGAAAGGAAAATCAGAAATACTTTGTCCACAAGGCCAGTGACAAAATGTGCATATGTTATTACCTACAGGTGGCCCTATTCCTGCTTCTAGATAACAGAATTGATCATCAGATAATACAGGGAGCAGGTGAATTTCAATGACAGTAATAGGAATTATAATATGGAAGACATAGGCAAAGGGTGGCAGGGACCAAAATGCACACCATGGATAGTAATTCCCGAAAAATGATGTGCCCAGATGGGTATCTGGTGGGGGGACTAGAGAACAGTGAAAAAAAAGGTGGTTAAATCCTATAGACATTCTGGACAATGAGATTTTACCATTGAACACTTCTTTCCTCTCCTTACTCAGTGAAGAAACAATAGAAATCCTGAAATAAACAGACAAAGGGCAAGTCCAGGGGCCTAGTTATCCATTCTAAAACACAGCAAGAAAAGTGTAAACATTAAACCCTGAGTCAGACCTGGCTGGTGGCTCAGTGGATTGGCGCTAGCCTGCAGACCCAAAGGTCACTGGTTTGATTCCCAGCCAGAGCACATAACCAAGTTGCAAGCCAGGTCTCCAGCCAGGTCCCCAGCTGGAGGCAGGTGAAAGGCAACTGTACATTGATGTTGCTCTCCCTTTCGTCCCCCCTCCCTTCCCTCCTCTCTAAAAATAATGAATGAGTAAAATCTACAATAATAATATAAATAAATAAAAATTAAAACAAATTTAAACCCTGAGTCAGCCCTCACACAGCCTGTGTGAGGTGGACATATTGCTACTTGGGTTCCTAAAAGAAGTGAAAATGAGGTGGAGGATGAAAATAATTGAATAACTACTCAATGATGGCAACTGCTAGTTAATGAAGGCCTATTACAACTAAGTTGTAATGGAAAATGTGCTAATTGACTATGTTGGAGCTCAGCACAAACATATGGCTAAGATGTCTGATTACCTAGTCTGGTTCCATGTCAGTGATCAACTATCACACTGTAAAAATGAGTATTTCTATGACAACTCCTGAGCTTGCTGACTAAGGAGTGGGTGACCAACTTGAGAGATGAGTCTCTCCAAATATATGATCCGTTAGTCCCCACTCTGTGTGACCCAGACATTCATCAGTCAAGATATGGTTTCTCTTGCCCCATACTCAAAACATTCATCTTTCTTTAAGCCTTGGCAAAGCTTGAATCAGACTCTTAGGCCAAGAATATTGCATAGGATTAAATTTTTTAATAGAAAGGGAACATAATCCTTTGAATCTAATCTTCTTATACAAGGAAAACAAGTCAACACACTGCAACCAGCTACGAGTCTAACATTCAACACTCATGAAAAGTGATTATAATAATTTCTAAAGTTTCTGGATAGAGTCAGGCACGAAGTCAAAGCCAACCTGCATTACGTGGTAACTTACGGGAGATGGTTACTTCATCATCCACAATTTTATACAAACTTTCCCTCCGATGTCATTCTAAACTAAAATTCAAAACAGGTGTTCGGTGCTAAGGCTGTAACCAAACTATTCCCCTTATAACCTGCACCTCTGATAAGACTTCCCTCGGAAATATAATGGTTACATAGCCCTCGTACAGCTTTAACAAACCCCTATTTTCTTCTTTCTGCACCATACAATGTGCGGTCTATTTGCACCCATTCAGGACTAAATTACAGATAAAGTTACAGCAAATTTGTTTTCTCAAAAAAGCAGTCAGCCCTAATATCCCTTGAGTAATAAAGGCCTTGTCTTTCATTCAGAACTAGAACTGGCATAATTTTCTCCAAGAAACAAACTCTACTTCCTGTGACAATGGACCTGTTCTTAAAATTCTGAATGGGATACAGCTCAATTTGCAGGTGTTCAGGTATAAAGGTAAAAGGGCATTTGACCCCCCAACGGGCAATTGTTGCTGTGGTAGGTAACTTCAGTCTCCTACCTATATCATTCTATTAGATAAGCCGCCGGAGTTTTCAGCTCTGCATTACAGAGGTAGGCTCAAGTGAATCAATAATTTATACAGATATATCTCATTCATTCTGATGGTATAAAGATACATACTAACAGCCTGCTGCAGCTGTGGAACAAAGCCAGAAAAACATTATTCCAAAAAAAAAAAAAAAAAAAGAAAGAAAGAAAGAAAGAAAAAAGAAAAGAGAGAGAAACTCATTTATGTGTGTGAGCAAAACCATTACATAATGACTTATTAATTTTCTTTTTCAACTATTTTAACAAATACTCTGATGAAATAAATAAGCTCTTTATGAATCTCAATAAGGTTACTCTGGTGAATGGTAAGCTAACATTTAGAACTTTCAGATTCAGTTTTAAAAAGAATGATATCTTGCATAGCAATGTTAATAGAAATCATTTGAAAAAACTAAGAAATTTATGTTAATTAACTTACTAAAACCCTCAAATATTTTGTTATTGAATTTCAGTACAAAATTACATTCTAAAAGATGAGAATCAAATACATTTAGGAGCTGTACACTAGGAGTATTGTTAATATAGCTTTATGCTGTTAATCATTACCTTGGGAAAATTATATAGTATTTTATTCACTAATACTATGACACTTTTATTAACTCATAATCCCTGTGCTAACAGTGGTGCATTAAACAAGTTATAATTAAGAGGGCAGCAAATATTAAAAATGCCTACTTTAAAATTCTTCAATCATGTTAAAAGGAATCCTCTAACACATGAGTTCCTCTAAAGGAGAGCAGCACCAAAAACACTGTAGTTATAATGTAAATTAATAATAGCCTAGATGGCTTAAATAATATATCCCTAAGTTCCTGTTGTCTTGCCCTTAATGATGAAGGGAATTCATGATTGAAAACATGACCACAAAATTTCTCCTGGCAACTTGAATTATAAACAGTGACTACTGACAGATCTGAAAATTTGAGGGCCAGATGCATAGAAGTTGGTCCCTAGCCAATTTTACCTCTTTCAGTTCAAGGCCAGACGTGGGTTCAGCTTGGACACATGAACCAACTGCATTTAGATTTGGTTTAGGAAGACTGTGCAAAAATCAATTAGGGCAATAGATCCAATGAATAGGAGGATAGCATTTAAAGATAAGTTAGGTACCATATTTTTCTCCACAGGGAGAAAAGATCTTTTCCCTTCTTTTCCAAGAAAACCCCTTGGGAAAGAGGGCAGATGAGAAAAATCTGAAAAAAATTAATAAAAGCGCACATGTGAGAGAAAAAAGTAAGAGCAAGAGAGAGACTAATGCTGTAGTCTTTACTGAAAGTCCTTAAGCCTTTTTAATGCTTCTATACTCTGGGGCTGCCTGCTGTAAACAGTTAACATTTCTGGCCTTCCAAGAAAATATGGTAAGTCCCTTAAAAGTATAGAGAGGAAGGAGAAATAATGGAGTGCCCCATTTTTGACAGTCAAGAGGGAGAGAAGAGAAATGTTCCCACACTGATCTCATTAAGATGACAGAAATAATGAGTGTGAATCTTATGTATGAATCTCATAGTAGATAGAGGAAAGCGTAAATGTACCCCACATTTACCCTTTTATGATGCCTGATATACTACATTTATTCTTGGCTTCATCTGATACTACTGTTGGGGGTTTCTGTTACAATATTACAGCTTTAGCTTCAAGTTTTGCCGCCGAAGTCATCTGAGTCAGTCATTCAACACAGTTTTATTGAGTGTGCATGAAAACGGGGAAGATCTGTTAATGGCAATTGAAATGCATCTCAAGCAGAACAGCCTGAATTTATTTCCTGTCACTGGTTCTAGTAATGGATTAAAAATACTGACAAATGGCATTTTTAAGTTTACAATCTATTTTATTTCCTAGTTCCTTAAACTTAAGTTAAGCATTCTAGTCAATTAGAAATAGAACCTAGGTATCATTAAATATGTCTCCAGTACATTTTTTTGGAAGAAAAATCATGCATTTTGAGCAAACATTGATGGAAAATTTTTCCTTGTGATTTATTTCTCTTTCTTTGGTCCAATACAGAATATTTTCCAATAATAATTTTAAGCTAAATCACTTTGAAAGATTGATACATAGTTCTCAGAAACAAAAACTTACGTTGTTGTGATCCCTACATTATTCAAGCCGAATGCTCCATAGGCCCTGGTAGTTAAGGACTTCAAAGCATTTTACACAGATGATTTAATTTCGCTGTCTTCACTCCAGTAACTCCAATTGTAATAAATTGGTGCACTGAGTTTATAGCAAACTCCACCTCACATAATTGATATAATGAAGTTGGCAACACCCTACAAATTCTAACAGTATCTCAAAATGTGCCCACGTTATTAATTTTGGGTAAGAGCAATACAATGAAGCTGGGTTACCAGCTTTTCTAAATAAATTAGAATATATACATTTTTCCCTCCTGGCATTTATTTAGTCTAATGGAAATTTAGCCCATGTACAGGTTCATCTTAGCCACCATTAAGTCAATATGGATCAATATAGATGGTTTAAACTGTTCAAGCAGCTCAGTGTTAATATATGTTTGGAACCTGGGAAATATCTTCTTAATGAGTCTACATTTACCTTTGGGAGTGTGTAATTTATATTGCTTAGAAGCCAAATGACATCTCTTGCCTAAAATGTACCTCATTTAAACACATAGTGAACTCTTTAAGAGTTCTTTATTAACATATGCATATGTCTGCACAGTGTTTTGGAAAGCCATAGTGTGGTATGACCTCAGCTAATAGAAAAGTTCATCAAAATATAAGATACACACATTATTTAAACTGCAGGAATAATACTACTAAGTGAAGTGAACACACATGATTTCAAATAGGCAATTGCAACCCTCCAAAATCAATACATTTTTTAACAAGAAATACCAAGGATTTGTAGCCCAGTTTTACACTCTTAGAACTCTACAGAACAATGTCAGACACCTGGCTTTTTTATAATTAAGGACTTAAGAACTTCAAGATCTTTCTCTCTGTGTTTCTCTTTTTGCCCTTCTATCTTAACCCTGCTGTCTTTGCAGCCTCCATTACCAGCAAGGTGAGGGGGAGAAGTTGTGTTTCAGTAAGTCCGTTTACATTTTAGAACTTTAATTTCCTCTATTGTAAAATGATCTCTAAACTCTTTCCAATTGTAGTATTCTATGACTTTCTCTGCACCTTTCAAAGCCTATATAATCACCTTTGCAGGCCCCATGCTTCTGGCACTAGGAAGGTGCTGTATCTTGAAGCTGATGTTGGACAGATGTGTTCCTAGCATCCTGAGCACCCAGCTATGATTCCACTAACTCTGCTTCCTACATGCAATGTTCCAATTCTACTACCAGTACTCTATGAAGGGCTCAATAGGCTTTGTGAGTACTTCTATGTCATGCTCTATGACATTGCTACCATGGAGAAATGTGTTCCAAGGTCTTATCAACTGCTTTTACAAAACAGGCCTTTACATCTTATTTGGAGGTTGGGAGCCTATATGAAAAATATTTAGGAGTTAGAAATAAAATCATGGTAAGAAGCTCATATTTGGAGAATTTTAAATATGAAAAAAAAAAAAAAAAAAAGAGAGAGAGAGAGAGAAAACAGTGCACACCCAAACTAATACCTTCTAGTTTTAAAAGTCTCTGTTATAAATGCCAGCTTCCTGGTTTAGGGATACAAATGGATTTTGTAGTGGAAGAACCCAATTTTATTTAACACATTGTTTACTGGTCATGAAAAAACTTGGGTTTTCAAGCCCAAATGTGTTGACCACCGATAACGAGTTAACTTGTGCTTGCACTTGCATTAGTTTTTACTATAAAATTGCCCATCAACAATGTGTTACAATAATTTAAACAAAATAAGATAAATTTTCAGTATTGCTGCCTAACTAGAAAAGGTAAACTCAGTTATCTGACCTTCTATATTTATGACTTAATTTTCTGAGTAGTAGCCATAATTATACTAATATCACTTCAAACATGTGACACCCTTTTATATAACCTCAGTGTGCTAACTTGTAGATAATTAATGGACTGCTTTAAACCTTGGTGATCTATTATTTTAAATTAAATCCAAAAGATTTCTCTAATTGAGTAAGGGAAATGATACTTAATTTTTATTTCTATTCTTATTTGAAACATGTAAGCATTCCCTGAAGTCCACTTGGCAGTAACCGCATAGAATGCTAACAATGGAAAATGCAGTACAATTATTTGTATTTAGTAAATTGGATATAAGATGTCATAGATTTACACAGTATTGATACAGTACAACAGAAGTTTTGTTGATTCCTATGGGGAAGTTGCTATGCAGAATAGTCAGTAGAATATGTATCTCTGCTGTTTCAGATAACTGTCTTAGTCCACAACCTCTATTCCTGCCCTTCCAATGAAGATCTAATAGGTAATTGAGCCTAATGAAGTATGCTTTTATATCTCCGACATAATGATATTCATTTAAGAATATAAAGATTATCTATTAGTCATAAATAGAGAACAAAGTATGGACAAAACCCATCAAACCCTCATAACGAGAGATGTTATATTACTTAAGCCAAAATTAATGTTCACCCCCACTTCTTCATTTCAGTGAAGCACAACAGTGTCCCCTTGTAGTAGGTGGAGAAAAGACGACTTTCCTATGGGTTTTCATATGGGGAAGATTTAATCCCTCTATATCCAAAACCAAAATTTTTCTAATAGTTGGACTCCAATATAGTCAATGATTTTGTATAGATAGTACGAATTCTATTTCTTCAGAATATCTATGGGAATAATTTGCATTGCATGCAAACTACAGTAACTCCAAACTAGGCTTTATCATTAGCATCATGAAAGCAAACATAGCTAAATTCACATTAAACTTCATTCTCATGGCACCCAAGTGGACAAAAATGGGTTCTCTGAGGAGAGAAAAACATCTTAAGATATCATTATGATTTGTGGCCCTCTAAAACTCAACACTCTGACAAAATCATATTCCTTAGTATAGTTTCTCTCAGTCAAGTAAATGAAAATTTTCTCCTTAGATGGTGAATGTGAAACAGATTGATTTATCATTTTAAAAAGCCAAGTTTTATCTCTAAAATTTTTGGTACCATCCTTAAAATTGGGATTGACTTTCATTTTGATACAACTATCTGTTTGATACAACTATCTGTTTCCATCTTTCTTTGCTTCTTAGCTTTTAACTTCTCTTCCTCATGTCCCTTTGAGCCAGTAGCTGATAACTGGTGTGAACACGAGAAACAGTCTCTCATCTTCACTCTGTTACTGATCTCTAACGTTGCCACTTGCTGCATGTTGGACCTCTGTCATCACATCAGAGTAGAAGATGCAATCAAGGTGCAGCCATGATGCACCATTCTCCTGTGGCAAGACTGACTACTCTCTTTATATCCAATTCTGGCTGCCATGGTAAAGTGTGGTGAAATAGGAAAGGTACAATGAAAAACAGGAATTACTTTCTTAACAATTATTTCAGGTTATCTTCTTACTTGGTAAAGGAACTTGAATGCACTCATAATTCTAAGGCATAGCTTTATAAATGATCAAAATAGAAAAAATGGGACAACAGAAAGTGCTCTACTATTCCTTAATATTTATTTGATACAAGGGAGCATGAAAATATGTGGAGTGACCATACTATCTAAAGTATATTAATGACTGTATTTCTATTATAATTTATAATCTTTCAAAAGTTGTTACTCATACTTTCAAAAATATTACAAAAATAATATATAATTATCTTATTCACTAAAACATTTTTCTTTGTAAACCACTTTACATGAAAATATTTTGTAATGGAGTATGGCTTGCAATAGTTCAGAATGCATGTTCCTAACTAAGTTAAAGTGGGAAGGAAGCAAATTCTCCACAGGACAAGAAGTTTGCTTTAGGAACCTGGGGACAATGAGACAGTTCTGATTTTATTATTTTATATTTTTTGATTCTTAGTCAACTCCGTTATAAAATCTGGACCATGCATCATATTTTTCAGGGTCTCATAAAGATTTTGAGGCTAAAACTGCCTGATAAGTAAAGCAAAGAGGCTGCTTGAGGTAAATGGGACAGCAGCTGTAGAGCAAGAAAAGAACTACATTCAGGCTTTATGCACTTCCCTACCCCAACTACCTTCACTGCAGATACCATTAAGGTTTGTGAGATGGCTAATTCCTAGATCCAATATTGTATCATAGTTATTTTGGTGGTATCTGTGATTTGTGTTTGATTATAATATAACACAACAGCACTGTACTTGAGAAAAAGTGAAATGATGCTATTTTCCCCAAATCACCCACAGAAGAAAATGTTCCCAGATCATAGCATCTTACCACTTTCTGTGTTAGAGGACACAGGAGGGAGAGCAGAGACAATAGAATGTGTGTGATGTGCTCTAAGAGTTAAATTCTTACTATTACACATATGAAGTAAAATCTAAGAGAAATAAGCTTTTCAGAGTAGGACACTGTGGCTTATGTGATTATCTCCCTGCAAAGAGGAGGGGGCCCTTTTGCTGACACTTACTAAAATTAACCAAAGACTGGTGTTGGCATCATTTAAAGAGAACTAAGCAGTGACTTGAGGAAGTGCAGTGTCTGTATATATATAACAGCTACAGAAACAAAGCAAAAAGAGTATATATTTAAATACACCTTCGAACTGACCTAGAACATCATTCCTCAAAAAGGATCAGAGAAATCTAGTCAAAATACTTTGTTCCACTAATATCTGATTTGCTACATTTCCTGATTCAGGGGTGATTTTAATTTATAGTGATCAATGCTAAAACTAAATTTGCTTCCAAACTATGGGTTTTGATGTAATTGTAAGAATTTATATGTAATGTTTTGTAGCACCAATTAAGAAAACCTAATTTATCATATGCCAATGTTTGGAAAAGATCATTCTTCCTTGGAATTCAGATAAATTGGGGGTGAATGCATATTTTGGATATCAACTTGAAGTATGAGCATATCCATATGAATTGGGTGCACAGTCTATTTACTGAAAATAAAACTGTAGTACTAGAATCTTCTAGTTGTCATTAATCTTCGTAAAATAAATTATAGGCAACTTTGGAGGTATACCATCCTCTAAATCAGTGAAATTCTATTCAATATATAGGCTTTTTTCTTTAATTACATATTTGTGAAGGCAATCTTTAAAATACCTTTAAATTTTCTATACGTTAAAATGGAAGTATTGAGTAACAAACTTAGCATTTATATCAGAGAAAAGTATAAGTGAAGAAGGGCTTGGAGGTTAGATTTACATCAAGAATACAAGAGTATGCGCAATAGTCATAGATAATTTTGTTTTAGTACTTGTTCTTTGCTTTTTGGGGGGGTCCTTCTGTTTTCCTATTGCAGGGGAGTAACAAAAATTACATCTGAAACCTTTCCACTTTTTTCCCTAACTCTAAAATAAAATTGTAGCAACAACAACAAAAAAACTTATATAAAAATCATTTGAAAAATTGCCATGGACTTGAAGCATAATGTTGTTGGGAGTGGTATTATCAATGTCTCTGACATTTTTTCAGGTAGGAATTTATGTTGGAAACCTAGTTACCTTTCGTATGTAGTACCAATAACCCTATCTTGGTCAGTAAGATGAATGCTAAAACTTGAATTACTGGTGATGTAGTCAGGCCTTTGTTTTCTCATTGATAGTTCTCCTTAAGCAAGGCTCTCTTTATAGTCCCTGAACATGAAGGCCACTTAAAGTATCCTTCTTGTTTGTAATAACTGTTAGAAAAACCCATATGTTGTTTAAGAGCAGCAGGCTTTCTGCTCAGGAAGCACTTGATAAGGTATCCTCGAGAACCCATTGTCTTCAGAACTTGTATTCACATTCACGGGCTCTGCAGGTCCGTTCCTCCTCCCCTGCCTGGGCTGCCTCCATTTTTTCCCATCATTTGGCTACACAGACAGGGCTGCCCCATGTCTTTCTTTGCATACATCATCTCTGTTTTTTCTCTTCCCGAATAATGGTCCAGCTTTTCTGAGCGTAGCTGTTGTCCCGAGTGTGATCCTTTACTAAAATGGGGATTGAATGAAGGAGGAGCACAAATTATCCGGGAGCAAAGGAAAACCTGGTGTTTGAAAAGGACTCAGAAAGGAATGAGTAATGAACCAGAGTGGCCTCGATGAATTGCCGGAGAGGGAATTCTCAGTTTTGACACAAAAGGAACACATGGATACCAAGGAAAAACTAGGGTGAGAATCTCGGTGGGAAGCCTGCCTCATACACTGGTCAGTGCAGAGGTGGAAGCCAGCAGCCCCCAGATATGAACAGAAACAAATGTATTTTATGAGTGCCAGTTAAGCCTTCAAACATGCCATTTTAGAGCACCAGGTACTTGGAGGAATTGACATCCCTTCATAATTCACGTTCATTGTTCCTCTAAGTAAAATATGTGTCTCCCTGTAGTTATTCTGTTAGGAATTGTACTTTAAAGGCAAGAGGACATTTTTGATAATGCACATCTTAAACTTTTCATTAAACTACCAAATTTAAATTCTACCTTTTTGTGCACTCTGACATTTTTGTCTGGCATTTTCATTAATTTTGCGACATACATAAATGTAGCTGAAATGTTAACTGATCAATACTTTGTCTCTCTCATGTAGCACTAGCACTCCACTCCCTAAGGACCACACAGCAGAACAGAAATTAAATGTGTAAAATATCAAATGTTAATGTTAAACACAGCGGCACTTACTGTATAATGACAGAAAAGGCTAAAACAATTCCAAATGGACAGATGGTACCACAAATTATCTACAATCGCATTTAAAGATTAAAGTTTGTCCTGTAAAATAATTCTTTGACGCACAGTGAAGTGTGTCCTTTTACTGATAGCCCAGTTGTCCAATTATTTCTCTGCTCATTACAGTGAGAAATGACAGTACTGAAGAGAGAGAACACGCGCTCTTTTTTTCCCCCCGTGTTGTACCCACTGACATCCATGAGAACACAAATGTCTGGTCAAGAGCCTGATGAAAATTAGGCCCAATTTATGAGACATTTCTCCATCTACAAATAGGTGATTCCAATAGGCAAGCAGTGCCTTCTGCACCACATCCGTCTGCATTCCCTCTCAGGCACACAACATTCACAGTAAAATTTAAAAACCTAATTCACAGCACAAAAACAGAGACATTCCCAGGACCATGTTCACTTATATTTTATCCATCACCTTCTAGGCCGATTTCAGCTCCTAATATTGGCAGCTGGCTTTCAATCTTCCTCACAGCACATGGGAAGAGGCCAGAGCAGTTCCAACCCTGCATTTCCCATTTTCTCTACTTTACTGGACATGAGGACAAAAAGTTACTGTTTTTCCATTTTAATTTCATTATTTTACATTTATTTCTGGGTAGTAAATTAGAAAAGAAAAATAAAACAGCATAGGGGGAAAAGGCACTTAAACATTATAAAGTTTACTGATCTGGACCTAAAACCAAGCTGCATAATGGTACAAATGCACATGCTCCATGAGGCAGCTGCATTTATGAAAAAGCGGGCCAAGTGGAACCAATATTATAATAATAGGCCCATGATCCAGCCACAGGGAATGATGGGAACAATATGCTTGTAACAATGGGGTATTGCTCATACTCTTCTCCTAATGGAAAGCAGTTCTTTTCAATAAACTAACCGAAAAAGGCTCTGGTTATGCAATTATATCTTTGAAATGTTTCATTTTTAAGTACCCACATCATTTAATATCTATAAGATAAATAAAAATCCTACAGTGTTATCTTTCCTGATTGTTAAGATTACATAGTATACACTTAAAAGTTCTTTTAGAAAGGAAATATCTGCTGTATGGCTTTGGCCAAGGTACTTAACTTTTCTGCACCTCAGTTTCTTCCTTTGTATATCAGAAAAATGGTGGTAGTCCCTACCTCATAATAAGGTTGTTGGGAATATTAAACTGATTAATGCATGAAAAGCATTAGTGACCAAAAAACCAGTTCTCTAGCACATGAATGGTTAACAAATGTTGGTTATTATACAAACACCTTATTGTACCAGAATTTAATCAGAGGTTAAAATAAATGATAGATTATAATATGTTGGAATATAAATGGGAGGTCTAGGGAAGATTACTACAACCGCATTAAGCTATGTCTATCATTTAATAATAGCCTTTTTAGCACAAAACCTTATTTATCTGGCATCACTGAATAAAAAGTTTCTCCACAAAAGAAAAATTTCCAGATTGGTTCATTGGTTCGTCGACTGATGTAGAGGCCCATTTATATTGGAGCCCCCTAGATGACAGACACACTATAGGTGATGCAGGGGGACCAGTGAAAAAGCCACAGTTATGAGTGGTCATGGAACTCTCAGCTCAGGTCTAGCTAAGGGAAACTTGGTTTTATCATTCATTGTTTTCATCACATGCAATACTAGAATGTAATTCAGAGGGGTTTTTTTTCCCAACAAAACATTTAGTATTAGTGTTTCTTGTGGTCTCTTTTTGACCATTAGTGTCAGCAGTCCCTTTTCCACCTTCACAGTACCCTCCTTTCCTTTGTTACAAGGATCTTGCATGCAGCTTGTTTCACAAGACTGAGTCTATTACAAACTGACCACCAGCTAAAATAGATATGATGTTTCTTACCCAGTGAACTTTGACCCTCTTACAGTAAAATCACTCAAATATTATCATATACATGTACCTAAGGCTCTAGGAATTTTGGTGTGTGATTTTTAATCAGAAAAAAAATTTGAACAAAGTCTGCCATATTGAATTCACTTTACATGAGTGACATCTAGAAGCCAGATGAATTTTATAGACTCACAAAACACATCATAATGCTCAAGTTTTAAAAATGAATGTTCTTGAACAAATTGTATCATTATGTAGATTTCTCTGTTTTCAAATTTTGCAAACAGCTGTGGGGAATGACTTTGGAAGGAGTGAATCAAAGATAGCAGCATAATCTTTTTGGTAGAATATGATTATGTCTGTGATAAGGCACCATGGAACTTGGATTTCATAGCATAAAATATATAAAGAAACTCAATATCATTTTTTCCTCATTAACGCCAACATGCCTCTATGATAATGAAAGATCATAGTACCCCCAAACCCCCAAGGACTTAATATGTGAAGGAACTAAATAAAAGAATATTGAAAGAGGCAGAGTTATGGAGACAACAACATGTCTATGGGAAGCAGGCTGCCTAACTTTCTAGTAACTTACAACATAATGGGACATATACACTCTTTGTTCCATGTGCTCAGACATTAATGAAAATCCCATGCAAGGACTGTGAGGAGGACAGAGCTCAAAGTACTAAACAGATGTGCGTACACTCATTTGAATGGTAATACTAAAATGCTGATTTGTTACTATAATTAAAGCTCTTGTAAGCCCCCATAATAAAGTCATATTCTGCTAAACTGGCAACTATAAGAAAGCATAAGGTACTCATATTTTAACAAATGTGACAATAAAATAAAGGATTTCAAAGGAAGGACTCCACTTAAACTTCAAACTGAAATCCTGAATAAGCAAAAATAACGTGAAAGCAGAAAATTCCAGTTAAAGCTCAGAGGACAGTATTCTTTCAGATTTTCTAGCTTTGCAAATTGGTCTGCTCAGCAGTTTTTAAATAACCAAAGTAAAAGGCTACAAGATGAACATTGTTAGAGGACTATTTGGATCTATCAAATTCTCAGTTGTGCCTTTTTAAAAACTGGAAATCTCAGAAATAATAAAATACTGCTCAAATAGGTCACATCTACTCCCAACTGATTCACATATTAAAGTATTACCAGCTAGCATTCTGCTGTCAATGATTCTGAAAAAAGATCTGTAGAATGAATATAAGTAAAATGAGGATGGTCAAGATTATAACTTTTTTTTTTTTTTTTTTTTTTTTTAACACTAAGTACTTTTCTTGGCTCTGCTATTGGGATCTGGGATTATGCAATATATAAAATTTTACTTTTTAGCTGTCACGGAGAAAATTATACATTGGCGGAGATGTTTGTGTTCCGGAAGTCGGGGGGTGGGGTGTATTTTGGACTCAGACCTTGAACAATCCATCAGGTTCTGCCCACGGCAAATCTGTCCAGTCAAGTCTTAAAATAGAAGTTTTAAAATGGCCACATCAACAGAACTGTTACTATAGCCACAGAAACACGCAACTCTGATTACTGAATTTAATGAATAACAATGTAAGTATAACAGTATGATCATACCACAAAAGCAGCAAGGCTTCTTGGGGGTGAGTCCCAATCAAAGCAACTATTAACGTAGTATGCCGCATTTACAAGCACCATGACACAACGCTTCGTCCTGATAAAGTTTCTTAGTAGCAGCTGTAATAGAGATGAAATATTATTAAAATGTGCAGGACTAAAAACCATCAGATATACTGCACAATTCTTCAAGCTTACTGTGATTTGAAAAGGATTCAGAAAGTTAATAAAGTTGCAAGAATATATCAAGCAATTTGGCTCATGAGTTAAAGGAAAAGAAGTCCCTCTGAAGAAAGTGGAAGAAACTGAATAATAAGAGCAATTTCTTAGCTAAATATATTCTTTAAATAATATTATCGGGTAGGTTAGACTACCTTTGTTCAAAAGAAAAAGAAATCTGCAAAGGATTAATAACATTTTTTGCTACTTACATATTGCAAACCTTATATATATATATATATATATATATATAAACTCTTAAATCTTATTGAGGTTTTAGGATTCTTTAATGCTTTCATTTTAAGCTATTTCAAAGTGAAATGGATAACTTAGACTGTTTTATTTAGGATCTGAGAGAAAAATCTGCTAAGTATTTATTATAGAAAACAGTATTTCTACCATTTTAATAGGATTCTCCCTTTCTTCCTATCATACGCTTATTTTCTCTCTCTTTCCATCTCCCTCTCTAGCTCTACCTTTCTCTTTCCCAGAATAAATTTAACCTATATTTTCTTACAATTTTGGAGTCAGAGAAAAAATTATGATAACCATGTGCTTTACAAAATCTTTTACTAAAAAGGTATATGATAATCAATATAATTTAAAAAGAAGACATGACTACAGCTATACAAAGAACCTGATAATGTTCGAAAAATTAGCTACAGCTATGTTATGAATTATAATAATATTCCCACAGGGTAATATTTTGTTATTTCCAAAATATGCTTCAATGTTGGTCTGGTGTTTTAAGGAAGTAGCAATGTAACATTTACTGAGGTTACGTAAACAAATAAATATATTTGTGTAAATATAAATGCAAGTACATGTATACAGTTTTTAACAAGTTACTCAAATTCAAATTCATTTCCATCAAACAAGAGTCTTCCTACTTGTTTTCCTTCTTGGCCCCTGATCATTTCTTTTAAGAGGTACTTTTATTACTTTTATCTATAATTTTGAAAAAAATGTAATCTGCATTTCTATTTAGATAGATATTGCATTTGTAATTCACTGTCTTTAGGCAATCCAAGATCCCACTGTCTATGGTGAATTGATTGGCTTAAAAATAAAAATCACTTTAGTCTTCTAATGGTACAAAAATTATTACATATTTTTACACACACCCATCAGTTCTGTAAACTTTATAGGCATCTCAATTCATTTTATTTTAGCTGTGTTCATTAGAAGTAAACATTTCTTACAGGGGTGGCTTAGTAACTCTTATCTTGATTCAAACCTAATTTAAAACTATCAGTCTAATTACAAGCTATCAAGCCTAATTTAAAATTTCTTCATGACAGAGAAATCTGAGTTCCTGATTTTCTATTTCCTTAGCTGAAAATGTCAATAAAAGTTCACGTTGAAAAGATCATAGTCAAAATCTCATTAAGAAGGTTTCTCTGAAAAGATGGAGCCCCCTCTCTTGTGGATTAGAGGGAAGAGCTTTATGCTGGGCTCGCTTTACACACACCTGCATCGTACCTGTGGGTGGTCCAGACAAATATTTGAACCTCAGCTTTTGGTGTTCTCGTTTACACATCCCATGGCAATCAAATTGTATTTTATGTTCAAAATGATCATTCATTTGCTAACGCATGAATACATATCCATTCTATGCAACATCTACAGTATCCCCTTTCCTTTTTGACCACCCCCATCCGATTTATTAGTTTGGTATTGTCCTTGTTTGATCACTTAAGGAAAGGAAGGGAAGAGAGAAAAAGAAAGGAAAAAAGAAAGAGCCATTTCCCACGAGTAGATGATCAAAAATTTCATAGTCTTCCCCCCGCCCCTGCACACCTCCAAAGTTTATTTGAATTTAGTTAGATGTTTTACAGATATAATCAGGTCTTCCCAGAGGGATTAATCTTTCCTTGCTTTTTACCTGTTTAGAGAGTCTGTTTTCCTCTTCAATGTACTTCTGTTCTTTGGGTATTAATGTTCGTAAGCTGGCTTTCACCTATACATCAACATATGTGTCTGTTATGGATTAATATATTACAAATGTTTACAAGTTTTTCATGCAGTTCAGTTTGCAATAATTTCTCAAGTTTCAAAGTCCTGGCTGCTGTGCTCATAAAATATAAATGTACACACTGGCACATGCATGCACTGCCACTGCTTACGCAGGCAGGCAGCGGCCGCCAGCTGGAACAGAAAGTGTGGGTGTGCCAGGCGCGGCAGAAGCGTATTCTCCAGGATACATCAAGGTTTAGAGAAAATGAGGAATGACAGAAATTCTCTACAAATCAGGAACAAAAGCTTTCATGAAACTGAACTCTTTAGCAGTACAAAAAAGCCAAAGTTAAGACTTACAGCATTAAAAATCACATCTATTTCAAGATAGATGACCCCCTTTGTTGGCCCTGTCAGCTGCTTGTTTTTCAAGACGTAGGCTTTCTGTTCACCATTTTGAATCTGCGGGAAAAGGACATGACAGCCGTCTGTCTCACGGTCTCCACTGAATACACTCCCTCGGTGACCTTTGACCCCCAGCTGCTGAAACTGACAGAGAACCCAAAACAACTGTGGCAATTCTGACAAGTACCTGTTCATTACCAGGATCAAGTCTGTCAGGAAAAATTAACTATCATGGGATTCAACATGGCCGTGAATTGAGTATGTTAAAATTTTTAGTGTTCTTATTACAGACCTTGGTTGAGAAATGACAGATAGAGAGCTGAGGGTTTTTGTTTGTTTTTTTTTTTTTCCTTGAGCAAAAGCAACACAGAGCAGTATGTCAGGTGAATAAAACTTACAGACAGCAATGGTATAGCAACTTTGCCCAGAAAGTCAGCACTTCGATCTCGATCTTCATCATAAACTGTCACTTCAAGAACTGAATGGATATCTTTAATGTTGCTGCATAATAAACATATGTAAGAAAAAATAGACTTCATCAGTAGATAACAGGAATAAAAATGCTTTTGAAAATTTAGATAGCTCCAGCTGATCTTGTGTGTTTTTATGAATGCTATTTGCATATCCACATACACAAGGTAGCTTGGTATCTGACAGAATTTCCCACAATGCACCTTAGTTAGACCACATTGATGGTTCTATTATCTGGAAATGTGAACATCATTGTAATTTTAAGTTATAATTTTTTAATGAAATGTAATTTTCCATCCAGAATAAATTATTACATAAAAACAAACCACCAGTAAGTAGCCCTGATATTTTTCAGACTTTTCTTTCTTCTATCACAATAATTCCTAGCTTCCTATTACCCCACGTTAAACATCACCTTGTTTGATATTAGCACGAGTCACATTTATTTGATATAATTTGCTTTTTATTATAATCAGATGTCTTTTTGTTTATAGCTCTCATGAAAATATTGAATTATTTCTATTGGATTTATAGTAAAAATTAACTAAAACAGAAAACAGAAGGGGGAAAAATGTAACATTGATAGCTACTATATCACCCTAAGACTTAGAAATTAGGTCATGTTCCATTATGTTCCAAAGACAACATATATTAATAAACAACTATGCAAGATCCTCATATTTTTGTTTCTGGAAAACTAAGCCCCAGTTGTCGACAGTATTTATTTGATCAAACTGTTTACCAAGAAAACACAAATTAAAAGAAGACAAAAAAAAAATGAATATATTCACTACTGAAAGACTGCAATCACATGTGAGAAGAGGCTTTATCAGGCACAATCAATTAATGGCTTTGATAATAATCAAACCTATTCAATTATGCATTCCAGAGAAAAACACTCTCCACAACCTTCTTAAAAGTGCAAGTCTCATGACCAGGGCTTTCATCTTTTATAAAAATGTGGAATTCCTTAAAGATAAATTGGTCAGATAATTAAATTTGATTAGTTACTGGCTCTTAAGCAGGATATTATAAGAAATTAATAAGAAATTCAGCAGTTTTTCAAATGCAAAAATAACTACATTAGAAAACTTTCAAGAAGTACTTCTGTTTGGAGTTTTCCCTTGTTTAGAATTCATTATTAAAACCTAGTTTAAAAAAGCAAAAACAAAACATAAAAAACAACCTTAGGGGATATTGTAGTGTAGCACTGGCAGTTTTTACAGCGCATGATCAAAATGTTTTATAAACTTTTTTAAAACAAAAGGAAAATTAACTCACTGGGTGTTTGGATAACTAGGACAATATTTAATATTCTTATTGGGTTAAAATGCAGCAAACCAAAACTAAAGCATCTGCCGAATTGGAGACGGGATTGTTTGCTGGTTTGAGCAATAGAACAAATAGAGCTTTGTCTTGCGTGGTGTCAATGCAATTGGGGAGAATTTCAATGGAAAGTATAAAAGGAAGAAGCAGTATGGCAATTCAATTAATGGGGGCAAAATCCTCAGTCAAACTGTATAGAAAGCAAAGAAAAATGGCTTGGCCTGTCCCCAGGTTTCACTATAGGAAGGTACTGCAATTATGATATTCATTGTTGCTAGCAAAGGCAGCCCAGATGCACTGAGTTGTTAATCAGTTAAGAATAAATGCACACACAAAATCTCAAAAGTAAATGTTATTTAGCACCATTTTTGAAATGAGCTCAAGGTAATTACTACTTACAATGTGAAGACTTTGTTCCACTCAGGGTTGAGATTTTTGTAGACGGTGTGTGTTAGCAGCCTATCATTGTTCAGTTCAACCACACAAAATGGATCACTTTTACCTACAAGAGATTTGGGGGAATATTTTTAGTATAAGAAGCACTCACAGCTTAGAGTGTCATAAAAAAAATTTTATTAAAAAAATTTTATTAAAAAAAGTGAAGTACAATTGAAAAAATTTTTAAATAACACCAAAATAGCTGTAACTGGGTAATGTTAATCACTGTGACTCATTGAAATATAGAACCAGAAAAAAAAAAAGTAAAAGAATGCAAATTATAGAGCTGATATTTCAATTTGTAATTTTTTACAACAAAATAATTTAACTGTTAATTATGAGGGAAAATGTGATGTCTAAGTCAGTTTTTATTTACTCCTATAGTGGCCATTGGAAAGGTTCAGGCTCTTTACTTTTATCCACATATTTTCCAACCCATCTGACTCACCAATAACTTGTAACAGAAATTTCTAAACAAGTTGATTTGGGGAAAACTGCTATATTGCAGAATTACAGCATTTTAATCTGATTTAAGACTTTTTTTATGAGATATCTAAGACATCACAAGAAAGTAAATTAGAACCTCTGAGGCAGAAAAAATTCTGTCATTTGAAACTTAACCTCAACAACCAATCTGCGTGTTCAAGAGCAGCATTTTATTTTTTTTTCTATTGGGAGCAAAGGACCTGAAAGTTATCTGTTTACAGCAACTCTTTTCTTCTGTATTCAAATCTTGTCCATTCAGCATTTATATTTTGTGATGTCCTCAATATTTTGTAATGTCATGTCCTGTATTATAAAAACCCATAAAGTCACAGGCTCTATGGGGGCAGCATTAATGATATTAGTGCAGCATGTAATTTGTTTGATACCTTATACAAATGACAATGAAATCAATATTTAGACAAAGCTGTCCAGAGGTCATATCTTTTAAACTACAATATTGATTTAGACTACATAAGAGGTTAATGTGCATATTATTAACTTTAATGATAAAGAATAATTGTTTTAAATGCATTGTGAATTATAGTCACAGTAGTTTACACTTCTGTGAAAGCTTAAATATCATTGAAGATTTTCAATTAAATTTTAATAGGGAAAGAAATCATTAGCTATCAGTGGCAGAGAAGCTATGTATTCTCACACAGCAGTGTATTTACTTTCCATATTATAATTCCTAAAATGAGCTGTCCAAGCTTTGCCTCACCTTTAATTTATTTAATTTTATATTAAAAAGGAGATTTAATATGTGTGTGTGTGTTAGTTCAATGACCTCATATACTCTGGGATAACTGCATAATTTAACGTATGGTGGTCTTCTCAATTTTTGGTCTTCTGAACAGTTTTCAATAGACTAGAGGACTGGAAAGTCTTCTGGGCCTGGTGCAAATTTTACGTATGGTTTAAGATATGCGTCATCTTTTTTCCTCACCTTGATTTTTCTTGCTCTACCTGCTACTATCCTCACAACTCACATACCATGAGAAATAGTATTGAAAAAAGAATATTTTGTTTATTAAAACACATTGTAATATGTTTTCTTTATTTGTGACATAAAACAACTATTTTCTCCCATATACTTCATACAAACATAAGAATTCCATTTGAACAGTTCTTAAAACCTTACTTATTCTTAAGGCTCACATTAAGTATCTTCGGTCCACCTAGCTTTGTGCTGGACACTATGATGTAAACAAAAGAACATAGAATGTAAACTACAACCTCAGATAGTTTAGAGAGATAAAAATATCTACTATAACAACGAGATAAAATTAAAGCCACATATATAATAGAATTCCTTGTCAAAAGAGTAACTATGGCACTTTCACTTCAGACAAGATTAAATGATTAGCTTGGGAAGCAGATACCCAAAGGACAAGTGTAACTCTCACAGGCTTCCTTGAACTATGTTTTAATTTTTCTCATACGTTCATCTTAACCTTAAATTCAGTAAAAAAGGGCTGAATTTAGGTAGTACATTTTGGTATTTTTGTCCCTCCATTTTCACATGATTTACTTCCATTCAATTACTAGTCTGTTCGACTGAGTTGATTGTACTTGCCGTCAAGTGATCAACAATGTGCAATAGATTCAGTCAAAATTGTCCCTCCTCTCCTTCAGCAAAGCCAAGAAGTAACTCCAGAGGCCAATATTTAGGTATGTGTGTGTGTGTTGGGGGGGGGGGGGTGCTTTAAATATCTACAAGCAGAGGATGAAAATCTTTATTTGATTTTTCCACAGGAATTATATTCAATTGTATGAAAACTTTCCATTAAAAAAAAATTAACCCCATGGAAAAATCTCTTAAATCACCACCTTCTTTGTTAGTGTATCTTTATTTGCTGACAAAAAGAGATCTTGAGTCAGTGATGGGCTGAAAGATCTTAAGGAAATAAAATACATTCTTAAGGTTTAACACTTTCCATATCTTGTTAAGAAATGAATATATTTAGCAAACCCTATGCCCATGAGACAGTAGCTATTCAGATTTCCTGCTCATGAGGACTGCCTATTCACATTTTCTTAGCTGATTATTTCCTAAGGCCATTCCTAGGGAAAACCTATATTAGTCACCTATCATTACATTACCTAACTTTCTCAGTCACTCCTTACTATTGGAATAAAGGTGTTAAAACACTAAAGACCAAATAACAGTTGCCCACCTTCTGAAGCCACTTGTCAGTCATTTCACTACTTTAAATTCCAGTGCCATACTATCATTTTCAAAAATATTGTCCTACCTGCACTTATCTTATAACTTGAAATGGGTAGGCAATATAAATTTTAAGAGACCACATTACTAGACACTGTGTAAAATGTAATGGTACTTACATTTTTTTAAAAAGAGCTTTTGTCTATGATAAACGAAATTTCTACTTAAACATGGCTTTATTTTACACTGATTTTTCCCAATCTAAAATCCATGTTCTTAATGTGTTTAGAGTCATATTAAAAGACTGACCTGTGCTCAGTGACATGAGCTGATCCTTGAAAATTCTGCTATTTTACACTTTTCTGAAACCTTATTCTCAAGTTTAACACCTTTGTTGTCTTTGCAGGGCCCAGAGGTTAACATCCACCTTGTATGGTGTGGGTTATGTGTAGTCTTTCAGCTGCATCCCCTATCTCAGCTTATTTTCAGTCCCTCACTTGAGCTATACCACACCCTTCAAATCCTCAACTCCTCCATGTACTTCCAAGGCACTGGAATCAAAGTGAGAGGACAGTGGTCTGGGGAAAGGACCTAAATTTAGAAGGCTGAGCAAACTGGGTCTGACCACTCATTCCATGATCCTGGGCTGGTTCCCTTCTGTAAGACACAGGGATTGCAATGGCCCCTTACAGAGGTTATAGTTAGAATATAACTAGCAGAGTGTCTGGCACACTACAACAGCCTCAATAAATAGCTTTAAGTAATAGCTTTTTCAACAAAAACATTTAAAACACCAAAGTGCTTTTAAAGTACAAAAATAACAGGAAACAATTCATAACGAGTTAAATCTCCTAGTGAAAAGGGTAAACATTTATAAAATATCTTATAAAATTAGCAAATAAAGGGAAATTATAATAATCATAAAAATTTACTGTTTTATGTCACCATTATCCCAACATTATGCTTTATGTTAATTTGCTTGATGATTTTATGAGTGCTCTATGAGAAAGGAAGTTTTTTATTTTGTTTTTATTTTTAATAGATTTTACTCATTATTTTTCAAGAGAGAATGGCAGGGAGGGAGGAAGAAAGGGAAAGAAACATCAATATATGGTTGCCTTTCACCTGCCTCCAGTTAGGGACCTGGCTGGAGACCTGGCTTGCAACCTGGTTATGTGCCCTGGCTGGGAATCAAACCAGCGACCTTTGAGTTCACAGGCCAGCGTCAATCCACTGAGCCACCAGCCAGGGCCTAGAAAGTAACTTTTACTATCCCTATTTACAGATGAGAAAACTGAAACTGGGAGATTATATAACTCACCAGGTCACAGGGTGTAAGTAGGAGCTGTTATTTAAACCCAGGTTTTCCTGGCCTTCAGAGCCCTTGTTCCACCCTTATGGTCCATGTTCCCTTCAATGAAATATATTTAAATGCAAGCCACAAGGCAAGGCCTTTTGTAATAACTATGTCATATCAGTAGTTAGTAGGCCACACACAGGAAGAATTGGCTAATGTTTTTACCATAAATTCATGCATTCAACAAATACTTATTACTTATCATGTACAAGCAAGTGTTCTATGTGTTGAGCAGCTGTAAGTGCATAAAACAGTAAAAAAAAAAACACTCTGAATTCATGCACTTATAAAGAGGATAAATAATAAATAACATTTTATAGAATTTTAGGTGATATGTACTATGAAGAAAAATAACACTGGGAAGGTTGATAAGGGGTGCTGTTATGTGTGTACAATTTTTAAAGGGGCTGCCAAAGAAGGTGTCATTGACAAAGGGACAGGAGCAAAGGAATGAAGGAGGCAGGGAGTGAGCCCTGGGTTACCTGGAGGAATGGTCATGGAAAGGTCAGAGAAGTGACTGTGCGTGATGCTTCTAGGAATATCCAAGGAAGTCAGTGTGACTGGAGGAATGGATTGTGGCAGGGAGAGCAATAAATGACATAGAGGGCTACAGGGAGGGTGACAGGCCTCTGCACAATGATGGCTGTTACTTTAAGTGGAAGGGGGAGCTTTTGGAGGGATCTGAGCTGAGGTGTGGTGTGATCTGATGATGGCTATTTGGAGAATAGGTAGAGGGAGAGCAAGGGTGGAGTTAGGGAGAAGTGTTAGGAGGCCATTGCAATAATTCAGGGGATGGAAAGTAGTTAGATTCTGCATATATTTTGAAGGTAAAACTAACAGGATTTAAAGATGTCAATATTGAACCATCTATCATGCCAGATACTAGATTGTAGATAAAAAATTAATTGAGCTCAGCCAAGCCTGTGTTTTTTTCCAAGATCAAGAAGATTCAACAAAGTGCACAGAATGGTTAATTAAAATCTGGCAGAGGAAAATTTAGGTAAGAAAAGAGCAGGCTTTTTTACATTAACTTCTATTTACCTTTTCCTTATAAAAAGTTATCTTTTTACAGGTATCAGTAATGGATGCCAAGATCAGGTCATTACTCAGCATGTAATTTTTGACTAATTTAGAAAGTATCCTTCTGCCACAGCATGATTCAAAGGCAATTAAAAATTAACAGTGGTTTGAACCAAAATAACAGTAAATGTACAATATTGAACACTATAAGCTTGCTACTAAAAAGCATACACTATAGCTTTATTTTAAAGAAGTGGTTACACACAGTTAATGTGCTTATCTGGTTTGCTAAATGAGGCTTTAAATGGCTGGCTTTTCAGTTCCTAAATTTTGCAGCCCCGATTATGTGCCACTTAAACAAATGAAAACAATCACAGAAATACCAGTGATGGACTTAACCATTAATTATCTCCTTAATTATTCCTTCCTTTTATCCTTTTATCATTCTAGTTAGATCCTGTGCTATGCTGCCTTGCCTGCTAATGGCATCTGAGGAGTGGGGTTGACTAGAGGATGGAGTGTTGGTGTCTCTCAAGTGCATTATACTCTGCAAAGCAATGCTGTACCCTGCAATGCTTTTATTCAATGCAGCATGGCTAGAGGTGTAAAAGAATAAAGGCAGCATCCAAAATTTAAGTACATTTGGCTTCTGGTAATTTTTGGCTATTTAAAGAGCCTAAATGCATGGGAATACAGATTAATAATCTCAACTCCTTCTCACTCCTGGTCATGAGACTGAAGCAGACCTATGAGTAACAACTGGCTTTTCCTCAGTGTCCACCACTTCACCAAATAGTGCTTATTCCTGCCCATTGTAATACCCAAAACTGGAGATTTTGGCTTGGATGCAAGACAGGAATTGCAGCAGTACTGAGTGAGGGTGAGGACAGTGGGGTTCATTGCATTAAGCACCATGACAGCTGGAAGAGAATCTTAGCTCTCCTTGAGAATGTAGTAATTTTCCATGTTGACAATTTTCTAGGAAGAAATACCTTCTGAAGCACTAATCACTTATGGAGTGTCTGCTCTTCTCATCCCAGAAATATAACTATGATTAAGACATAGTCCAGCTCTCAAGGCACACACAATTCAGAGGGCATGATAGACATGTAAATACACAATTATAATGTAGAGTTGTAAGTACTCTAATAAAGGTAAGTGGCGGGTTTAATAGCAGCAATGAGAAGAAAGCATATCATACTCTAATTCTAGCATAGGAAAGGGAAAAGGAAGGGAAGAGTTTTCCCCAATTGAGGTGACCCTGGTGATGGGTGGTGATTATACCTCTATCAACTAGCAATTTTAGAAGTAAAAGACAATTATATAAAAAGAAGACTAATAATTTATGATCAGAGATACTTAGCTTCAACCTATGTGTGTATCCTTTTAATAGGGTCTCTATAATGCATAAATCTAGATATGTTATGAATCTCCTATAAAACAGATTATAAAGTCACTCAAAATATACTTAAAATATTATATGAGGGTTAATGCATTTATACATTATCTAGTTAAATACTAAGGGCTATTTTTTTTCCTACAGATTTTAAAAGAAAAAAATCTAAGGGAATTAAAATTTGAAAGAGACTTTTTTTATCTTAAATCATAAAACTAAATCGGTAACAGATTTATATACTCTATTACCTTCTTAGGTGAAAGCCATTCCTACAACAATAAAAACAAATGTGAGAATTGTCTCCAATGGGCATCCTTTCTGGTAATTTTTAAAATGACACTGAGCATTAAATGAGATGCGTGGACTGGTTAAATCTTTCTCACTGTTTAGCCCTTGATCTTTGAGGTCACAACACTGACATATTTATAAAGAACTTTGGGAAACTCTGCACAACCCCTGCTTGCTTGCTACCTGTTTTAAGGGCAAGTCAATGACTTCAGTTTCTGCAAACTACTGGTTGGTGCATTAAAGTTGCTCAAAAGATACTGAATGATATTCTTACTCCCAGAATGTAAAGTTAATCCTGATCCATCAGTGGTGGGCATTTTGCTGCTGATAAGTAGCTCAGTCTGCTGGTTGTGATGAGTTATAAAAATGTGGGGGAACCCAATGACCACCTCTTTGTTGCTATGACTCTGTAAACATGGAAGGCTTTGAACAGCATGGAACACAATTCATACTCATGGGGGCCTTTTATTTTGGGCCTACCATGCACAAATTAAGCTCTTTGGTTTCATTTCCTCAGTTGCCTCAGTTTGAAATGGTATGCTTTAATCTTTTTTTTAAATTGTCATCAAGATTTCTATCTGTCCCTTCTACAACTGAAATTTCAATCATAACATATAACAATGTTACAGTTGAGGGATTTCAACAGGGACCACCAGAACAAAAAACAATACATGTGGGGTACATCTTCCAACCCTCCCCTTTATCACTGGAGTCGGGACTTTGACCTTAGCCTTTTTCACTGACTGATCTAAACATATTTTAAAACATCTGATTGGTAGAAGTACATTAACTGACACTTTTCCCTAAGTTCCCTGGATCTGATTCAGAGACTGACTCATAATAATAGGGCTTCTCTCTTCTTACTAAGTCACAAACCAGGTTTCATTGTGGCAGGAAAATCAACATTCTAGAGTTGTGGCTCATGGCCCTCCAGATTTAATACATATTTTTTCATACTGAAAATTTTGTAATGCCCTCCTTATTATGAAATAAAATAAAACTGATCCATATATGATTTCAAAATTTAATAGAATTCCTTAATGATGTTATAAAGGAGATTAAATAAAATGTTGTTTATAATAAAACCATATGTTGATTTAACATGTATTTATTGAGTGTCTACTATAAACAAAATAGTCCATATGAACAAAACAGGAAGGGATTCTGGTTCCCTAGAATTTAATTGCAGTGGCAAGGGAAGAAAGAATAAATATTGGACGTTAATAATATCTTGATTGTATTGTATATTAGACAGTGATACATGTTAATGAAAAACAGAAAAACATAGAACAGGACAAGATGTTTGAAGACTGTGGAGAAGGGGCACAACTTACAAATTTAATTAGGGTGGGTGGAGTAGGAGTTAAGTAGAAGGTGAAGTTTGAGCAAAGAACTGAAGAAAGTGAAAGAGTAGTCAGGTGGCTATCTGGGGGGGGGGGGGGTAGGAAGAGTTCCATGCAGGGGAAAGAGCCTGTCCAAAGCCTAGGCTGCCCAGGGTCCCAGAGAGTGGGGCCCAGTGAGCAATGGGAGAAACAGGAGAACATATCAAAGAAGTTACTGGGGAACATGATCATGGAGTACCTTGAAGGTTACCCTAAGTTCTTTGGTGTCCACAGTGTAAAATGGCAGCCATTTACAAGGCTTGTGTGAATAATATGTATTTTAGGATGTACTCTAGGCTCAGATAATCATGAAACCAAATTTAAATCTAAATCAATGTCCATATTTAGTCACGTAGGAAATGGGACAGTTTTCACTGTTTCAGATTGTCTAATGCTTCCCAGGACATTTAGATCCCCAGCTCCCTGCCATCAAATGCCAGGAGGGCTCCCAATCAATGCTGTAAATAAACTTTTCCACAAGTCTCTAAAATGCCCAAGGGGTCAATGCTGCCCTCCCCCAACTGAAAATCATCACCCTTCAGCAACAGTTTTTAATCAGTATTGTTGTGGGAACTTTTAAAAGTTATTGAGGATCTTTAATGGCTTTTGTTTACATAGGTTAGATCTATCAAAACTTACCATTTTTGATATTAAAAATGAGAACATGTAAAATTATTAATTAGTCATTCAAAGATAAGAACAATAGATTCATGATATGAGAGTGATCAAATATTATGTAACCTTTGAAAAAGTCTATTGTACACTCATGAGTGAATGATAGTGAAAAAATGTGAGTAACTTCTAAGTATTATTCTGAAAGTAGTTGTGAATTCCCAGACCCCTGAAATGGTACTGGAGATCCAGGAAAATTTGGGGGCCACACTTGGAGACCCATGACAAAGAGGAACTGAAATAAGGCTTCATGTAAATATGAGTTTATTTCCCCTAGGATCTAAAACTGGATGTAAAAGAATATTTATAGTATTATGTATAACCATTTATATTCTTGAGTCCTACAATTGAATAATGTTAATAGATTCTATGAAGCTTAAAATTTATGACCAGAGAATAGGAAATAAAATGAGACAGATGAGAAACTGGGAAAGAAAGAAAAAGAAAACCATGGGATCTATAAAACGGAGGAGAGGCTATGCAGAAATTATGTCTAAGCTTTTAAGAGTCTAGATAAATTATGCTAAAAATGTTTAACTATTTATATTAATATTTAATAGAGAAACTATATGCAAGTGACTTGCCACAATATTAGGAACACAAAAATTATCTGGTCTAAAATGAGTGTAAAAATATATTACAAACTCCTTTTTACAAGTTCTCATAAATACATTAGGACCCATAGTAAATATATATTCAATTAGATGCTCCACAGAAAGACATGAGGTATGAGGTAATTTTCCCTATAAATAAATTAGGTGAAGAGATCTTCTGCAGTGGAATGAAATTCTTTAGATGTAAAAAAATTACATATTGTATTAAGTGATTAAACCTTTTTATATTTTTAGGTAATAAAACTGAAAATTGTCATCTGTCAAGCCTTCATCTTTAGAATAATACCTTTGTCTTTTTATTTCTCTTCTACATAATATCTACTCACTCAGGAGCCTGTTATTCATCTTGGCACCTACAGCAAGCTCTCAGATTCTGAGAGGTGGGAGAGCAGCCTTAGAGGTCAAGTTCAAAAGCTCATCTAGAGTTTGAATCTCTGCAACCATGGGATCATATAGCTCTGCTTCATCAGATCCAGGGACTGGGAAATCAACACTACGCAGGAATATTCTGATTTATTTTTTGGCAGTTACAATTTTTGAGAATTGCTTCTTCACACTGTACACAAAACTATGTCTCTGTAGCTTTTATTTATTTTATGATGTGCCCACTGTCATAACTTTTAAGTTTGAATCAACAAATGGCTACACCCTGCATGTCACTTAGTATCTGATTAATGTTCTTACCTACCCTCCTGTATTAGGGTGGATTCCTTGCTGAGCATCTATTCTAAGTATGGCAGAACCTCTTTCAGAAGTAGAGAGGCCAAAAGGCCAAAGTGGCGTTTCTAGACCTTCTTGCAGATGAGGTTGCAGATGTAATTTAGGCTGTACCAATCAGATATACTAAGATTTGACATTCAAACTCATTTAAGAGCATGCGGAGCCTATTTTGCTACTGCAGACTGCAAGCAGGAATCATGAAAACAATTGTCACAGGATCTTCCCAAAATGCTAACACAGGCAAGTTACTTAGCCTCCGCATCTCACTTTTCTAATTTGTAAAGTGAGGACAGCAACATTACCCAATCAGGTTGTTGTGAGATTCATTGTGGTGTAATCCTTTTACCAAGTTTGGGGTACTGTCTGACATGTGATAAGGTTTCAATGAATGTTCGTTGTTACCATAATAATAATAATTATTATTTTGTTATTTTCCTTGAGCTATTCTCAATAAACTTTAAACACCAGATATTCTAATCTAGAATATATTCTGGTTAGTTTATCAATACCCTTCCTTAAAGAATAGCTTCTAAAACTGAAGTCCTACCGCAGAGTGTCTGATGGGCCCAGAAGAGAGTATCATTCCCAACATTTCCCTTTTATTCAATGTAACAATACTGATGCATGTGTAATTCAATCTCATGGAGTTTAAACTCAATTCAAACCCTAAAATATTTTTTGTATTCCCTACCGTTAAAGCAAGACACCACTGTTTTGTACTCATGTAAGGCTTTGATTTGCACTTTTTAAATTTTATTTTTTAGTTAAGTATAGTTGGTATACAACCTTATATTGGTTATATTAGTTTCAGACGTATAATTAAGTAATTTACCTTTTTTATACCTTAAAAGATGATCACGCTACTAATTCTAGTAATCATCTGTCACCATACAAACTCACCACAGTATTATTGACTATACTCACTTGTACTTTCTAATGCTCATCATGTGGAACCAAGCCTATTGTATAATTATATATCTCATGTATATAATGTACACATAAAGATTGGTCTCTTATCAAATGAATTAAGTACCCCTCTGAGCAAGTTTGATTAAGGGAGCAGTCAAGTATCTCCTCAAAGGCATTAGGAAATAGGTTGAGCAGACTAGAGCAGGGATGGATCCTTGTATTTCATAGCTTGGCTCCCTCATTGACTTCAACCCTGTGATATAATCACTCACTGGGCTTGGCTGTTTATAGTCATTTATGTATCTAACTATATTATCATATAATCCAAATATTCTTGTACTAAGGTTTTTTTTTTTTCAAATGCTCTCTGTTGACAGCATTTTCCAAATCCAACTTTCTAGGAGATGCATTACTTATTTATATGGCTATATCATAAAGTAACAAAATATAAATTATAGTTTAATTGTAAACAATGAGTCTAAAATCTGAAAGCATTTCTTCAAGCACTGAGTGAAATCCTGGAGCTAGCTCTCCAAACCAAGTCAGCAATTCTCTATTTCTCTACTCAGAGGATCATTTTGTAATCTTAGTTCTATAGAACTCAATTAATTATTTTACAGTATTTCTCCTTCCCTCATTTCCCAGTGATAGTGGGACCACCACGTTCTCAGCCCATAGTCTTTCACCTCTAGAGCATATCAAACCTAATTATTAATCTCTTTTGTCATCCCACCTAATCTTCCAGAGCAGTATCTTCTAACCGTGTGACTTGCATATGAATCACAGATGGTTTCTACAATTCCCTGTACAACACTACTTCATACCTCACTAGTCTTTGTGTTAAATTACCATTATTATTCCTCTTTGCACAAGTATTTTCTATCAACTGTTTGGTTTTAGAATACTTTTGCATTTCTATAATTAGAATATGATTCTTAAAAAATGCAATTACTAAAAGGAAGCAACTTTTATACCTATGTGGTAACATAAAAGAAGGAAGATCAATGATTTGCTTTTTTTCCTTTTGATGCCTTTGTCTCATTCTTAAGGAAGAGATTTCTATCATATTACGATGTTTAACATGTATGTGTGTAATGTTGGTATATTATAATGATAAGAATGTCAGGTGTTGGATATTTTTGATGCATTACTAAACTGGATGAGATTTCTTCTCAAAGTATACTATCCACTTAATTATTAAAAAGCAGATAGAGATAACATTAAGTTATATAATGAAAATAAAGCTTACTTAGACAATTTTCAATATACTGTGTGTAAGGCTCAATTTTTTGTTTCAAGCAATATAAAGATTTTTATACAGTAAAAATTCAAAATTAAGAATGACAATTACAAATAATCCCTTTTATTTGCTAAATGGTTTTACCCTTGATAATTTACAAATATGAAGGACTTTCACTATGTTTTATATATTGTAATACTTTCAATGAAACTATGTTGAGTTTAAAGTTAAAGAAAAAAAATATATTTTTTTTCTTCTTTCAACACAGATTTTAAAACATGGTCATAAAATTTAAGGCTATCAGATAAAATCAATGTTACTGAATGTGATAATGGCAATTCAAGAAACCTGCTATTAAAAATTCAAACTGCTACATTTCTATAAAAGAAGCAACACAGCTACTTCTTCCAGGACACCTATTGTATTCTGAGGGCCACTCATGCAACAATTGCATATGCTTTATGCCATCTGCTCGAGCAACCACAAAAAAATATTTTTTAAAGGACAATAACATGTATATGTTACGTATATGTGGTTGACATTTTTCCAACTGTATATAAAACTTTCCAAGAGCAGGCTTGCCTTTTTCTTTCTGTACAGCTACCCTTTCACGTTCTTTCTCTGAATAGACCCATAATGTTCAGGGAAAACACCAAGAATAATAAATCCAAACCTCTGTATAAAATACACCTTCATGACACACACAAGCTGGAAATCACAGGAACCAATAAAAATGCAGGCAGCCTACTGATAATGAGGTCAGAAATACAAATAAATTTACTTTTAATGAAGACTGGAGGCACAGTAATCAAAGTGTTAAAATTCATTTCATGCATATCTCATTTGCTTCTTAGCTGATATTTACCACGCAAGTCTGTGAGAAAGTGGAGGCCTAAGATGCTCCAGATAAATGGCTCAATTAATTGTACAGAGGTAGACCTCTTTGAGCAGAGCCAGAGCTGTGAGCTCTTTATTAAAAGCACTATTCTGTAGCCCATAACCTTGTTCCTTGACTCCTCTCTGGTTTCCAATTTAAACAAGTCCCCATGCGGCCTGCTCTAAAGGGCTTTGTCTTCCTGTCATTGTTAAGAGAGCTGAGGCATCCTGGAAGTGTGAAATCAGACCTCATGAGTTGAACGGTTCCCCAGGGAACGCTGGACTGCGCAGAAGGTCAAAGTCATGGGCCGGACCATCTGAAAGTGTCTGATCGCCGGTCTGTGACACAGCAAGTTGGGGAGGGGGGAGGGCTAGACTGAGAGGACTGAAATTGAACACATCTTAATTAAAGCCCACAGACAGCAAAACAAAATGTTTTCCAGGCAGCCTGTCAAATGGGGCTTAAATTTAGCTCTGCTAATGAATCTGAGCTGCTAACTGTTATTTCTTAAGATAATAAGACTCTCACGGAAACTGGAAAAAAAAAAAAGAACTGTAGCATGTCTTTTTCTGCTGTTTTGCTACTTAAATATTTTCCAACAATGAAGATGGTTTTCCTAAAGAAAAAAACATGGGAAAAGTCTATGCAAATAGGGGTAGTAAACATCTCTCTTAATAACCAGTAGGTTTCCAGACTATGGGGCTGGTAAATGGAAGGCAAAGTCTGTATTTGGAGCTTTGCTTTAGAAAAAAGATATGCTCATTTAAATGGGACTATTTCTGTGACCGATTAGGTTAATGGTAAAATTCTCTCTCTTCCTTTTTCTCTCCTCCCATTGTTTCCTGCAAGAGATGGTGCATGACTCTGAGCTCTCAATTCACCTGGGGTGCAGAAGTTTTATATTGGTGTACCTTTTTAACACAGTGAAAAGGTAGGGCAGCCTTTGAAAGGGTTTCACAGCACTCCCGGATCACTGTCTCTGAAACTGAGCGGCTGGTGTCCCTGGGGAGGCTGCGACCTCTTCCCCGGGAGCTCAGAAAAACAACCCAGGGGAAAATGAAGGGGAGGGGCTGAGGAGAGAATTCTTTTCTCCAACTTCTCTTAGAACTTGAAAGCACCAATCAGCCAGGTCTAAATACTTTGCAAAGAAAGCCTCATTCACCACGGACTTTAAATGTTCTGTTGAAAGCAGAAATTAGGATCTGTCCAAGGAAAAGAATAATTAGAAGCCAGAAAAGGCAAATTCCAACATGAACTGTTTCCCACCACCAAAAATTAAATACGCCCACCTCACCCCACCCCACCCCGCCCCCAACTGCTCTTTCTCGTCCCACAACCTCTCCCCTGCTTTAGGGCACACTTGGTTCAGCAGGAGACAGAATCCTCCCCAGTGAACACAGGGCCAGGCAGTCCCTAGGTTTTGCTTTGATGCTGTAGGGAGACATTGACCTTTTCACTGGTTAGTTGAAAGGTAAGTAAGTTGTATGGCACAGTATTTTTCAGTTCATCAAACTTTTTCCCTCACCAAGAATTTAGCTGACCAACTTTGAAAACCAGAGTGCCACTTTCTCAGGCTGTGAAAGGCAGCCCACAATTTGACTGAAATTTCAATCCACTCTTATGCCCCGTTCCATGCATGTGTATGTGTGGGAGTTGTAAATTGAGGCCTTAACCACCACAGTTAATCTCTTTTAAATCTGTATTAACCTTAATGATTTGAAGTGCACTGTCCAACACTGGCCTATTGAGACAGAAGAAAAAACGACCCTCAACTATCAACAGTTTATTAGGGGCTTAACTGAAGTGACCTACTGTAGCAGTGTTCCACTGAACAAGGCTATAGGCTTTTTGTGGAAAGGGAAAGAATTGAGGGTTTCATTAAAAAGTAATTTGTGCTTTATACTCACTCATTCAAAGAGTCTCAATTGCTCTTTATTCACACAGAGTTAATACAGTATCACAATGTTTCTCAATGAATGTGTTGTAACAAAAGAAAAATTTTACATTTTGAAAGGAAAAAATTCTTTCTAAGTGTAGTAAGATTGATGGCTACTTAAAAGATTACAGAATCTCTTTTCCCTGTGTTCATGTTAAATGATGAAATACTGTAATTTAAAATTATTTGCTTAAATTATGGAAGTTTATGTTTGGACCATTAAAAATGTTTTTAAAATAGAGCAGAGTTGGTCTTGTTAGATTTAGCCAGAAAAAAATGTTCCAAAGCCAACTGAGCACCTTACAGTAATAGCTTCATTTATATCAGGTCATAAAATATTCTTCACTTAGTACAGAGTTATCAGTGATTTAAAATCTCCCCTCTCCATCCACATTACCCCTAAATAGATGCTAATTGGAGGATTTGACGACAGCACTATTGACTCAATTCCCTTTTTTCTAAATTGTTGCTGAACATCTTGCAGAGGCTGACTACAATGATCCACTGATATACAATATATTTTTAAAGTACTTCTTTTAACAAGAGATAAAATATACAAAAAGGTTATTTGTGCCCCAAATTTCATGATAAAGACCAGGGAGGATCAGTAGATAGGTACAGATATAGATATAGATAGACAGACATAAATATCTGTCCTTTTCAGAAGATTTTTAAAACTTGGTATTCAGATATTTGACTTAAATCCATGCTCTGCAGTTTCTGCCACCTTCACAGTAGTCGTGATGTGAGCAAGGTTAAAGACTGAATTATCTATCCCCTTCCCCCTCAACAGTTCAACATCTCTCTTGTTCAACTCAGAGCACATTAGATTGTAAGGCCAGTATGGAATGAGGAATCATTATATCCCCCAAAACTGGAAGGAAAAATGAAAAATCTGTTATTTAGTATGCCCCAGGTTAAAGTTTATTTTATCAGATCAAAATTATGCCACATTGAATCCCTAGGAAGAATACTATTGTTATTTATGTTAATTTATATTACAACCATTGGAAAGAAATACATCTATTTTTGTCAGCTTTGAAAGACTGTGTACTTTAACTTCCATAGTGGCATATAGGCCAACAGGGTTAACAGAGTTTGCATATTCATGAAGTTTTGGAAGTAATGACAGCTTTTCTCAAAGAGAAACAAACTGTATAACTGCAGTCAACTTGTGTAACAGACAGGTATCTAAGCTTGCCAAGTAAATGGGATCTGAATTTTTCTATAGAAATTATTGTGCCCATTCCATTATAAATGTTCAGTAGTCATTCTGAGCAGTTAGGTGCCCTCTAATATTCTGATTGTTTTAGTTTTTTTCTCTGTATTTCAGATGTTTTCAGCAAAAACAAACAAACAACCCCCCCCCCCACTGGGTCCTCCCCTCCCCTACAGAAAATCCTGAAGTGAAGGTGTCTCCCAAAAGACAATGTCACTGCCCTGCATTCCTGGATCTACCTGCCGCTGATAATCCAGGCTAGGCATAAATTCCTCAGTGGAAAAGCAACACTGTGCTCCTACTTCAGTCTTCAAGTTCATGTCCCAAGTGCACAACAACAACAAAAAAGGTAGTCAACCTTTTATTGTTCACTGTTGCTTCTAATAATAAATGCAGCATTATAATAATAAAAAAGAAATTGTTGGGTGTAGATTAGTTTGATTACAGCCATATCAGAAATAAAAATGAAAATGAATACAGTTAACATTCACTAACTGTTTCGTACAAAGAGCCAATTCAGCATGTATCCAGAAAGATTGCAAACTACTTTCTTTCCAGCTCTTTCCAGGTATGCCTATTTTGAGAGAATATTTAATAGCTGTTATCTTCTTGCTTACAAAATGAGTTGAAAATTACCTCTTTAAAAAACTGGAAACTCTCAACATTTTTATCGCACAATAAACAGTCACTCTGATATGCAAACATTAAAAAGTTTTACATATTGCTATTTTGGAGCAGTAATCTGTTAGTTTAGTTTTAAGCATGTGATCTTTTCATTCAATTTTGATTTGAGCAATTAAAGAAGAGTACCAGTGACCATGTAATGGATTTGTAAGCCCTTAGAGTGGTGATTTTTAACTGGTATGCTACAAGAATTGTTTAAATATGCAATATTTGACTATTTAGTCAGGGGCACCGACCTTTTCTCCCTTACATTGTCAAATTTAGGGAAAAAAAAAAAAAAAAAAAAGGACAACAGCCAACATAACAATAGCTGTCTGGTATGAATGAATAAAAATTACAGTTTTTTGTTTTTTGTTTTTTTTTTGTCAGACAGCAAGAAAACATATGATGTCTGTCCCAAGAGTACTGGCCACACAAACTGTTTTTATTGACATTGGCTCAATACTTTTAGGACAGACCTCATATATTTTTGGTGTGGTGCAGAATTTTAGTAATAATTTCATGTGTGCCATGAGGTGTAAAAGGTTGAAAATTGCTGCCATAGATGGTAGGAAAGTACATTTCTCCCTTTCAAATAAGTCAGCTATCTTTGTAGGGTCAAGCTGCTGAACATACAATGGTAAGCATATTTCCACAAATAATAAATGAATGATGTCTTTCAGAAACAGTGAAATTTGCACAAAAATTGGTCATCAGTCCTAGTTATTATCCATTTTGAGATGGACAATTTAAGAAATAGTATAAACATTCCCAAATCCTATAGAATTAAGCAATAACAGAATAAGCAACCATGGACATGGACAGCAGGGTAGGGATTGGCTATGGGGAAGGGAATTGGGGTAGCAGAGTGAGGGAGAGCAATGGGGAGAGAGGGGGCAACTGTAACACAACAACAATAAATAAGTTAAAAAAAGAATAAGCAAATTCAAAACCTATGATTTAATGCTGGAATTGATGGAATAATTACCATTGGTCAATTAATATGCTACAGCAACAGCAATACCCAAATCAGAAAATTTAAGTGACCAGACTAAGTTTGGCATTTTTACAGGCCTATTTCCTGGTTTAAAATATTTAGAATACTGTGGATGCTCACTTCAGATCCAAAATTATTTCTGGAATGTCCTAAGGAATTTGGACAACCAACAAACTCGATCAGCAACCCAAATACCAAGAGTTCATACCAGGTAACTGAGTATTATGCATCTAAAATTTTCAATAAACAATGCAACAGATTTCATGCATGTTTGAATTAGAAGTGTTGAAGCTATGGGATGATCTTAGGTAAGCTGATACCTTCTGAGAAGATACAGCATTACTCCAAAATGACAAAATCAAGAAGAAAAATCCCCACTATATTGACTGAACTTTGGAGAAGGCAACAATTCAAAAGCTATTTTATTTTTTGTTGTTTATTTTATAATAGATTAGCCTTCTTTTAAAAAAAAAGCAGTGACAATATAAAAATTGGTGGTTGACAAGTCTTTGTGAGGTCAACCCTGAAACTTTATATTGTGTAGCTTGATAATCCAGTAAGGTAAAATGAGTTCAATCATTAAATGGTACAGGCCGTGCATACTGCTTGATATCTATACTAAATCTATATCTATACATACACACAATGGGGTAATAGCATCATGTCTTACCTGTGACGTCAGCAGCCATTAATCCTTCTGCTCTGATTACTTTCACCTGGAGAAATCCCACATCTTTCAGGTTGTGAAATATCCGCAATGGACTCTGAAAGAGCCCAACATCAGTGTAAGAAAGGAAAGGTTCTAAACATTTGCAAAGAGTGTTCTAAGAAAACGCTAAGTTTTATGATTGATTTCAGGATGCTGTTTGTGATTCAAAGGATATTTGTGTTTCTTCACTACAGATTACACTTCCATCATGAATTTGTATACACACACACACACACACTCACACACACAAATCTATATAGATACTTGTTGCTATGTAAGTACATTTTTGAAAGAATAAAAAGAAACCCACAATATTTCTTCCCCATAAATAATTATCAGTAAATGATGAAGAATAAGTTATAAAATCATATATGTCTGCTTTTTTCCACCTTTAATCTCTTTTACCAAAGCATTCCAAGAAAGCTTTCCTCAATGGATATGATGGTTTGGAGACTTATGCTTCTTAATATTGAATCTTAATGTGTTGGTTATTCAATATTTCAGACTTCAGGAGTAAGAAAGTCAACATTAAACCAATTATATTTTTCTACTATTTTCTTCTTGATGAGCCTTGGAAATTGCATGTGCTAGGTGAAGGTTAAATTATTGAAAGACTATTTTCTATACTTAATTAAAAAGACTTAGGTTTTCTATAAACCTTTTAGGTGGAAGACATATAATCTTCAGAAAAATCAAACTGATCACTAAAAATAAACTCAAAAGTCATGAGTAATTTTTCTTCAATTTGTGATTTTTTACCATTGTATAGAAATAGAAGTAGAGAAATTGGGATAGAAGAGTCAGATCCAAATGATAAAACCTATTTAATTTCATAAATTAATAATGGTAGTATTTTAATAAGTATAGTACTGGAAGGGATTAAAAGAGGGATACCAATACAATAATTCAAAGCTCTAATGAGCACAAATACTGAGAGAGTAAAATGAACTTAAAGAACTTTATATGCATTTGTTTAGAAATTGTAGCATTTCTCTTATGACAAGATCCGCATTTCTATTCAAAGGTATTTTTTTTACCGCAATCTTTAAAATGCTTTCTGACCAGCGAGCATAACATAGTTTTATATAATAAAGTTAGCTATTAAAGTGTCACTGAAGAACATTTGTATCCTTGTATTAAGCATGTGAGACTACTAAGGAACAAAAGCTTACTGCGATATTAACCTCATCAGTCCCGCAGGACGAGGCATTGTTTACAATGGAGCTATGACCTTGGTATATTAAGAGCAGGAAATGCAGATATATGTGTAGTCTTATAATCTAACTTAAAAAAAATGCATTTAGCACAAGAATTAGCTCTTCATCTTTTATTGTTTTTAAATAGTTGTTTATTTCCCCTAACTGTTTAAGCTACCCAAATAATAGGTTAAATAAAAAGGCACTCCTCTCTCCATTGCAATGTCTGTAAACTGAAGGTTTACCTGTGACAACTTCAGAATTCAGATTTGGAAGCATGTTGTTTGCCGGGATCAGGTTTGGGAAGATTCTTATCTCAGCTCACCGAGTGTTACAAACTAGGTAAGTCTACCCCAAGGATGGAGAAGAGTTTTCTGAAAAGGGTCCTGCCCTTTAATTTTTAGAAGCAATTTAAACCAAGTTTCACTGTGACTCAAACAAATTTATCAGTCTCATGCCTGAGAATCGTTCCATCCCACTAACAGCACTGCACAAGCATAGAGCTCCGTGCTTCGGCTCCAATGTGCGGCCTCTCGTTTGGAGGGGTAATTACTGTTTGAAGCTTTCATTTCCTGGAATCAGCTGATACTCAGTAATTTATTGTGAATTTCAACTGCTTAGGCCAGTGACATACCATTGTGATAAGAATTTCCAAAGAAGCACAAGAATGAAAGGTCTCAGTTAAAACAAACAAACAAACAAACAAAAAAACTTGAAGTAATGCTTCATCAAGAGGTACTGCTGCCTTGTTATTGATGGTTATTTCAGGCCTCCCAAACTGGGTGGCTTCTGAAGCCAGAAATTTCCATAGCAGAGGAATCTATGATTTGCTGTGAATCCTTTCAGCCCTCAATAGATGGGAAAAGATTGAAATGCTCTGGAGAGGAGTCCTCTTTATTTTTTTAATGAAAGGCTGTATAATATATTTTCTCTATGGCTGCAGCAGCTGTCAAGGAGAGCATCTCAGTTCAGCTCTATTACAGGAGAGGCAATACCCCATCCGATGGCATCGCGATGCTCGGAGGGGCCAGGGCTGATTGACAGCTTGTCACCGTGACGTCTTATTCCATCTCTGTTATGGAGAAAATTAATGTCACACCACCAGCCTTATGACTCGCTGTCATCTTAGAACTGCTCACCTTTTATCAATGCTCTAAATAACATTTCAAGCCCATCGTCTCACGGTGGACAATCCGGTCAGGGGACATTAAATCAGATGACTGTGAAATGTCATAATAAAAATGGAATGCTAACAACTTCTTCTCTAAACTAGCTCCTCTGGTTTTTAAACTGTGACAAGGGGGAGCAAGGGGTCAGCATACCCGTTCTGAAAAGGTCATACAATCGCTCTTGGTCTACTACCCATTACTACCCGCCCCCTATTGACCTCCCCTGCTTCCCTCCCCGGTAAAAGAAGGAAAAAAAAAAATGGAATTAGCCATCTTTTCAGAACGTGGTGATCAAATAATGGCTCCCACAGTAATGTCTGTTTAATTTGTGGGGCTTCAGTGCTCTGCAATGGGTCCCTGACTGACAGCAGTGGGAAGCCTTTCAGGGCCCTTTCATGTGAGAGGAGGGAAGTTCATCCACTTCCCTCACCACAACCACATTCTTAAGTTGAACCTAAACTTTAAAAAAGACACATGTTCTCACAAGAAAACATAGAAATAATTTTTTAAATAACCTTCCTTATGCGTTTCTTTAAAAGGAGTGATATTTCAGACGTGACACAGCCTTCATTCATTCCATAATCTATATAATAAAAAGGAAACATACTGAAACCTAAACTATAGGTCTTTGTTCTTGTATTGCTACGACTAATTGTAACACATGCGCGGCTGCAGACGGTAGCTTCTTGGCAAATACGTCTGTAGCGAGAGATACAGGCCTATGCTTGAAAGTCTGGGCTAAACACAAGTACATTTAAATGTGGTTCACTTTTTAATATAATGTGCAGAATATAATTCTGAGAATTTGCTGAAATATCTACATACTATTTTATCTTTTATTGAAGTAATAACATTTGAAAGAGGGCATAGAAATAAATACTCAAATTCTGAATGGAGATGGCCAATTTAAAGAAGCCTATCCAGCAAAAAAAATTTTTTTTAAAGAATAATAGTTGGATTTCCTAGCCTGTAGCATCATTCCAATATATGAGATTAATCCATGAAATACAGTATTATAATACCTAGAGTAATTTTTATGTTAATATATGTACTAATTAATTCCTTTAAGTAGTTTTGATTCATGAAGTTCATCTCTGGTAACAGGAGGCTACGTTTTGGTGGGTACCACAAGTGAAATAATTTTCATAACTGCAATTATATATTAGAAGATGCCACACAACACTTTAGACTCTTAGCTAGTTAAAAAATATATACTGTTTTGCCTTGCTAAGTCACCTCCATTAAACTGTTTATGATAACACCATCGGTGGATGAGTTGTACAAGCATTAGCAGACAGCTGATTCAGTGGAGATAGCCAGAATAAATTTGCTGAAGCGCACATCCTGCTAATCTGTTTGAAGAATATTGTAGAGCATTAGGACCAGCACTTCATGTTATCTGCACAGCCTGATAAGGTACATCTTTATTAAATTCAGTTATTGAAAGGATGTCAGTCAGCAAATAGGAATATTTAAAAATCTAAAAAAAAAAAAAAAAAATTAAGCAGTTCTTTGTCAGTCAGAGGTTGGTTTCTTAGCTGAGTGTCCAGAGGGGCCTTCTAAACACCTGGTAGCACTGTACAATACCAGCTTTGTGATTTTCAGTGGAAAGGCTTTTCCCCCAGTTTCGTGGGTACTGAGGTATTCACTTTTTCCGAGCTTCCAGGGAGAGAGAATGGTGGAGTAAGAGCTCCCCTCTCTGTTGCTTCAAGAAAACTACATGGTGGGAACTGTACAGTGTGAGGATGCTGGGAAACAGGTAGACTTGATTGTGACTACTTTGGTTTGTGACAATTGAGAAGGGTGTTTGTTTTGGTGACTCACTATTCCTATCTCTACATTTGATCAAAAGGTAAGAAGGCTTCTTTTCAATTATTATTTTACATTCAACTTGAAAAGTTAAAAAAGAAATAAGTCTTTTCTAAATAGTTGAAAATAAAAAAGGTTTCTGTGCATACCCTCTAGTTACCAAGCTGCTCACTAAAGTGCTATTAATTCCATTTCAAACTTGGAAAGACAAAGGACTGTGAGTTGCAATTACAGAGTCAGTGAAGTCATTTGAAAGTGATATTGCGTAAACTTGGCTATCCTTTATAGGAAGTTTCCCTGCACAATTGTGCCATATGCTAACATCCCTAAAGGGGAAACTCACAATCTAGAACTTGCTCTGGAGGAGGCTCTAGAAAAGACCTGGGGCATAGACATCAGCGGGGAATGAAAGGACCGCTGCAAAGTTATGCGCGGCATTTGCATCTGCCCAGTTTTCTGCTGACTGATCTGTTAGCCAGCTTTTCAGATGCACTTCTGTCACTCCCGGGGCATTATTTACAACCTCATCTAGGCACATATGACCCCAAAGTGGTAGGGTTTCATACGTACATATCTTTTTAATATTTCCTCTCGTTCTTTCTGGTCCTCCAGCGAGTTGACAGAGAGGTCAGAGATACTGACTGTGGCCGAAGCTGTCAGGGTGACCAAGAGCACCAGGTGTCCCTCACCCTCTTCCAGCTGCAACTCCAACTTGTGGGTCTGCTCCCTACTGAGGGCTGACAGGTCGACCTGGCACCTAGAAACAAATGTTTTGAATTAGCAAGTGGCTTTACCCTCCTATGTCAGACAGTGGAAGTGCAGTCCTCTCAGGGCTATGTGGGAAGTAAATCAATAGAGATGCTATCTGTACCAATGGAAGAATATTCTTTCCTGTTAGTTGACATTCTTCACAGAATTCATCCTCTGATTATTTTAGTGTCTGACTGCTGATTTCTTGTAAGATGCAAAATAAAAGTGCTTCTCTGATTCAATTATTACCTATTGTCACGATATTCATAAATTGGCAGGGACTTTCAGTCCCTGAAATGGCCTAGGTCAGCAGGGCTTTGCTTATGAAAAGACAACGATGACCCACCTAGAGAGGCAAACTACCAAGAGTCTGAATTTTTTGTGCCACCTTTAAACCAATGGTATTTTCCTCCTCATTCATAAGTGTTATAGATACGAGTAAGGCAGTGATTACAATATGCACTCTGGTGATGCTGTAAGTTCGATATTTTTAAAACTATGCCAGTTTATTCATAGAAGGCTCATAAATCTAAATTAAGCAGCAACCAAATCCCCTGAAAACTACAGCTCAAGTGTTATGTACCAGAATTGTCCTGAGAGGTTTCATAACAAGGCAGCCCATGGACAACAACCCGCTCTTCGGAACACATTGTAAGCACTTTTCATAAAAATGTCACTGATGTGGAAGAGAAGGATACTGTGGTGTCCACAAGGCCAATAGAAGGAGAGAAAAGGGGAACAGATGACTAAAAGGCATTTAAAATAGGAAATAGCCAATTACAAGAATAAATGTAGTCATGCATAAATAGGGTGGTCAGCTACTTAACAGGGACAGATTAAACTTTTGCTCCTTCTTATTTTTCACCTATTTATTATTTGTTTTGCTTTTAAATTAAACGCCTATGAATAGGGCCCCCAAGCTTATGGTTGTGCCAAACATCTCTTTAAGCATGAGTGGTTTTAGGAACTGAACCAATGTCTGACATTTACCTTTTATCTCTGCCTATCAAAAATGACAGCAGAGATGGCCAGGACTAGAAGCCATCGACAGGAAGAGGAATACAGATGCGGGAAATAAAAAAGAAAAGAGATGCACAGATCAGCAACAGAAGAATGTGCGTGTGCTAAATGCTAACTATTGAGAAAGAAGGAAATGAAAATCTGTGGAGAGTCTGAAAAACAGCTTCTTAAAAGTTAGAATGTATATCTAATGATCTCATTGTTTCTGCGAACACAACATCCATTTTAAAATATTCTCATACTGCTCTTCCTTAAACTGTAAAAGATGAAAGGATGTACCAAACGCTGTCTTATCTAATATTCTAATTTCAATTGATATTAAGTCATTGTCAATAACACCTGGAACAAATTGAGGGTAAAAGACAATGGTGAAAAACAGCCTATCAAATGTATTCTCTAACAAAAAGAAAAACATCAGTATCATTTTCTACAGATTTTTCCAGCATTTGGCACAGTACCTAGCCTATAGTTTGTTTAATGTGAATGAATCTTTGGACTAGTTTGGGAGTCTGATACTAGAGAATTGAAGAGAGATTATAATTCAGATAGTACTTATGGGTGGATAAAGTTGGGACCAAGAAGTTTCTTTCACTCATTTTGATCATGCATTTCCCAGTCCAGTCCTTGCCTTATTCTTTGGTATGACACCACGTCACTCTTGAAACACTAAGCACTGAAGCTGTCTGGAGGATTTCTTTCTATGCCAACAACTATTTGGAATTGGTCATTAAGATGCTGGGTTACTTTTCATTTGCATTAAGAGTTTTTGCATTAAGTGCTTCCTCAGCTTTAGAGCTGAGGAAGATGCTCTAAAGATAATCTGGTTTAGTTATTGCAAATTGGCAACTTTCAGATAAAATCTGTTCCATAGATTTGTTGATCTTCCTTGTAGAGTTAAAGTCTTGAAGTTAAATTTAACAACAGAGTAAATGTCCTCCGACTTAGTTAGTATCCCCAGTACTGTCTGTTATTTATAGCTGGCTCCCTTCACTTAATTCTGTACCTGGTTCCAACAGGCTTAAGGATCTGTGATCCTTGAAATCCCAATTTACCAAAGAGAAAACTGAGGGCCAGAGAAGTTATATGACTTAATGGAAATAGAGTTAGATACTAGCAGAGCTAGGATCTGAACTTAGGACTCTAGATATTAAAGTATGGAATCATATAATTTTTGTGCTTTAAAGTATATATAAACTAATGAAGAAGACTATAGGGGTTTGATCTTATAAGATAATAAACTAAGAAAAATGTACAAATTGAATTTCTAAAACTCTGAAACCAATAAAATTTAGATTAACCTATAAATTATAGGGGTATCGTGCTTTCCTGCTGCAACTAAATTTTCAACATCAATATATTCATAAAAATAGTCTCAGCTCCTGTCCTATATTTAATGTTTCAGAAGTTTGACTTTAATCATTCTAATGTAGAAAATGTCTATTTTTATACAAATATATTGGACAAGAGAGAATTAATGACTTCAAGGTTCTTCTTGCTAGTTGAGGTTATACATATCTCTTATTCATCTACAAACCCTGCTCAAGAGTAATCAACCCTCTGTTGCCATTTTAAATGAAGTTCTCCATATGGCCTGTCCATGTGTGGCTAAGTAGGTGCACCTGCTGAGCCATCAGGACGCAGCAGCCAGCCCAACAACGTATCACCTTGCATTGCTTCCTGGTCTTCCCTGCCTCATGCTTTCTCTTTCACTCTCAATTCGTGGGATTGTACCTCCCAATAAAGCATCAGCACTTAGTCATTGCTCCAAGCTGTATTTCCTAAGGAACCTGGACTAAGGCAAAGACACTGATAAAATTCAACACCCTTAGTTACAGATGTCTACCACACAAACCTGACCACGTCCCTCTCCTGGCTTCCCACCACCTATGAAATATCCTTCTCAAGGTAACAGTGCCCTCCACAACTGACCATTAGCTTGTGTGTCACTTGTTGACTCACTACTTGAGTATTCCAGACCACTTACCATTCTTTTACCTTCCATGCTAGGAATCAACTGTTTCTTTGTGTTTGGACAAGGCAACCTCTCTGCCTATCTTTGCTTTGCTAATTTTTATTAATTCTCATTGAAATAAACTGCAGTTATCTTTCAATGTCAATATCCCAAAACACCAGAAGGGTAGGCATCTGGCACAGCACCTGGAATATAGCCGGTGTTCTGTAAGGTTTAAAGTACTTATGGACAAGAAAGTGAAATTTTAGAGACCAAAATTTACCCATAGTGACAACACCAAAGCAGAACTAGCATATAAAGCTTTCACTCTATCACTTCTATATTATCTTCCTAGAGAGCAGTTTGATTTATTTTCAACATTCATTCATTCATTCCATTGTTTATTAAGTACATTATGTGTCAACTGTTAAATTTTGGGTATTCAGCTCTTCGTAAGCCTTCTAGTTTCTCACATCTTTATTTTCATAATTACCACAGACTCAGTATGTTGTAGTTTTATTATCACATATGCTTTATTAGTTTGATATTGGAAAAGTACAACACTATCTGTGCCTAGTCAAACTCATCAACTGATCAATAGAAGAATCAAACTCAAACTGAAGATTCCAGGGTGGCTGTAATCTGTCTATATAAATGGGAAACTGAGGCTTAAAGAGATGATTATGTGATGGCAAGAACTCAAACCATGTTTCCTCACTTCCATATCAAAGCTTAAAATTCTTTGCACTTCTAAAAAACTATATGCATTTAGCCACATGAAAGGAATGTTACATTTATTTAGTGATATTTTCCCCCTAAGAGTTTAAGGAGAGAAATTTCAGTGTTTCAATCACCTTTTTCCTCCCCTGCCTTTTTATCTGCTATGCCTGAGCCAGTGACCAATAATATTCCTATCAGATGAAACAGTTTTGTGCTTAGCATCCTGGATGCTAATTACATGTGTGAGTCCACTGGGGTGCAGGAAATAAATGTTAGGACTATTGGACTTTTAAATCATTTAAAGATTAGATTATTTTCAAGGATTCTGGTCCAGATGGGGGTGTAGGTAAACATGCTTTGCCTCTCACACAACTATAGAAAAAAATTACAAACAGACTACAAAACAAATATCATCCGGAACTGTTACAAAATCAAGCTGTATATAAGTCCAATAACCAAGGATTTAAATAAGCCATATTTATCCAGATGGGTAAGAGGGGCGGAGACGGGGAGAGAGGTGGAGAGGCACAAGGAGGTATGGAACCATGGTTTGGTGCTGAGAGATGGCCAAATGGGTAGTCCCACATTCATATGTGGTGAATAAAAACCAGGAAGGATACCTTGGGAGTGAGGGATTCCAGCCCCAGACCAGACCACCCAGCAGCCCAGGGTTCCAGCACCAGAAAGATAAATCTCCATAACTTTTGGTTGTAAAAACTAGTGGGGGTTGTGGTGGTGGAAAAAACTGCCAGGTTCTCAGGTGACTCCTCTTAAAGAGCCCACAAAGACTCGACTCACACAGACCCAGCCCGCTGGGGTTCAGAACCAGGGCATCAGCCAGAGGCATACAGAGAGAAAGTGAAGTGACTAGAAACAAGGAAAGTGCTGACAGACAGCTTCCTCCCAGGCAAACTTCCAGAAGCCAGACAGCAGAGCTGTCCCCTCTCCAAGCTGTCCTTGACACAGAGCCACAAAGTGGTGAAATAGGTTGTCCTGCCCTGACAATCATCCTAATACACAGAACCAAACACAGGGAAGCTACCAAGTTGAGGAAGACAAAGAAATATGGCCCAAATGAAAGAACAGAACAAAACCCCAGAAAAAGAGCTAAATTAAATGGAGATAACCAACCTGTCAGATGAAAAGTTCAAAATAGTGGTGATAAAGACGCTCAAAGAACTCACTGAGTACAGCAACAGCATCAAAAAGGCCCAGGTAGAAAGGAAAGTTATATTAAGTGAACTAAAGAAAAATCAACAGGGAACCAATAGTGGAGGAGATGAAACTGAGAATCAAATAAATGATTTGGAACACAATGAAGAAAAAAAACATTCAGTCAGAACTGAATGAGAAGAAGAAAATATTCAAAAAACAAGGATAGTCTACAAAGCCTCCGGGGACACCTCCAAAAGTGCCAACATCTAAGTCATAAGGGTACTAGAAGGAGAAGAAGAAGATCAAGAAATTAAAAACTAATTTGAAAAAATGATGAAAGAAAACTTCCCTAACTTGGCGAAGTTTGACACAGAAGTCCATTGAATGTAGAGCCTCCCAAACAAGTTGAACTCAAAGAGGACCACACCAAGACACATCATAATTAAAATGCCAAAGGTTAAAGATAAAGAGAAAATCTTAAAAGCAGAAAGAGAAAAGCAGTTACCTACAAAGGAGTTCTCATAAGACTATCAGCTGACTTCTCAAAAGAAACTTTTCAGGCAAGAAAGGACAGGCAAGAAGTATTCAAAGTAATGAAAAGCAAGGACCTACAATCAAGATTACTCTATCCAGCAAAGCTATCATTTAGAATCAAAGGGCAGAAAAAGTGCTCGGCAGACAAGGTAAATCTCAAGAAGTTCATAATCAACAAGCCATTATTATATGAAATGTTAAAGGGACTTATTTAAGAAAAAGAGAATCAAAACTATGAACACCAAAATGGCAACAAATTCACCAATATCCACAACTGAATCTAAAACAAACAACAAACAAACAAACAAGCAGAACAGGAATAAAATCACGGATATAAAGATCACTTGGAGAGTTATTAGTTGTGAGGGGGAAGGATGTCAATAAGGGAAAAGTTGCAGGAATTAAGAAGTACAAATTGGTAAGTACAGAATAGACAGGGGAATCTAAAGAATAGTATAGAAAATGGAGAAGCCGAAGAACTTAAATGCATAACCTATGGACATGAAGTTAGTGGGGAAATCACTGGTGGGAATGAAGGTACCTGATGGAGGGGGTAAAAGGGGAAAAATCAGGACAACTGTAATGGCATAATCAATAAAATATCTATTTTTAAAATTTAAAAACAAGACAGGAGTCAAATTTTATAAATACTTTTGTATGCATTAGAACAGGTGGCCTGTACATGAGATGTTATTCATGACCTGCAAGTATTTTGAGGAGTTGCATAGAGTTACAGGGCTTGACAGCTGCCTCTTACTTGCTTTCACTGAATTGCCGTTCACGTATGTCCGGTTAAGTGGACTTAGAGATTATAAAATCTAGGTTTAACTCAACTAATCCTCACAAAATAGACAAGTGGCTTGCAAAGATCCCAGTAAAGAAACTGTGGACTGAAGATAATGCTAATTGAACGAGCACAAGAGAACGGAATGATAAACAAGAAGGTGCAAAGCGGACACTTTCAGCTGCTCCATGTCAGACACATTCTGATTTACACACCGAAGGTGCTACAGTCAGATCCAACAGGAATTCAGCCAAAACAATTCAAAATTATCAAGAAGAACATTTGAAATAGAAATTTACATCCCTTCTCTTTAACAATGAACTTCTAAATGTCTATTGTGCCATGGAGTATTAGCGAATGATATTAAAAAGACATGATGATTAGCAAGATATTTAAAATCAAAGCCTTTTGAATAAAACCCCAGCCTTTATAGAATTGCTTTGGTGGGGGGTAATTTTTTTAAACGTATTTTACATAATTTTGTCCCAATTTAACAGTAAGATCTCATATATTTAAAAATCTTACATTATAAATCAATATCATACCAAATTATTTGGAATTTTCATTGTAAATAATTCACTATGTAACGGGTAAAGTGTTTGCAAGCTTCATAGGGATGCTGTACCTTCTCTGACTCTGCAGAAAGCCAATGCTGCTAACTCCCTCTCTCCTGTCAGCAGCTGACACCGTTCCATTGTCTTCATCAGAGGGGGCATTGCTTTATCAGAGCCTACTTCTGTACACTTGTGGAATTTCCCATTTATTCACTCAAAGATAAACCATTTAATATACACTTTGGAAGCTTTGCCCATTGTATAAGGAATATGGCTGTGAGTATAAACTTTCTGAGCAAATCTTCAGAAGAAAAGATATAACCATGAAAGCAAATAGATTAAAATCTTAATACACCAGGTTTAGGTTGAGTTTTTGAAAAACCAAGGAAGAGATCAACGACGTACTACATTCTTTACTTAAATATTGTTCATCTTCCTAATGAACTATTTCATTCAATTCTTAGTAAGAAAAATGGTGAAATATAATAATTCCATTAAAAATGCTATTCAGTGTTGAAATTTCTGATGCTCTATGTGCTTTCAATTAATAATGCATCAGAACTGCTGCTGCCGTTATCTATATAGGAAGAAAAAGAATCATTCGAGTACTGGTATCACAAATGAAAAAGATTGCAAATCAGAATCTATAGAATGTCAAATGCTCAAATGCACCGACCTTCAACTTTCAGAAAACATTAATTTGGTTCACATCTAACATCATTTCTACACTATACTGGAATACACCTATATGTGTACCGACACATCCCACATTTTTCTTTCAGCATTAAGTACAGAGGTATAAATTTATTTTTATGATTGTAGAATTTGAAACCATTTGTTTTTCACCCACAACTTGTTCATTTGGAAGAAGTTTTTCTTATGCTATATAATTAATAAAAATTGTGTTGAAATAGAGCTCTCTACTAAAACTTACACCTGTAACTCCTTGCTGTCATGGGCAGTCATGGTCCTAATAACAATGCAACAAATAAAGTCAGTAGCAATTCACCAACCTAAGAAATATGTACCCCAAATCAATGCCACTTTACAAATAAACAAGCATTTTGCTCACTAATAAATAATGCTATAAATCTTGCTATATTGGATTGCAAATAACTCCAGCTGAATAAAATTGCTTGACACAGGATTTACTTATTCTGCATGTTCATAAAAACAACTTGCTCTCTGACAGCACTCATTCTTGTTAATTTACCGCAGCTGTCAGCAACCAATGCTCAGATTACTGCTCTGCATAAAAGTGTACCAATCATGAGGATTTATTAGCTGATTATCGTAAAGGTGGCAGTTCGTCTTGCCTGCCAAAATGCAGGTGATCAGAAAGTTAAATAATTACATGCAGATTAATATTATTTCACCTTCACTTGAAATTTGTAGTTCAGTGACAGGGAAAATGTGTTCTTTACACTTGCAGTATGGTGTTCAACATCCAAGTTGGTTTACTGACCACTCAGCATTTTATTGAGCACTTAACCACTTCAGAACACACTGAATGTAAGACAGACATGAAAGGAGCATGGGCTTTAGAGTGAGGAGTCCTGGATTGGAGTCTCAGATCACCCAGTTTCAAAACAGCTAGGCAACCTCTAAATCTCCGTCTGCCTCACCGTTTGCTTCTGTAAAATTGTTATATGAACCATTCTCATTATCCCCTTATGTTGAGATAGTGGATGTAAAAGTGTAATAATGCCCTCTAAGTTGTAAAATGTTATTATTATTGTTTCCTTCTATTCATGGTAAATTTATTTTTGTGTAAAATTTAACAACCAGATGGCATTAACGCTTCAGGTATTATAATGATTAAAAAGTTATGATAAATATGTGTATCTTGATAAATATAGTATTTTCCCAAACAATTCAGTATTTTTCTAAGTATAAAGGTCACTCAGTTTTAGATTTTAATTCATGAATTCTCCCCTGTTGAGTTATATACAAATATTTTTCCTCAATTACATTAAAATTTTGCACTTTCCACTAAGACATGTTTTTCTAATTGCCTTTTCACTGACACCTGATATCAAATTCTTTATTTATTATGGGAGAGCCATTGTTTCTAGGGTTAAATCAAGTTTTAAATATTTGAGGTCCTGAAAATATTTATTGAATACCTATTATGGTGCCAGATATTTTTCTAAGCACCAAGGATGCCACAGTGTACAAAACACTCAAAACTCATCATGGAACAAAACCCACATAGAGCACACACTACAGCGATGAGAGATAAATGTGAAAGCACAGTCTGTCAAGTGGCAATTACTTCAACTGAGAAAACAAAGCAGGATAGGGAAAAGGGAATGTCTAGGAAAAGGGGTTCCAATTTTAGTAAGGGTTGGTATGGATGCCTCTAGAACCTGACATCTGTGCATGGACCTAAAGAAGATAAAGGAGCAACGCAGGTGGATGCCTGAGAAAAGAGTCTGTCAGACAGAGGGAAGTGTTCGGAGGTGAGTGTGTCCAGCGTGCCTGAGAAACAGTGAAGTGGCTGGAACAGTGCAAAGACGGTGAGGAACAGAACAGCAGAAGTTCGAGGTTGAGGGGTCACAGGGCCAGACCATGAAGAGCATTATAAACTACTATAAAGAATTTGGTTTTATCCAGATTATTATGGGAAACAAGTGAAGAGCTTTGAGGAGTTTAATTATTTATGAATGTGGAAGGAAGAACAGGAAGCTATTGCTATTGTCCACATGAAAGCTGATGGTGGCTTCAAACAGAATTGTAATGATGGAGAAAATCAGAGGAGTGAATTTCAAATTTATTTTGAAGAAAAAGTTAGCAGGTTGCTGATGGATTTCATGACAGAATCAAAAAGGAGTTCGAGATTTTTGGTGTTGGTAACAAACTAGGGAAAATCCTGATGGAAGGGCAGATTTAGGAGGTGTCAGGCCCGGGGAATTCTGAGTCTATGTGTGGCTGGAGTCTGGAGTCTGGAGTCTGCTGTCTGTCAACTAGCTAGCCTTGAAGCTAATCTTGTTCCCAGAGCTCCAGAGCACAGAGCTCCAAGAATAGCCACCAGAGGGACCCTAAGCAAACAGGTGTCACCTTTGGGGATACTGCCTGTCTGTTGTAGTGGACAAAGCCTCCTTTGTTCCAACGTGTGTATAAGATGCCCTTACTGTAAGCTAGGCACATCCTGCTGCTGTACAGTGTGAACAAACCATGTGTGGAACGCTGACACCCTCACCCAAGCCTCCTGGCTACCTGCAAAGGAGAGTGGGTGCAGGACCCCTAGACTCTCCCTGTGGTCGTTAACCTAAGTGCAGCTGTAATAGGAGTGGAATAGCTGTGCGTGAGGACGCCAACACTCTAGCTTCCCGATCTTTGTGGTCATAAGCCTGACACCTGCAATAAAGCATGTCGAATCTCCTGAAAGCTCTGTGTAAGTCCATGTTTATCACTAGATCAGAGGCCTACCCACTCTCAGAATCTACTGGTCCAAAAGCTCTAAGAGGACCTGACAGAACGTAGGGGTGAGAAGTTTGGTTTTGAACCTGCTAAATTGGAGAAGCCTATTAGACATCGAAGAGGAGATATCAAGTAGGCAGTTAGATGTGGGAATCAGGAGTTTAGGCAAGTTATGGAGCGGACCTGCTACTTATGTTATTGTCAATCTTAGATGGTATGAAAAGCCTGAGTGAATGAAGTCATCACAGAATCAAGTATAGACAGAGAAAATACGGGAGTAGGTTCCAAAGCTCTCCGGTAGAAGATGAGAAAAAATTTCAGTAGGAGACCAAGAAAGGTCATGCAGTGAGATATGAAGAAAACAGTCCAGTGTCCCCGAAACCCAGTGGAAATATGTTTTAAGGTCAGGAAGTCATTAGCCAAGTCCGCCACTGCTGCTGGATCAGCTAAAATGAAGGTTGAAAATTGGTCATTGGATTCAAGTACTTGGAAGTCACAAGAGACCTCCACTATGGGGGAAAAAAAGCCCTGTTATTGAGTAGACATTTTAAAATGACATTTACAACAATCATTATAAATGACCAAAACTAGAAAATAAAGGGGTTAATAACAAAACTATAACACAATAAACTAGTCTATATAGATAATCTAATTTATACAAAGGGATCTTAAATTTGGGACTGGATTTAGACAATATCCTTTGGAAAAAAGATACGCCTTATGGTCAGCTTTTAATTTACTTATCAACCATCCGCTGCCTCCCAAAATAGCTTTTAACTTTTAAGTTAATATAAACATATCTTAATTATTCCCACCACACAGAAGAAATTATGATTATGTGATGTGCTTTAGATTCTAACTAGAGCTGTAATGGCAATCATATTAGAGTATATAAATGTGTCAAATAAACAAGTTGCTCGCCTTAAATTTACAATTGTATGTCAAATATATTTCAATAAAAACAAGCAAACAGATCTGGCTGGTGGCACAGTGGATAAGGCACCAGCCTGCAAACCCAAAGGTCGCTGGTTTGATTCCCAGCCAGGGCACATAACCAGGTTGCAAGCCAGGTCTCCAGCCAGATTTGTAGCTGGAAGCAGGTGAAAGGCCTGTCATATATTGACATTTCTCTCTCTCTCTCTCTGCCTCCCTCTCAACCCTTTTTCTAAAAATAATAAATAAAATCTTTTTTAAAAGCCAATAAATAAAAACAATACATAGAATGTTGCAATGATAGCTCACAAAAGAAGACAGAAGACCTCAACTATAGTTTTGCTCTTATTACTTTACCCTTAAAACTCAAATTTATTTGGGAGTTAAGTCAATTCTCTCCTATATTATTCTAGGAACTAAGGAATTTTATTACAATCTGCATCATTTCCACCATTACCACAAAGCCTTTACATAAACACAAGTAACTTTACATGACTCAATGTAGGTATAATAATATGTTGTTTTTCAGTGGTAGGATGTGTTTAAAATGCAATTTAAAAAACAAAGTTAGAATTCAGAGTCTCTAGTGCTACCTGGAAATGAAATAGATTAGAAATGATGATACACCATAGTCATTTCCTTTATCTGCAACATTTGTTAAATTAGCAGAGTGTACAAGTTTCTGCTGCCCACTTTTATTATCTCAAAATAATTCTCTTTATTGTGTAAAGTGGTTTAAACTGAAACTCAAATGCTGTCTTAGGAGTCATGTCCACACCTGTGCTATTGTTCATTCTAAAGAAAGTATTTTGGCGCAAATTGCTTTGATAGAAGGATATGTATGGCATATAACCAAAAATGAATCTGTTTTGGTTTTTGGTTTTTAGTGAGGCTGATGCCAGGTAAATTTTCATTATATTTATTTTTTAATTTGTATTTTTACTATTTAAATATTTTATTTATACTTTTAATTATAATTCGAAAAGAACATGTAACTTAAAAGTAAGGCATTCTAAATGAATGAGTTTTGAAAACCCTTATTATTCTTTAATGGTTGCATTTGGAATTACTGCACAAGCCAGTTTTCATCGAACCAGGATACTGGGAAACACAGTACACAGTTGTACCCTTGAGGGCAGTGGAGCCCAGGACCTGGATTCCGAGCTGTGTTCCCCTGTGTGATACACACAAGCGTAAAGAAAGCACCCAAGAAACCAGGTGAAGCTCAAGCCAGAGAGTATACATGGATGGTAACACCTCCAACAGTCAGAAAAAGTAAGAAGGAAGGATACACTTCCAATTAGGTTACTAGTTTATCTGGGGGGGAAATGCAATGAAGGCCTGCCCTTTTAAAAGGATTGAGATGTAACATACTATTAGATTACAGTGGTGTTTTTCTCATTTTACTTTATATGTAAAATATTAAAGGTAATGAAAGTTAATTTTTGACCTCTCACTTTATCATCCTTGGAAGAAAATCATTGCTTAAAATATATATATCAGAATAATCTCACTCCCTAAAAAAGCAGAAATATGTTGGATTCCTGAGCTTGCTTCTCTAGCATAAAATCTCATTTGTTTGTATGCATGCAGTTTTTCAGGCTTTATGTTAAGACTGGGAAACATGAACTACAATGAAGAAAGACTTTTCTGAACAAACAAAATCTTCTGTACTTCAGGCTTTACTTCAGTATTGGAAATTTTCAGGATGTTTTTCTACAAAGACACATATAAAACCATCAAGAAATATATAAGTAGAATTTGAAGGTGAGGAAATAATTCATATATGTAAGCAGGCATTCAAAATAACCTTGTGCAGGGATATCATGTAAGGGTCAGAATAGTTCTTTTTTCACTGCAGATACACATTAACATGATCTGCCTCACTTAATGCTTCCTTGGCTAAAACTTGGGAACTTTAACAATGCATTAACTCCTGGAAAATTATAAAGACTCCTTACCTTGTGGGGAGTTTTAGGAAACAATGCATTTTATGGTAACAATATGCTTTATTAAAACTAATATAATCTCAGATGACTTAAAAGAATATAAATATACTCTTTGTTCCTTTACATCCCTTGTGACAAGTAAAATTCTTCTTTCTCAACCCACCTAACTTTTACACACAATGTTTTTGACATCTGGAGAAATTTTCTGGATATCAAATTTGGATAGCCTGTCCATCATCTGGTCAAAACTGCCACCTACTGGTCAGTCTCCAAACCTAGCTTGCAGTTCACCCAAATACTGCCTTACTAGGTAAGATGCCTTCCTTCCAAGCAGCAAAGATCATTTATAATAACCAGACTTAACTCAAATATCCTCTTAACAAAATTCCCCTCTCTAGGGTGAACCAAAAATATCAAAGTGCACAAACCTGCCAATAAAATCATCTCTTTTCCCAGCATCTTTGTCCCATGCAGTGATATCAATAATTCCACCTCTTTCTTCATAGAGATGAAAATCAAATTGTTCTCTCCACTGGGGATTCAAAGTTTTTGGCATTATCTGCAAAACCAAAAATGTCATTATTGTCTCAGCAATATGTCTTTAAAAACTTTAACTTGAGACACTAACTCAAACTTGAGGTACAGTTTATAAAGACATGTAAGTGGGAGATTTGAACAAACCTTCCAGAAATAATGAAAATGAGTCATTAGATTTCTAGCATCTTTACTGTAGCCTGTCTGAAAAACCCTAAAGGATGTGTCCTGAAAACTAAAGTCACCTCCTCATCATCTTGAATAACAAGTGGAAGACATGTATGATATAGAAACAGCAAAGACATAATCTGTAAGTGAAATATAGCTCACTCAGACAATAGCATTTATTTTACATAAGCAGTTAATATACAAGCACATAACTTGTTGTCTGTCATCTCATAAGAAAGGAAGCTGAGGATTCCCAGCATTTCTGTTTTTAATTCTTCCTCCACCATACATGAGAATTCCTGAGCTGAATGCATAAAAAAAATAATCAAGTTCTATGGGAGCAAAAGAAAAAAAGCAAGTAACTTTGGAGAAGTCAGATAAACGTAGCCTAGATTTATAGCATTGATGTATCCTCTCCATTTTATTGATGGAAAACCTGGAGTTTAAGTGACCTATCCAAGGTCATTATGTTTTAGTATCTAGACTCTAAGTGAAGTATTTTATTAAAGCTTCAGATCTATTTCCCTAAAGCAAGAAGTCAAAAATGACTGTGAATTAATACAAGTATGTGTATGATCTTCATGTTGCATATACAAGAAAGATACCTTGCATGATGTGTAATTTTGCAACTTCAAGTATTCAGATAAGACACTTGGTTGAGTCTATGAACAATCCAAAAGGATTTCCTTTAAAATTCCATTCCCCATTGGGTTAAACAACATTCATATTTGTTTCCCTAATCCTTCTTTTCAGCAGGAGGGCATGCAGTGGCCTTTTCTCTTTTTTAATGTATGGGGGACAGATCTTCAGATGTAAAGACTTTGAAAGCAATGAAGTATGTTATGCGCAAAGGTAATGCAAATGAATCACAATTTTTAAAGTTCATAATCTGAAATTAATCAGCAATAGATCATGGAAAGAAAGAGCAAAGAGAGACACATGTCCATAGCTGGGTTTCATATTTCATACCTAAAGAGCAGAACTATAAAAATAAGTAATGTTTTAAGCCTACCAGAACATAGAAATGATGTTAATTGATAAAGGACAAGACAAAGTGGTCATAGGTACCTATTTTTGGAATCAGTGGTTTCTTTAAAGTATGTTATTAAGCCCATGGCAGAAAAATGATGGTGCTGGATAGATACTATGATAATGCAAATGTCTTGTAAGTAGGCTCAAATGAACTCCTATGATATTTTGAGGAGTGGCCTGTCTTACTTATTTGGCCATAAAGTGCCTAACTTTCCAGTTTCCCTTTTTAGGATTGTCCTTCCTAAACGATGGTCAGAAATGATGCCCTTCCCTTCCTGTGGGCAATCGGCAAGGTAACTGATAAAGCCCAACAGCAGCTCCCGTTGCCATCTAACAAGTCACCGCAGCAATACTTCCAAATACCTCAATTACTGATAAAAATCCCTGGGCCAGAAGGAACCTGGGCAGGCTGCCTATCAATGATTCATTAAAATAATGATGTCAAAATCAAGATATTCCAATCATGGTAGAATGTGATTTTTAATAGGAGATGGCTGTGATCAGTTGCCCCAAGCTGTTTATGAATAGCAGCTGTAGAAGCTGACCATTAAGGAGGGTGAATTTGAATACAACAATGATGACATTGTGCCCAAAACATAATTATGACTACTATAATCTTTGCTAATTATTCCTTCTCTCAATAAGTTGATATGATTTTTCAATATACTATTATTACTAATATAATTATTATTACATGATATACTTATTACTACTGCTCTTCCTCTTCTTTCTGCTACTACCATTTACTATTTATTATGAGGAAGGCAGAATTCTTGGCATTTTACGTGTATAAACTATTCAATCTTATCGATAACTTGATTAAGTAGGCATTACTTTCATTCTTATTTATACAGATGAGAAATTGGGGCATGAAGAGGTAAATTGACTTGCCCCATGTCTCACTGCTAGGAGAGGCAGCAGGACTCTATTTTCCAAATAAACTTTAAAATAATTTCCAATCTGCCCTGGTAAAAAGCAGCTTGAAAACTAACTCAGAGTAATGTACACAGATTTTTAGGATATATAAAATAATGCTATTTGTAGTACCAATACTACTACTAATTGTAATAAGAGTAGCCAACACTCTTTGAGCACTTTATGTGCCAGGCATTGACTTACTTTCATTTCTATGTTATAAATGAAGAAATTGAAACCTACAGAAGCTAAGCAGTGTACCCAGCGTCACACGGCACATAAAGTAAGAGAGGCAATGCGATTGTTGGTCTTGTTCATTGACATGATGTTTGTAAGTTCTGTTAAGCATTTAAAAAAAGAGTAGGGTTTTCATCTTCCAAAACATGGCTAATAACTGAACACTGCTTTCCAAATACTGACAGGATCACAAAATAGGTTTGGTCACCTTGCTCTTGTATTTCTGATGCCCAAGCCGGAACTTCACGTAGGGGTCACTCAACCCGTTGGAATCCATTGCCTTGAGGTCTCGCCCCTCAATCAATGTGATACTGACTATTCCTCGCCAAAGATGTGATTTTCTGTGCACATCTGATAGACGTAAACTTTGGGTCTGAAACTTTTGGAAAAAGAAAACAGAGTTAGCTTATTGTGTTTTTAATAAAAATATCTTGACCCTGGCTGATGGCTCAGTAGATAGGCAGCAGCCTGCAAACCCAAAAGTCGCTGGTAATTCCCAGCCAGGGCACATGACCAGGTTGCAAGCCAGGTCTCCAGCCAGGTCTGTAGCTGGAGGCAGGTGAAAGGCAACCATACATTGATGTTTCTCTTCCTTTCTGCCTCTCTCCCTTCCCCATCTCTCTGGAAATAATGAATAAAGTTTTTTTTTAATTAAAATAAATAAATGAAAATGTCCTCATTTGGCACTACTTTATCCAATGTGATTATAATTTTTCATGAATAAAAATTAGGCAGTTATACATTTTTAATAAAATAATTTATGGATTATTTATTAATAAACATGGAATTATCACCTCATGATAAGATTAGGCTGTGAAAAAATCATGAATTCTCAAAACATAATTTTTCAACTCTTAAAATTATTAGTTGTAGGACTTCAAGAATATCAGAGAATATTCACATGTATCAAACATGCCTATGTCAAAATTAGAATAAAATAAATATAAACATGAAAGCCCTCATCCACACTGTGATATTTAATTTTGAATTATTTATGGACATTTGAAAATCTTTTTTGGTGTTACAAATGGATTTTACAGGTGGTTTTTAGTTCTAAAGTTAGTTATAAGTTATATTCACTTTAAAAATATCTTTATTGCTATATTAAAAGATTTTCAGCTCACTAAAGAACTATTTAAGGTGCTAAAGAACAAAAAACAAAATCAGTATGTCCACCCAAAATGTCTTGCTTATGCTTTACACATTTTTAAATTTACATATGTGATTTATATTGGCAGGTATATTTCTGAAATTATTTCTTACTCTAGTATTTAAAAAAATTAATGATTTTTATTAGGTTCAGTTCTAAGTCACAATATTTAAGTCAGTGAACCAAATTGGAAGTTTTGAAAATTAGTAAGTCTACTAAAAATGAGCATGTAATCTCTTTGAACTAAATAGCAAATAGAACAAGCTAGAGAAAGCAGCTAAAATATTAGTCTTTACAATTTGTTTTATTAACATAGAAACTGCTGTTTGTTTCATATTGCCAAGCATGTTTTCTTCACTGGTGGTCATTTCATGAACAATATCAGTATTTCTCTCAACTTAAAATTATTCACCACTAAATTATGAATTAGCTCCACTTTTAGCCTAATTCCTTCTCTGTTAATGTAACTTCCTCTCCCACTCTGAATTCCTATTTTTGTTCCACACTGTAATAATTCCAGACATTTTTATGTCATTAGCAAAAGTCACACATTTCAGAATGCTTTTATTAGGAAAATGAAAACTATATTCTTCAAAAGACAATACTTTGAATATATGAACATTTCAATGGAACTCTTTCTAGGTCACTTACATATTCCCCTACCTTGGTGATCAGTGCATTCTGAACAACGTTGTTTCATGGCTCTGCCTTATTAATAGCAACGTGAGACCTTCCCTCCACATCCCTCACCTCCATGAGCTTCAAGAGCAGCGTTCAACTGCATTCGGAAGTGCAACAGAGGTTTCCTGGAGCACCTGCAACTTCCAAGGACGCCACAGCCCACTCCAGCTAGAGTCCCTCTGCTCCCACCTGCTTTCCACGTTGGGTTTCCACATTGGGTTTCCACGTTGGACTTGCTTTGTACGAAGGGTTTCTCAGATAAAATCACTGTTTAGGATTGATTCCACCAAGCGATCTTCAAGGCTTTTTTTTTAGTTCTAAGATTTTTATACTACATATTATTATGTAATGCAGCAATTGATTTTAGTGTGTCTATCCATCCAATACACTTCTGTTGCTGTTGAGACTCTCTAACAGCAGACTTTAGAGATTAGGTTCTAACTTTTGGCTTTGAAACTTTTGTTAAGGGATATGAGTGGCAAAGAAAGAAAGAAGAAAAACAAATACTTTTTCAAGTAAGATGAAATAATTATCTTAGTGAAGACCAAGGAATTAATAACTACCCATTTATATATAACATTAGAATTTGTATATGTACTTTCTATCACATGGTTTTTACTACAACCCAATGAAGCAGGAAGGCTAAACCTGCTATTTTACTGATGCAGAATGTGATGTACAAGAACTTGACTTATGGGGTGGGAAGGACAAAGAATGATTTCCATATGCACCTTCATGCTTTCACAGAAATAAGTGGTATGTCTAATATATAGTGGATATGTGACTAGACCCCAGTATTTCTGACCTTTATTCCTGCACTTCCCCCAATGTTGATCTTTAGGGCAGAGACTCTCCTAGGTTAAAAGCAATCATTTAAGTATAATGCTGCTAGAACAATACTCCCCCATGAAATGAGTTGAATATATTTGACATTACAGGCTAGATTTTCCTACATTGCTAATACATGAAGTCACCTTCTACTTTATTATCATATAAGCACATGTTTTCATACTTACAATATTCCAGCTTGCTGATGGATATATTTAGTGGCATTTTCTATGCACTCCAGAAGCAGAAGCCATACATAGCTCTCAGTAAAATAGAGTGGGTACAATCTTCAATCAGCAAGGCTAAGTTAGTTCTCAAATGGTACTACATCTGAAGCTTATGTGTTCCTCCTCCCATTTTTCACACAAGAACAAGAACTTGACTTATGGAGTGGGAAGGACAAAGCCTGTTTTCTATGGGATCTTTCATGCTTTCACAGAAATAAGATGAACTAAATGAAAGCTTTACCTACTGTTATTAGTGATTACACAATGCTTTTCTATGACCTGGAAGAACATTCTCAAAACAATTTGGGAAACTAGGAGGGAGGCAGAGGTATTTCCATACAAAAACAAGGGTAATGAATGTGGATGTTAAGGTTGTTTGTATAAAAGGTTTAAAGAAACAAAAAAAGTGGGAGGGCTCCAAAGACATACTAATCAGATATCATTTTTTAAAAGTGAGTTTTCCTTCTTCAATATTTTTGTTAAATTGGCACTCTTCAAAAAAGCAACTCCATTTCATGACTTGATTAACTGCATAGTCATGAAACAGATAAACATTGAGACTAAGTACAAAGAATAGGAATTTGAAATAAAATTATAAAGTAAAGGGGCAAGAGATGAACTTAGATTAGCAATAGTTGAAAATTAAGTGCTCAATATACACATCTACATACATCTTCCTAGCGATTTCTGACTGTGTGGCTTGCACATGTTTTCTTAACTATGGTTTTCCAGATTGGACTCCAGGACCCCAGGTGTACCAAGAGCACTCTCCTGTCTGTGTGTGCTGCGCGATGATGGGGGTCTGTGTGTTGGGGGCCTGCGCAGAAAAATATGCATTCCATAAACGAAGAGTTAACCTCCTTAGGATAGCAATCTATTGTCTCTATTTTTTTAATTAAAGTTTTGGGGAGCTTATTGAAGGAGTGATGACAAGGGGAATTCCAAAACTAAAAAAGAAAAACCTTTGAAAACCACTGGCTCTAATGCTCCCCCCAAGGTACCTTCTGAGTCACTTGCTGCTGTTTCAAGTTTCTTTCCTCTTGTAGAGTATAATTCTCAAAGTGTAGTCCGCAGACCAAGAGCATCTGTGTCACTTGGGAACTCGTTAGAAATTCAAATTCATTTGCCCCACCCTAGACCAACAGAATCAAAAGCTCAGGTTTCACCAGCCCTGGCTGGTGGAGGTGGTTCTGCTGGGCGCAAGTGTGAGAAGCCCTGCTTCAACCATGCTAAGGTGTGTGCACACTGGCCTTCTGTGTTCTAACTTCTACAGAGAAATACTGTATTTATAAGATTATCCACTCTCTAGCATGGATATCATATATGCTAATTAAACGTTTTTAGTCCCGCTTCTCAATGTATTGATCAGAAAAGCATATTGATCGGGATACATGGAGCATTTAAAGAGAGAAGTAGCGACTTAGTGAAAATTTGGCGAAGCTTGTTTACTAGTTCCTTCCTTGGTTAATGTTCTGTTCTCATAAAATATATCTCAATAATACATATTAATTGGAATATTGATCAGTCAACCAAAATTTACTTGTTATGGCAAGGAGTGCTAACCAACTACAAATATCCCTCAATAAAATGAACAGCTAATACTTAGTTATCTAAAATAATGTTTTCAACTATGTCCTTGTTGAAATAGAATTCTATTTGAGGAGGAAAATTAAAAAGAAAAACAACAGAAAACCACCCTCACTTCAAAGCAAGGAACCAGCTCTGCAAAAGGAAGAAATAATCTTCACACTTTTGAAGCAACAATCCTTGAATTTTAGTGGGCAGTTGAGTCCAGGCCTCACCCTGCTGGACACGACTTAGTTTTTGTGCAGCAAAGCCACATGTATATTCCTGACATGTGACCTGTGTCATTCTTATAACAACAGTGTGGCATTTTCTCAAAAGGAATATTGATCCAAGGTCAGATTTAACAAAGAATATACATTTCAAAGTCTGAGGCCATTAGTCAATGATATTTATCTATAGTAAGATTTCAGAATTCGTAGTAAGCTGGCATTTTAAAGAGAATATTAGTTTAATGTGTATTATTCCTTGAAAAGAAACACAAGATTTCCATTTCTAATCATATGTATAAAAGAGGTCAGGATAGGGAATGGGTTTTCAGGAAAGTAAATCAGCCAGGAGAGTCACCACTCATGCAAGCCCAGAAAAAATAAATAAACTGAATGGTGGAACTTACTTGTGCGCTTTGGTAATAAGCGCTCTGAAGCTCGGCTCTGCAGGAGCCCAGGGCGGGAAAAGCAGGCCTGTCGCACGTCTGGATGGAAATGAATGGTCAGAGCTGTCCGGGAAAGCTTTGTGCCACTAGCAACACCTCATTGCAATCAGAGTTTAGCATCATGCTTCAAAAAACACTATTTGAAAATATATGTATTCGCTTAAGTCACTGTCAGAAAATATCTCCTAGCGCAATGAAGATAAATGTCTATGCAACAATATAGCATCCAGCCATTCTTTTCTTTGGTAGCATAATGCCACAGTGGTCACGAAAATAAAGGACAGAGATGATATGGTTGTAGATTCACACTTGAATGATTTCTGGTTTTCATTAATAGGCGTAGCCGAAAAAGAAACATAACCAGAGAAATCATGGAGAGAAGCATTTTCGCAAGTCTGCTGTATCAAAAAGTTTTTGAGACTGTTTCCAATAATGTTTCATTTTGTTTTCAATGTCAAAAGAAGTGATAAGGCTATAGAAGCATAAATGTCACATGAACAGAAAATAAGTGTGACCACGTTAACTGCACCCTACATATTAATATCCTATAATGATTAAAGAGATATCTCTTAAAGTAACAGAGAATTTTTGCTCCATATAACAATTGACTCTGCTGCCCTTGGTACTAAAAAAAAGCAACCCAAAGGTCCCATTAGTGCTACAACCAAGAGCAGCAAGAAGTAGATTAAGAAAGTTACAACAGAACAAGAAATGCTGGAAGGAAATTATGGTGGGGCTAAAAGTTTATGTTAAATAAGTTCTAGAGCAGCTAGACTTTCCAAACAATAGTATGATGAGATGGGAGTCATCAGCTTGAAGAACTGCCATCAACAGCAGATTAGGTTAGGCCAGCCTAAGAAACAGATTAGATCATACAGAAAGAAAGAAACATGTATTGAGCAGCTATTATATGTTAGGGTTTTTATGCTCCAATGTTTTTTATGACATGCATTTTTAAGGTAGGGAAACTGAGGCACAGAGAAGCTAAATACCCTGCTTAAAGCCAAATGGCTGGAGATTGGCAGGGTTGATATTTGAACCTAGGGCTGTTGATACCTAATTAATGATATGCCTCACTATATCTCATTTTTTGGACAGAGCCCAGGAAGTTCATGATATGAAAGGAAGAAGTTAATTTGCACTGGATTTGTTGAAATATTTTGACTTACATATAGATAAAATATATTCTTGAGTATTCATGATTGAGAAATCATGAGCTTTCTCTGAAAGCTAATCAGGAGCTTAGAGGAAGTAAAAGTCAGCAGGTGGTAGTAACTAGCATATGTTGTTTAGTAGGCATTTGAGCATTAACTATACTCCATAAGAAATTATAGCCAACTATGTATTAATAAGATGGTGAGGTTATAGAATCTTGCATATAAAAGGAGAACACTTATATATTCTAGTTAATAAACATTATTACATTTACTGAAAAACCAAATCACTAGTGATAGTAGATAGCCTGATTAAAAAGCAGATCAAAACAAACAAACCAAAAAGTGTACTGAGACTTAACATGTGGCTGAAAGAACACTCAGCCATACTAATCCCCTGATATGTGCAAATAATCCTTAGCTTTTGTTATTCTGGATTTTATTACCTGTATACAACCTAATCCTCCCAAAGGAGACTCAGATGCGGTGAATCCGGAATGAAAGACATTGCTTGTGCCTTTACAATAGCTGTGTGTGTGGAGTCAGCCCTTTCCTCTATTTTTAGCACAGAGGTGAACATGCTTTTATTTAATCAAATGATTCACTGAGACACTACAAAGAAAAAGATAATGACAGCCTAGAATGACTGTTCTGTGCTGCAAAGCCTGGAGTGTGGAACAATGATTAACTCAATCCCAGGCACAGACATGCTCGATCTTTTCCTTTTCCTGCCGAGTCTGTTCCTGTGAATTGCACCTGGATGATAAAAACCAGCGGCAGATTTCCTCTACAGCCAAACACCCTCTCAAAGCATGATCGCCTTTACAGAAAACCATCCCAGTGCTTTGTGCAGCCTAGTCTGAAGTGTCTCATCTAGTAAGAAAGCTTCGATCCCTTTTCTCTTAGGAGATGATTCACTGACACCATAATCCTTAAAGTTTCTTTCCTATTTTGACTGCTTCTCGTTGTCAGAAAGCTATTTAGGTTTACTTCAAATGTTTTAACTACCCTCCCTAAACTTGTGTCCAAAAGTTCTTAATCCTTTACTATATTTGCTCAAAATATGTACTAATAAAAAATCATCATGCTTTGACTGGTGTGGCTCAGTCTGCGAACCAAAAGGTCACCAGTTCAATTCCCAGTCAGGGCACATACCTGGGTTACAGACCAGGTCCCCAGTTGGGGGTGCGCGAGAGGGGGGATGCGTCAATCACACATCGATGTTTCTCTCTCTTTCTCCATCCCTTCCCCTCTCTATAAATAAAATCTTTAAAAAATGTTTTAATTATTGATGTTTCCCTCTCTGCCTCTCTCCTCTCTGGAAATAATAATAAAATATTTTTAAAAATGTTTTAAATAAAAAATCATCATATATCTTGTAACCTTGTTGGTTTGCTTAAGTAGGCTTACCAGTTTTTTACTGGTAATATGGTAAAAAAAAAGTTTTGAGTTTGATTTACAGTGGCTTTTTTTTTTTTTTTTTTGAGATCTTTAATTAAAAGTTACTAGTTTTTTACTGAATGTTTTACTTTCATCCCTGAAGATAGAAATAACAGCTGAACTTTTCTTGGGTGAGTATGTAATATGCGGTTGAGGTGTTCAGAATATAAGTACTTTGGCAAAGGGTCACATTCTTGTTTTCCAAGCTAACGCCTCTTCCCCGTGGTCTACAGGGTCTTCCTTCATCCATACTTTTGCTTGACCCTACCATATGGTGGGCTTTGACATAACTCCAAATGCTTCTATAATCTATGCACTCTTTTTTGCCCATTTCATATTATGATCCTTTTCTCTATATCTTTATATGATATATCTTGGCATTTAAACAATATTAAAATTTATTTTGAATTCACTACCGTGTTCTCATAAGATGATTTGTTCTATTAACTCTCAGTCATCAGAATCTAAATGTCTAATCAATGAAATAATTGGGAAAAAAATGTGTTAAATATTTCAAGAAATTGTAGTGTTACCATCCTTTAATTAAAAGTTAAAAGTCTTTAATGAAATTCTGACTTAGTGTAATCCAAATGGCTCTACATAATTTTTATTAAATTGCATGAAAAACATGGTAATTGCCACATCCACTGCTTAATGTTTTGTGTCCTAAGATAACATGTTTTGTTGAATTATGAATGTTATGCTTTTGGAAAATTAAAATATCTCTACATCATTTTAATCTTTTCTTTCCATTATTCTGCTTTCAAGAAAATTAAGATACAGCAAATAAGCACTGACAGTCACTTGAGCAAGTTCTGACCAAGATTCAGTTTCATTCACTGTAACTCAGTTGCTTTCTCCTGAACACATATATTGGTCTTTATAAACAAGCTAATAAAATTTTCTTTCAAATCACATCCTGTTTAACTCACAAAGTATACATACACTCTTTATGCAAGATGTCATCTGAGCTATTTAGGTTTTCTGCATGTCTGAAAATGTCTATGGAAAACCTCCTTTCAGGAACCTTTCTTCTAAAAGTTCACCAGAATACAAATATTACTTGGGCAAAGAGCAATGAGGTCAGTTATCAGAATGAGCCTTGATTGTAAGTATGAAAGGTCATACTCATCAAAAGTAGATTTGGTCTAGGATTTGGTAAAATGAGACCTCAAACACAGCCACATCATAAAAGCACACCCATCTATCAGTGGCTTAAGAAGCTGTGAGAGTGGGCATATCATGCAAGAAAAACCAAGAGGCAGCTCTATTTATATAGCAAATCTCTATTAATCATCAACCCAAAAAGGAGCTCTACTATTTTAAGTCATCACCAAAACATTTATTTCCATGACATTCAGAGAGAGAACTATATTGGTTTCGATCATACCATCTAGGTACTACAGGCCAATGAACTCACTTCTCTGTTGGTAAAATAAATGACCACTGAAGGCTTGGCCTTTAGATTCAATTTGTTTGTCACTCAACATGTTTTCAGAAAAAAAATACATTAGTGACTATACCTAAAATACACACAAAAAATCTTTTAAGTATTCATATTTGTTATTCTAAAATAAGACAGTTTAAGAGACCGAGAAAGGTTAATAGGGAGTATTTAAGGATGAATACAACCAAACGGAAAGTACTGATAAGTGGAAGACTAATTTGGAATAGCAAAGTAGAGAGGAGATGTTGAAAGAGTCATTTGAAAGGGAAATCCTTAAAATGTGTTACATATGGAGTTGGTCCTGGTAGCAAGCTTTTATTCATAAGGATGAGTCTGCACATTTGCTGCTCATAGCACAAGCCGAACACAGAATACCCCTGAATTCTGCTCTCTTGGCAAAGGAGTGTGCCATATGAATTCACCATATTTGTGGTTCTTTAAAAAAAAAAGAGAGAGAGAGAGAAATTTTGAAAAAATCTTCTTTCTATTTAGGATAATGGGACAATTTAAAAGCAGTCACCGTGTGTTCAAGGATAGTGCAAGAACATATAAAAGGAATTACTATGATCTTAGCAAAGATAGAGAGTAACATCAGTGAAGGCAGCCATCAGGGGACTGAAAAGAAAGGAAGACACAAAAATAATTAAAATAAGCTCACAATAAAAGACTGCAAAAAAAAAAAAAAAGTGTGTGTGCTCACTGTTCAAGTCAATGCATGACTTCATCCAGTACCTGCAACAAATTTTAGAATTTTAAAGGAGAAAGGTTGTTTTCAGGCATGAGCAGTTTAAGAGCCAAAAATATAAAATAAAAGAAAACGACAATGCCCTAGAGTGTAGCTTTTTCACTGCAATATCCATTGGTAAGGTAATTGTATGCCAAGTGTGAATTTTCAAAGAGGGTAACTCTTGAAAGCAAAGTAGTAAGTGCATTAGTAATAAATCTTGCTGTGCATAATGCAGAAAGATAGCAGAGGAAAAGGGAGACAGGGTTCATTATGTTTAAGTCATGAAAGAGTAAATAATATTAAACTACAATGGCATTTAAAACAAATTCTCCATGGAATTTTCATTTTTTAATTTAAATCAAAAGCAGAGTTGCTGTTTTTTAATTCATAAATTTTTTCAAAGAAAGAACACTGATTGTCTATTATGTATATAGTATAATATCATGGCAATAGAAGAGAAATTTTCTCAAATGGAGCAGATTTTAAAAAGAAGGTTAAAAAAAAACAACAACAAAAAAAAAGAAGAACCTGAATGGACCCTCTATTCCTTTGAGGTCCGAGCCTCTAAACTTTAAAGAATTTGGGATAAACTTGGTCCCACAAGAAACTGACTTCAAAGCAATATAGTAGATATAAAAAGTTCTTTGTTTTTACAAGTGGAGAAATGAGTTAGTCATGTGAATGACAAAATCAAAGTCAATAAGGAAGGCAAATGAATACATCTGAGATCCTATTTTTAAAGTAAATTTCTTAATTCATATTTAACTCTCAAATTACTATTCAAAACCAAAAAGTGAGATTATTAATAAAAAGAATTTAGACATTACCCTCCAAAAGAAAGACTTCACAGAGAAATAAGATCCAATCACTTCATTTTTTGAGAGTTCCTAAAAACAAACAAATATTTAGCTAAATTTTTTAGGTGTTCTTGAGAATATTTTATTATTCTAGCAAATTCAAAACAAATACCCTCCCCCCCAATATATATCCTAAAGGTATTCTGGGTCTTCATAAATTGTAAATTTTCTTCCCTCAAATAAATTAAACTTTTTATCTTATTCACATCTGATACTGACAGTAGTAAAGTGTAAAGAGGATAATTTCTGTAATTTTTAAAGGGTCTACTTACCTCTTAATTTTCAATTGTTGATTAATATATCTGAAAGTCTAACATTTTATTTTAGAAAGAACTCTTTAAATGTATTTTATGATTTGAAATAAGCTAGATAATCTATTTCTTTTAACAAAACAATAGGACATCACAGATTTTCAGAGAGCTTTTAAAGAAATATTACTTATACACCTAGTTAAATTTGGTTTAGTTTTTTTTACTAAAATTCATCCTAGTTTTATGAGATAGACATGTACAAAGTCTGTCCCAAAAGTATTGAGCCAATATCAATACAATTCAAACAGTTTGCTTGGCAGAAACTTTCAGGACAGACCTCATATATATGACTTAGTTAACCTAAGCTTTCAAAAAATAATTTTCAAAGAGATGAATACTGAGAAGGGCGGCTATTGGGCTAGAAACAAAGCAATGAATTCATGTTGGATATTTTACTATTTAATCCTCAGGTTTTATAATGTGAAACCAATTTGAAATCAAAAACATAGTTACTTGCTTTTAAACAGAAAATTTAAATTGCATGCAACTTTTAAACTTTAATGTTTGTTTTGAATACTCTATCTGGGTGTCAATTATGGTAAAATTAAGGGAAACTGCTGACAGTTACAGAAAAAGTACCAACCTTTGACATTATAATAAAGAGGAGGTGATTTATAACGTCTTTGATTATTCCATGGTTTTGTACCAGCAAATAGATTACAGTGGTCCAGCTTCTCAGATGATGCCTAATGTATAGCTAATGGTCAATAAATATTTGTTGTTTGACTATTAGCTACTTAGGTTTTATTCAGTTGAGGGTACATATTTATCCCAAATGGGATATCAAAATTACCTGAAAATAATGATGAACTAAAGTACTTTAGGGTGTGCAGCAATTTGAATAATTTAAGTTTAAAAGTAGAATTGCATCAGACATCATCTATGCTATCTACCTGTGCTTTTCACATGAACCCTTTCTTAAAGAAACTAATTACACTTTCCCAAGTTACCTGCCTAGTGTTTGGTTAGGTAGCATGACTAATGTCAGAGGTCTTAGGGAAAAAAGCCTTGGGTTTAAGATATTTGTTTACCATCACTGCAAAGTTATAATTCATTTACATTTACAATTACTGTTCTCATCTGTCACACTTAGCACATCATCACATCAGTGTCTGAACAATAATCCTTAAAGAATACACTAGTCCTTGTACATTGGGGCACAAACCTTAGATGGAATGACTGCAGTCTCTTTTTGATGCTACCCTATTGTTTAACTAAAAACCTTATTCTAATTTTTAGAAAAGATGCATGTTTTCCTTTTCTATTGCCAATTCTTTTCTTACTTTTGATTCTTAGACCTTTTTAATTAAGAAGCTTATTTAGCAACATATGAAAACAATTTCAAGTATCACATTAAAGAAGTGATTGCTTGAAGTCAGTCTCCTTACACAAATAAACCCTTCAGAATCAATAACACAAGCTGTACAACAGTAAGTTTTATTTTAACATAAAATGTGTTAAGGCAATATAAATGGTTGCGAAAGTATGGGCTCTAGACTCAAGATAGTTACAACAAATAAGACAACCGTTTAGTAATTTAAAAGTATTGTAAATTCATTTAAATGTTAGGTGCTCTAAGGTGACTACTCCTGAAACTGCACCAACTCCCTATTTTCATTCTTCCTCAGATGAACACAGAGGATAATGAGCTAATTATATAACGGGTATGCAAAGAGCAAAATGAAAGTGATGAATTTGGGGTGGGGAGAGGTTTTAATGATTAACATTTTTAAAATTTTAGGAGTATAAGTAATTGAGGTAAAAATACAGTCCTGTATGAAGAAGTGCTTATGCTATTTGCCTTTGTTCATTGCTGCATTTTGGAATTCAGCAACCTTAATGATGAAGTTGACTTTATAGCATTTATAAAGAACAGAGTTGGGAGTATAAACAGTTTGACTTTACAGCATTTTTAAAGAACGGAGTTGGGAGTATAAACAGTGGCAATGTAAGGTTAAAAATAATTTTATATTTACTTCAAAACATGCAAGCATCTCCTTTTTAAAATACATACGCATAATAATTTGAAATCAGGTACCAAAGAAAAAACATTCTGGTTACCCACAGTTGACAGGATTAATGAACAGAAAAGTTTGTACTGTTTGCAGTTTTCAAAAAGTTTTCTATTTATTATCAGGATATGAGGTCTTTGTGGAAAGGATCCGATAATTGTTAAATGATGACCTTTTTTTTCTTTTCACTGTGTGACTGACTGTATGAGTTAAAAATGTGTTAATTTTTTTCTCTACCATTTCTTAAATTAAAGCACTTAGAGGTTTTCACTGGTACATTCTTAATGTATAATCTAAGGTGTCAGGTTTAACTATGCCTTGCAGACTTACAAAGTTGAAAGTTGTTTTCTAGATTAAATGAATAATATATTGCCAAAAGTCTTATTAAAAGTTACTTCATACAACCAGTGAATAAAGTGTTTCATAGTTCATTAAAATTATGCTAAGTTGTTATAATGAAATCTTTATAAAAAAGATATCTTACTTAAAAAATAAGCCATTAAATAACAGAAGATATGTTAATGAGGCATCATCACATAGTCTATATGATTCAAAGAATGTAGTACTCTCTTAAAACAATTCCAAACTTATTGTTGATAATATGAATTGCAACATGTATATATTATCACAAAGGTTATTTCTCATATAATTAAAGTAATTTATTGAAAGCATGTAAGTTTATTATTATCACATCCATTGATGAGCTCATTTTCTATCTGAACACACACAAAACACATACACAATGTAGTGTAAATTAATTTCTGCTTACTGTCTGATATAGGGAATTATTTCATTATTTTTTCCATTTTTTGTTTTGCCCCACAAAATTTATTCACAATATACACATACATCTTCTCTTTTGAGCTCATGAAACTTTCTTATTGAATTTAGCCTTAGAATGAATTATCAATGATAAGCTTCTTTAAAGAATAAAATATTGCACTAATTTAAAGTATTACCATTTCTCTATCACATTCATTTGTCATGAAGGTAAAACTCTTTGACTAGGATAATTATCCAGTTGCCCAAGTTTAGAGAGACATTGATTCCTTTATTTTTTTAATTTATTTTTTGTTGTTGGTGTAATCTGGGATTCCATATCTGCATATTATTTTTTAATTTAATTTAATTTTTGTATTACATCATCTTGTTTTTACTCCCCTCTGTCCTCTTCCCCACCTGCCCACTCCCCACCAAAGTTAATCCCACTTGTTGCCCATGTCCATGGTTCTTCCATGCTAGTTCCTTTGGTTCCTTTATTCTTAAAATAACATTTTCCTATAACTATTGAATATGGGGGAGAATTTAAAATATATAAGATGGAAAGTGTGCTGATAGGAAAACAGAATGTATTAAAGGATGTTATCATACCCAGAAGAGGAAATGTTATGTAATTCATAATTATTTACTTGATAACATACCATTCAAACACAGCACATATTTTGTACATTCATGCTTTTCAGAAGCAAGTTTATGTATACTTTTTCCTACTAATAATTACGTAGTAACACATTTACTCCACATACTGTACGTCAGTCCTAAATAGCAATTACAATTTCCTTGCTGTCAAGTTGGCTATTCATCTCTTGTTTTCAATAGTAAAAACAACCCCATGTTATGTGAATGCCACAGATAATAAGATTTTCACTGAAAGGATCCATTATTGGCAAGATGATGAAAATGATAAGCAGATATTTAAGTGATGGGGAATTCCATTAGCTGATTCACTTGTACAGGGGAAATGTGAATATTAAAAATGCAATGTAAATTTAGCTTCACCCCCTCTCCACGGTTACATCACTTCTTAAAAAATACAAGGAAATAAAAAGAAAATCCCATAGTAGAGACAATATCTAACACTATCAGACTATATGTAACTTTTTGTCACAAAGTTTATAATTTTCAGATTTTATAGTCACCATTGATGCTCAGCTGTATATCGCAGCCCTGATAAAAAAAAAAAAAAAAAAAAAAAAGCCCTCATTCTGTAAATTAAGAGTCCAAAGAAAAAATGATCTATCTATATGAAAAATCCACTTTTGATTTTCAGCATAGTTATATAAAAAAAAATAAAATACCTATATTTAAATGTAATGCAAATACATTATGTCCTCTAATAAGAGAGGGAAAAACCTTACACAAGAATCTTTAGAGACAGTTGAAATAATTTAAAAAGATGCATTTTCACAAAACAGTAACAGTAAATAGTAATGTAAAACTACATAGTACAGTCACTTATCTTAGTTTCTCAGGAGGCACAACTGCACAATTTGCAGTAGTGCCCCCTTCTCTGCAGTGCACAAATTCCAATACCCCAGGGGATACTGGAAACCAAACAGTACCAAACCTTATAGACACCTGTTTTTCCTATACATGCAGACCAATGATAAAGATTAACTTGCAACTTAGGCAAGCAAGAGAGTAACAATGATAATAATAAAGTATAACAATTATAACAACATACTGTAATAAAAGTTATATAGCTGTGGTCTTTCTGTCCCTTTCTGCTCCTTGATCTGATAAGGGAGGTGGCTACTAAGACTACCAGGATGGGAGGTATACAGCACGGATAATCTTGGGCAAAGGGATGGCTCACAACCCGAGCTAGATGGGGTGGGACAGTTCAAGACTTCATCACGCTAGAATTGACATGCAATTTAAAATTTGTGAATTGTTTATTCCTGGGATTTTCCATTTAATGTTCTTCAATCATGATCAGCCGCAGGTAAGTAAAACCATGGAAAGCAAAACTATGAATGAAAAAGAAGTACTGAGCTTGAACATCATCCCTTTTCCTTTATTCCCTGGAGGAAAGAATTGTGGGAGCAGTTTCAGAGTGGGAGAAGGATGGTAGACTGGTGGTAACAGAAGTTTCAAACTTACCCTGGATTTTTAATTTAACGCTCTGCTCTTGTGACACCAGTATAGGCAAATATGAGAAATATTTTAGGGGACAGGGACAATATGAGTACATTACCAATTGTTTAGGATGTTCTCACAGAAAAAATGACAAATAAGTGAACCGGTTTTCCTTTATTCAGCATTCTATACCCTCCATACATTTTATAAAATTGGAACTCCCTTAGGTTAAAAACCCAAAAGCCATGTTACCATATACACTAAAAAAAAAAAAAAAAAAAAATCTGCCAAGTAGCCCAATGAGGGCAGAGACATAAGGAATCCTGTATCTTTAACAGCAAGCTAGAAAAATGTACCAGTTTTAATGTACAAATGGAGTACATTATTTTTAATTTATTATTAAATAAAAACTCAGAGTTTTCTATATAAAAATAGCAGAGTTTGATATATATTATTAATTTTCATTATTTTTATAGATAAAAGAAAAAGGAGTGGATTTATGTTTAGTTAATTTATCATTAAATTTAAATTTAAATATAAATTAAATGAATTTTTAAATCTTTATATTTATTCTTTTTCATGCTACAATAAAGTGGATCATGCCCACTAATTAATAAATATTAAATACTACATAATATCCCTGCTCTAGCATTACCTCTTAATTACATCTGGAAGAAAGAATATTGCCATGTATTAATGGATTACAAGTTTTTACACAATTATATCATAATATTGACACCAAATGAGGAAAGCCAAGTTGCATAAAACTTTAAGAATATACACTTTTAATATCACACTAATTTTGAAATACAATTACAAAGAAGAATACAATACAAGTATAAAGAATGTAAACATTTTTTAAAGAGTTCATGATACTTTATTTTGGTCAGTAAAAAGAATCACAATGAACACTAAATCAGAATTATTCAGCAACTTTACTTAAAATGCTTTGCCTTTTTGGCCTTTTTTGTGAGCTAAATTAACTTTTGGTCATTCATTCTGCAAAAATTGGGATGAAAAGTTATAGTAAGTAATACTTATTAAAGCAATTAAGACACTACCATAAGTGCAAAAATATTTTGATATAAATGTTTTCTTCATTTACAGTAATAAAAATGGCAAAAATAAAGAAAACTTAATAGCATGATTCAATCAGAATGGGAAAATAATGACTTATATTCAGGGTCTAAAAAAATTAGTCACTATTAAAAAAGAATACTGACTTCTTAAATAGAAATTTGAGCAAACAAGATCTTTACAAACAAAATCCCTTTGATTTATTTTAAGGACTATTCACATAAAAGTCAATTTCCTCTTCATATTTATTTGTGTCCAAAAGTGGTACCACCATTGAACAAATTATAAGCTTAGTTTATATCTTATGTATTTTACAAGTTATAAGAGCCAAGACTAAATCAGGTATAGGAACCATAAGCTCTTCTCACACCCAACAGTTGAAGTGAGAAGAAGCAATGACAAAAAATTGTTCTCATTATAAGCTCCAAAGATGCAGCAATACAATATTTGAGTTTAGAAAACTCAATTTTTCATGAACAAAAACAGTAAGTTACATCTATTTTCCTTTCTCTAAAATTGTTCCTGCCCTCTCCTCATTATTTCATTACTGATCTAAAGCAGATATTTTCTAGACCCTGTGGTGCAGGTAACAGAAACCAGATGCTGAGAATGATGCTGAGAAGTGGCCAGAGATTAGCAAGAGGATGATTTGGGTGTGATTGATCAGTGTGACTTCTATGTACTCAAAAAAGCAATACATGGTTTGCTGAAAGTTTATGGGGGGAAAAATGAAATAACTGAAGAGTGATGGAATCCTGTGGTATAATTTGAAGAGGTATGAGAGAGATTTGGGAAAGCAGCTGATTGATAGCTCTCAACAAGAAAAGCTGAAGTTCACATGCTAAGCATTACCTTACTTGATCTTTTCCAACTCTTCCTCATTAGCATTGTCTGTAAACGAAATAAAGCATTTTCATTATGGTATCACTCAAGTATAGAATAGGGCAGCCAACTGGTTTCTAGAGGGAGCTTAACATTCAAACAGCAAACATTTCCCAGCAGCAACTATAAAAGACCAAAAAAAATTGTTTTTCACGTATGCACAGCTAGAAGCACCTTTAACATTCAAACAAGTCTTTCTGGTGGAAGTTCATTTTATTTATTTTTTTGTACAGAAAAATGGGAGAGTACATTTTAACTACAATGGAAATTTTAAATATCTTAATTATTGACATAAAAAATACATCAAGTCTCATGATAGGTGATTGTTCCTCTTGGTGGGGAAGGTTGAGGATGTACCATGACTCTACCAGGTGTGTAATAATTTTTCTTTTTAAACACATTCATTATTTGTTGCTTTGAGGGCATCTTAGAATTGCCTGTGCTTCCAGTTAATCTTTAATTACACCAGGATCTGTAAATGCTTTCAATTGTGAAAAATGCTGCATGTTGTGAAGACTATCAGTAGATTTTCCTGCTAAATGTTTAGCCATAACGTATCCTTTAAACTAGTTGTGTGAGTGTGTGTGTGTGTGTGAGTGTGTGTGTGTATATGATTTAGTAAGAAGTATTTATGGTTACAAGCTTCAATTAAGGTTATGGAGATTTGTGATGAATGCCCAAGATCATTGATTGTTTGCATAAAGTAGGCCATAAAAATCTAAAATTTTTTATTTCCTCTCCAGTTTAAAAAATTTCTCAATGAACACTGAGGTATTAACTTTCTGATTAACCTCTTTACCCTCTCTTAGCTTTATCATTATTTTTAAGGTAGATAAATTGAAGAACAGGGCATATTTGGAACAAAGAATAAAACTTATAAGAATGCTTGCTATATTTGTGTATCAAGAAAATGCACTTGTTCCTTTACGAACCATGCCTCCTTCAGAAGAATTTGCTATGAAGCATGGGCTTTTCAAAAACCACTTATAAATTACAAAAATACAAGAAAGAAAGATTGTAATATAAGATTAAGTCATACAGAAGACACCTTTTAGCCTAAACTAAGACAAGGAAATTATGTAGATGTTCTAGGGTAGGAAATGAGAAAAGTATAAAATTATAAAAAATAAGATTCTTTCCTCTTTTTCATAAATAGTGGCTTTATGGGTTATATTTTCTCTACAGATGCTTTGTGTTAAATATTGACAAAAATATGGAAGAGTAATAGATTTCCTAAGGCTATAATAATTTCCCCTTTTTATTTTCCAATGAAGCTAGAAAGTGCAAAGCACTGTTATTAAACATCATTACAGAAGGATCTCATATGTTTTCAAAGTACCAATGTCCCATTTATTTTGAAGCAACAAAATCTACCATTGGGTTGTGGAGATGCACTTGTGGACAGGTGATAAATGCTTGTTGTTGATGTAAAATAAGTTATTGCAATCATTGTCATCATCATCATCACTACCAGCACCACCACCACCATTTTTCTTCGGAACCATCACTAAAGGGCAACTGGAAACCAAACACTTTTGTGTTATGACATGTTCACTAAAACTGTCCCATTAAGAGTCAGACAATAAATGTTCAACTTTCTCAAAAAGCAGAGTTTCAATGGACAAAGCATGGTCCTTTCTAGAGACATAGAGACAATGTTTTGAGTCAAATAAACAGAACAGTTAGGATAAATCAAAAATTAACATCTCTTAACTCATGGTCATTTACCATCATCATGTTCTGGAAGAAATGTTATACTATAAAAAAGAAGCTAAGAACATGAGAAAGAGTTGAATTTCATGGTAACATTGCTCAATAGTATACAGATCCATTACTGCTGGTCAAAGCTACATCTCTTGACTTAGAACCACTGCATGCAATTAACTTTCAATCTGGAAAACAAACTATAGGGCTGGCATTTTTCCTCTCTCTCAAAATTGGCTTTACAAACAGGCTACATGGTATTATTTTTCAGATTGGGACACTGATATAATTAAAAGGCGGAAACCAATTCATTATTCTCTTGATTCAGTACTTTCAATTCTTTTATTAGACCCAGTGACTCTCAAAATGGCCCTAGATCTTATTTAAAATTTACTGCTTTTTGAGCCAAAACAACAAGCTAACCAATGCCTTTGAATATCCCACTCCCAAGTTTCCTTTTCTTTTCTGGTGGTTGGGTTAAGGTATATTCAATACAACTGAAAACAGTGGGAATGTTTATTTTGAAGTGAATTCAACAGATAAACTATTAACACTGTTACCTTTTCTCTCTGTGAGACATGTTATAAAAGAAAGATTGTTTAGGGAATGTTAAAGATAGGAGATGAAGCAAATTATGGAAAAAGAAGGTTTATTTCTTTTGCTTTATGATATTCAGCTGAGAAACATATGAATTTGTTTTTGAAAATATCCTTAATTAATATTACTATAGTATAATTAAATCCTTCATTAGCACCTCAGCTCTATTTGAGGCCAATAAAAGATAAGTAGCATAAAAATGTAGCCTGTGATAGAGCTGTAAAACTGATTACTTTTTAAAAAAATTTCTTAGTTTCAATCAACTTTTTGCTTTTATTTTTTGTTATAGTGATTTTTTAGGCAATTATCTCTCTCTCTTTATAAATATATATGAACATCACAGAATGGGTAGATATTATAGTACATACATATAATAAAACATATCACATTTTCATTGGTGGATATTTTTCCAAATGTTATGAAATAATTCAGAAAAATTAAAAAAATAAACCAACATGAAAAAATTTTAATTCACTAAAGGCCAACTAGGGTCAAATCACATGTTTCTTAGAATTTTCTATTTTTTTAGCTGTAGCCAAGCAATTTGTAGGTCTAGATTATCTAAGAGAATGTGCAACACAACTCACTTTTATTTCACAAATTCTCCAATGAAGGAAGTTGTAGATTGAACTCTGCTAGAAAAAGAGCCAGAAAGAACTCAAACACACTATCAGAACAAAATTCCATTCACAGGACACACATGTATGCACTGCACACTTCTGAGGGTCAAAAACAGGACATTCAACACAGAAATGAAAGTTGTATCATGCAACTTATTAGCATGACCCCCATGAGGATTTTAATTTCTTGTACCAACAATGCTAGCAACTTATGTATATATATTTATATATACATAAAACATATGTAATATATATATATACACACATACACATACATACAACACAAATACACACATATGCATATATTCACATCTGGGATTTTTAAAAAAGGATTCAGTCATGAACTCAATGGAAAAGATTTTGATATAATAAACTATGAAATATTTAGACTCTTAATTACATTATGTTTCTTAAATTGCTGTGATTAGACATTACATGTTTTAGAGGCCCTAGAAGATTCAGTAAGATGGTGGGTTTTTCAACTCATTTTTCAGTTTCACTAATTTCCAGAACTGGCAATCCACAAAAGGAGAAACCATCCCAGCTGCATTATTCATAGCATGTATTGTCAGTTTGAACAATGTATAAAAAACTCACAAGCTAACTGATTTAAAAATCAGCACTTTTCAATGCTAAGTACTCCTTGTTTCCAGTTAGTCATATCTTTCTACTTTTGATAGCATTTTCTTAACATTAATGTTCTATTTCCTGTTGGATTGTTAGGATTTATTAGTGGTTCTTGAAACTCATATTCCATTCTCCATTTTACTAAATATAAAATATTTATGAAAATCTTATAAACACAGGCATAAGAGTAAACATGTGGTTTTTAAACTCAAGACTTAGGTCCCAAAAACTTAAAAAGATTATTTCTAAGCTAATAAGAGAATGGTGCTCTTATTTTGCATTGTGAGAGTCAATGAAGAATTATCTTCCATTTCTTTCCTATATATCAATCTAAATATTAAATGGAATTGTGATCATTTAGTAACTGATTTCTGGTTTACTGCATTCTGAGTTGGGGTTTCTCTAGGATATGTTTCTGGATAATTTGTGAAAGAAAGTTCAGAGTGTCATTTTTACTGCAGCAATATGTCATGTATTTCAGGCATATAAAAATTTAATTTGAAGATACATTGGATCTCTGATAATTTTTAACCAAGAAACTTCAAATGTATTTGAGAGAAGTATATGTAGAGAACACAAGACATGTTACAAAATGAAGAAAATACAGTGACCTATTTCTAAATCATTGTCATCATTAGAAATCTTGAGATAAGCAGTAAAACTGATCTTAAGCCCAATAACATACTAAATTCAAATGGAAAAGGAAAATTAAATCATTATTTAATATTGCTTGTGACAACCTCAGGGATTTTAATATTGAAGGGAAAAAGACTTAAAATATTTTTCCCTGCACATTTGAAGCATTCCATCAAATCCTCACAGATCTTCATCTATAATCCACTGACAGCCATTAGGTACAGACAGCTGGGCTAGGTTTTGAGAGAGGTCATCATAAGAAAGGTATCAAAAGCAACAATTTATATGTACAATTTCTTAAACCAGGGGTGATAACATATAGGATGGAGATGAGGAGAAGTACAGTATAGGTTTATTTTAGATAATATAAGTGACATTGAAGAAAACTTGGACTTCAGAGAAGGTGTTTTACAAGAGTTTGCATGGCTGGGACAGAAATTACAAGTGAGGGAACATATGTTGATCGTTGGAGAACCTTAAGAGTTCCCCATCAGGAGTTTCTATTTAATCAGAGAAATGACCACAGGTCACTGAACACTTCCAAGAAAAATAAAGAGAAAGCCATAAGATCTAGCATGTGCTTACTAGATAATCAATACGGTTTTTTTTTTTTTTTTTCCTAAATAGGAGTCTATAACATGGCCCTTGTTCCTAGTTTTAAAGTCTCATAACTAGTGTTGCTTAACAGTTTCAGAGATATTAATAAAATAACTAAAGAACTGCTACATGGACCAAAGCAAAGAGGAAAAAGGTAAATCTGTATGTACTTGTTAGAAACTTTCATAATGTAAAGCATACGCTTAGGAACCCAGATCCAAATCTTGGACATGCGACTAGCCAGCATATTGGGGAACTCAATAGAATTTCCTATGAGGAGTATTTTATCCTCCCCAGCCCCACCTCCTAAGTCACCTCATTTCTCTAGAACAACTTCATATTCCCCACTGTTAATCACGTGATAACATCCACAGGGAGGAGCCAGTACAGCCGCACTGGTCACCCTTCTCTGCTCCTCAGGTGTGTCCATGGTCAGGATGGTTCACCAGCCAGAGGCCAGCCAGGTACAGGCTGCAACTCTCGTGCCTTTTCTGAGGCACCGAGTCCTGGCTAAGCTACTTCCTTTTCTGACAAAGAAGGGAGAAGGCAGGTGAGAATCCACATTAGAAAGGGAAGCGGGAAGACACTGTTTTTCAGTTGCCACAGAATAAATCCAGTGGTTTTTAGGACTTTGAAGGGGGAAAATGTGAAGTAAAGCAGTGAATGAAAAATATTTGTCAGTAAATAATTTCTTCCATTTTCCTTTCCTCAGCACCTGTTATTTGTTGATTTGTTGTTGGTAGAAAAACAAATTGGTACAGCACTATTGAAAACAGTATGGAATTTCCTCAAAAAAACTAAATATGGAGCTGCCCTTTGACCCTATGTTCATAGTCTTGCTATTTACAATAGCCAAGGGCTAGAAACAGCCTAAGTGCTCATCAGTGAATGAATGGATCAAAAAACTCTGGTACATTTACACAATGGAATACTACACAGCAGAAAGAAAGAAGGAAGTCCTACCTTTTGGGACAACATAGATGGAACTGGAGAGTATTATATTTAGTGAAATAAGCCAGTCAGTGAAAGACAAATACCATATGATCTCACCCATTACAGGAGACTAATGAACAAAACAAGCAAAACAGAACCAGGGGCATGGAAACAGGAACAGACTTTCAGCATACAAAGGGGAAGGGGAGAAAGAGGCAAAGAAGGGGAAGAGTTTAGTTAAGGAACTAGTATGAATGACCCATGGAAATGGACAACATGTGGGAGGGGGGGTAAAGAGGGTGGGACAGGGGGGAAATGGGATAAATGTAATACAACAACAATAAATTAATAAAAAAAAGATTTTATTTATTTATTAAGCTGCGGTAGTCAAAGGGATTTGAGTAAAGAAAACAGCATAAGGATTTCAGAAAGAACTGAAATAACCACCTGTTTCTTTTCTGTCCATGTTTGATAATCAGTAATTATCAAAAACTAGGCACTGAAATATTTTAAAATAATTTTTCCTAATTAGAAAGTCATTGTATCTAAATAATAAGCTTGAGCAACTATTAAGATTGAAGGATTTTTGCAAGAATCATTGAAAAGAAATAGGAACCACTCTGCCTATGCTTACATATATTTCTGTGAAATTTTGAACAAGTAGCACCTCCATTATAAGATCATCTAATACTTATATGATCCTTCAAGCCTTTAGGGTTGATTTACTTAATAAATAACTCTTCAATATAAAAATGCAGTAGACCATCCATCCATCATTAAGTAATCACATCATTTGAGGATATACAATATCTCAGGGGTATTTTCATTTATGAAATGCTATCCTTCATTTAAAATAACACACAGAGTCCCAAAGCAAAAAACTCTATCATAAAGTTTTGTTCATTCTACTTCCAATAGGTAGACCAGATGATTTCCTTCCATTTCTATCTGTGACCATTCTAATCCAAACTTCCATCACCTTCCACCTGGACTTTTGTGTTAGTCTCTTCATTGGTTTCCAAGCATTCATTCTTATCTTCCATCTATCTTCTACCATGCAGCTACAGAGCTATTTCAAAAAGCAGATATGATTATGCCACTTCCCAGTTACAGACTCTTTAATGGCTCCCCATTGCTCTTTAGAAAAGATCCCAAACATTAACGTGGCCAATGGACCCAACATAGCCTGGGCCTCCCTTTCCAGTCCGGTTGTCATCATGCACCATGATCTTCCTTCTACACTCTCTAAATGCCAGTACTTTTTAATTTCTTGGAAAACAGCACAGTTTCTCTGGCTATGGGGCCTTTGCACATGCTGTTTATGCTGCTTAAAATACTTGCCCTTTTCCTGGCAAAAGCCTCCTTAACTCTTATTTATACTTCAGACCTCAGGTCCCGTTTGACTTCTTCACAGGATCACCACTCTCCTGACTAGAACAAATTCTCCTACATTTGCTGTTATAGCAGCATATACATGTCCTGGCACTTAAAACAGTTGTCATTATGCATCTTCTTCAGTGATTATTTGGTTCCCGAGTTCTCCACTGGATATAAGTTTCCTATATTCTAAGGGTCTGACTATTAGCATAGTTTCTTACTAAAGACCAAGGCTCTCAACCCCACCTTCTGTCTGCACACTTGGGCCTATGCATAGGCAGACATAGATGCATTCTTCCACCATGCTCAGTTCCCACAGCAGGTACTATTTGGTAACACTTGTTGGAAAAGAGAAATTTCTTCCTCACTGAATAAAGTTATAGACCCTTAAATAGTGTACTATTTAAGTACATATGAGTATGTGCGCTCATTGTTTAATTTTTTTTTTAAGATAGAGAAAAATACTTATTGAAAAGGGTGAATTTTCCAATGAGTTTAAAGAACAGGGGGTCAGGGAGCAGGGAAAAGCAATGGGGGAAAATTGGGACAACTGTAGAGAACAACAATTAAAAAAAGGCAAAATAATAAAACAGTTCCTAATTGGAAGATGGGACTATTTTTATCTACAATTTAGAGAAAATTATCAATAATACTCTTCAGCAGACAATACACACCAGCTTTAATCATTTTAAGACAGCAATACACACATGGCTAAATTTGAGTGATTGAATTTGCCTTAAAAATTATGTCTACTCCTAAAATGCGTTTGCAATCAGAACCAGTGAGAGCAGCTCCCAGCTTACATGAAAGCACATTGGGTCTAATAAGTAATCTCTGGTAAATGGTGGCAGACAGTGCACTGGCCAGCCTACTGATGTGGGTCAAACCTACTATTTTCTATGTTCCTTCTACAGTGTTGGAGTAACTGGATCCTCGGTACTCCTTGTCCACAAAGAAGCACAGTCAGCCAGTGCTGGAAATGGGTAACACTGGCATGACAGCCCACCAGAAAGGTGGAAGGTGAAAGGTGAAAGGTTCTCACTTGTTCAGCAAATACTGGAAAGTATAACTCTGTTATAATTTCACTTCACTTTCTTAGCTATGGTACACCTGACCCTATAGTCAAAATACTAAAGTCTGAATACCCCAGTATAAAATTCTAAAGATTCAATTCCTTAATAAAGGTATTCCCTGCATGAATGCACTACCCGTTGTCTACAATATCGCATGTATGAAACTGCAAAATAAAATTATAATAAAAGAGGCAAATGGGTTCCTTATTTTACAAGAGGTTCTGAGCTGGAACACAGAACAGGAAATTTGAGTTCAAAAGATACAATATACAGGGACTAGTGATACTTAGGATACTCACAGAAACAAAGAACAGGCCAGATTTTCTCATGCCGCTTCTCTTTATTATTTATTATCTCTGGGCTCAGAGAAGGCTCACCACACCCAGACAATGGTTGGGTGAACATCTGAGAGTGCTGAGAGCAAGCAGCCCTGCAAGGCCATGGAGGGACTTACCACTTCCCTGTGTTCTCCTTCCTTAGGTGTAAGGATGACTGAGAGCAAAATGATTCCAAGGTCTTGGTCAGGATAGTGGGGATCTTTCAGTGTTAGAGTCACATCTGTGGGCCTATGGTAAAAAAAAAAAAAAATTAAGATTTTGAACAGTTATTCAATGAATAAGGCAAAACTACAATTTATAGCAACACTGTCATCTTCTCTAACATTCCTGTTACAATTTTTGTTGTTACTAAAATTTCATCAATGAATTAAGTTATCCAATAAATTGGGGTCCAACTGGGTATTCTTGGCTTCACCGGATGTTTCAGTCCTACATAGAGTTCTAGAAGGGACAAGAGGTTGTCCAAAAGACCAAAAAAAACCACAACAGCATTGAGAAACCTATACCCTCCTGCTCTGCGATCTCTAAACACACAGAATGCAAAGGCAGCTATTTCCTATAAATTTGAGTCCAGCAATTAATTAGGATCATTTATTGACTACTATTTCCCTTTTAATTATTTAAGATTTTTAAAAAATCAGGTATATGATATAAACAAATGAGTGGGAGAATAGTAAAATATAAAACACAATTTGTTTGATATACATTATAGATATACTTTAAAAATAATGTATAATTACTTAAAAGAAATTCCAATACTTAAAACAGCGCTCCTCCTATTTTGGGGTTGTTTAAACCTATGCTTGAACAAATTTTAGATTCAAAAACCCAAGAAAATCCATAATCTGATCAATACTTAGAAGATTTTGGAGTGAATTATCTCTGAGGAAGAGATTTTAAATTACTCATTACCCATAGTCATTTTTAGAAAATAAGCAAATGATACACTCAATAGACAATGCATAGTGATATCTTATTTCCATATTTTAATTTATATTTAACAAATAGGGGTTCATGCCCTCCATAATCCTAAGGGACCATGAAAAGTTTGGCACTAAACTTGAATCTTGAAATGTTGGTAAATTAGCAATGTTCCTTTGCTTGTTTGGTCACTTGTTCATTAGTTATGTTCACAAAACATGTATGACTCACATAGTAAATACTAGCCACACACTGTGCTAGATTCTGGGTGACAACCAGAGGTTGCAACCAAAGAAAACATCCTTGTCTTCACTGAGCTTAACTTTTAGGAAATGATACAGTTGGAGTCTAATACTGGGAGAAAGGATTTGTGGGGAAAGCTGGTTCAAATAAAAATTTTTGATCCTGGTGGCACATCAGAATCAACTGGGGAGTTTTTTAAAAAGTGCATAATCCTGAACTCCAACCATAATGATCATGACTTTGTAGATCAATCAGGGTGGGTCTGGAAATCTATCTATTTATAAAGCTTCCCAAAATGATTTTTCTTATATGATCAGGGTTGAGAACCTTAGCTAACTTTTAATACTAAGTTATTATAATACTAGGAAACTCTTTCCCATAATGCTTGATTTACCAAGTCAAGGAATGATGTTATTAAAAATACGAACAGTTTTTTTATATTAGGGGTTTTAACTGAAACATAAGTAGCCTGTTAGATAATACATATGTTACAATAGTTGTGAAGCAAATTGTTCCAATATTATTTTGGTTACAATAGTTGTGAAGCAAATTGTTCCAATATTATCTTAGTTAGAATGAATCATTATGGTTGGATAACAGCAACTGGTACTTTTTATTTTAACAATATATAATATATTAAGCATTGTATTGTGTGTTTTTGTGTGCGGAGGAATTACAACTTCATTTGTTTTCCTATAATGATTACATATAAAAATTAATAGAAAAACCATTTGATTTTTTATAATGTTTACATGATAAACATTTAAGGACTTTTGTAATTGCTTTAGGACATCTATTACTTTCTTTCAAAGAAATACCTTACAGCATTACACAGCAGCATAAGTATTTGACTACTATTATTATCCATCTTCTTATACCCAGAGACTACTAACTTATACATGTAATTTAATGACATAATTACAAATATGTAATTTTTAAAAGTAGTATGAGATTTTAAAAAGTGGTTTGGCGGAAAGGGAATGGTTAGTTATTATGTAAAGTAAGTAATGGGGCAACATGAGCACCAAATGCTTGTATATCATTAATTTCTTAACCCTCCCATTTCTTTCCATTTAGTTATTTTTTTTTAATAATATAACTAAAATAGTTTATCTTTAGTAGAGAAGAAAAAGTTACGTTCTGTGATTAAGTCCCACAGTTTGCCTATCTTTATGTGTAAGTCTATGGAAAATATAATATAGAACAGCACAGCCCATTCTCATTGGAGCGTAGTTTTATGATAATGGACTGTATACAACACCATTTAGTATCACCTGGATTCCATCTTTAGATCAAGTCTGCACTATGGTTACAGCAAGGGACATGAAGGGAGTATAGAAAAGGTCCCTTTTTTTCCATTTTGAGTCAAATAATTACCTTTAGAAGACCAATAAGGGGACACTGTACTCAAACTTAGCTGACCATAACTATAAGGGGCTCTCCAATTTATCTTTCTCTATTCATCTACATTGATAGAAATTTAGAGCAGTAATCTAGCCCATTGTACTGCTTGCCTGCTTTCCACTATTTCTGCCACATGCCACATGATGTAGCATGATCATTTAAAATAGTCTTTCTCCATACAACCAACCAAGAAGATTTTACAGCTTTCTTTACAACCCATTCCATCACCACTTGACTCTTTTTAAGCCTATTTTTCTTCTGCATTATTAATCAATTCTTAGCTCCTATGCATTTGAAAAATATAATTAGGTATAAGGAATATCAGTAGTAATAATTAGGTACAAAGAATAATTAATATTAGTAGTAATAATACAACTTTACAACAAGTCAAGCAATGGTCAGCTAATGTAACTGAACAAATACAACGAGCCTGCCTTCACTCTATGGGCATTCCTTGATAATCTAGGATTGCTGGTGATGGCAAAATTAGACTCTACTTTGGCTCAGGTGATAAGGGAGTTGCTGTCTTTGAAGCAAACTGCACATGTTTTCATTCCCATTGGGTGGCCTGAATCTTAAGTTAATAAATATGACTAACAGGCATAATCTTCTCGATGCCCCACTCCAACCATACAGGTAACGTGAGAGCAAGGAATGTGTCTTTCATCTCTGGATTCCTGGTACTTAGCACTGCACTGGGGGACAAAGCAGACATCCAAGAATTTTTCTGTTGAATAGCTGTTGTTGAATGAGATAGTCAGGAGTGATGCTATTATTCCCACTGGGTGGATAAGAAAATGTACTTAAGAAAGCCTGCCCAGCACAAAGGGTCATGGCCACACGTGACAGAATAGCAACTAGAACCCAGATGAACTGACACTGTCTATTATACTGGCCCGTCTGCCTAACAAGGTGCAGTGATTTTCCAACAGTTCAGAAGTCACCTGTTCAACTCCAACTGTGTGAGATCCAGAAAGGCTGAGCCCATAAAGTCGTCCTGTAGCCCGAAATCATAGTCAAATACCTGAGAAGCCAAAAAGACATTATTATAAACAATTCCAAAATAAGCTTTAAATAAAAATGTCTTGAGTATGAAATATTGGCTTTTGTCTATGTCCCCAAAATATAACACTTCCTAATATTTATTTTTTTTAAATATTTGTTTTTGTGATGTATAATACTAGAGTATCAGAAAACATTCAAAGAAAGTTGTGTTTAATTTCTTGCTTAAAATTATGGATTGGTATCAAATAGAACTTTACAAAAGATGAATACAATCAAATGAAATATAGTAGATCATCAAAAACGTGGGCAACACAGACTTCAAATAGTTTCCCCATGTTACAAAAGGCCATTAGCATTCCTGGAAGGCAAAAGGAGTTGGTATGAAATTCAACAACTATGTCTTTCATACTGAGCTAAAGATGAGAATATCATTACCAGTTCTTCTTACTTCTCAGGTCAAGGAAGAAAAATTCTATGATGTTCTAGGACAATGCCATTTCCACATACAAATAAATGAAAATTGAGATATTACAATTAAAATGTTTTGTAATGCTATATTAAGGTTAAGTTAAATTAGGTGTTTATTGTCACAAGTGATGACCAAGGGATAATGTTAATGTGATTAACAACAAAGGGCAAGAAAAGAGAAAATGCATTTCTTCCTTCTGTCAAAACAATTCATCCATTCTCTTCCCTGTGCCTTGCATGGCTCTTATTCATAGTATAATGACTCAGACAGGCACTGTCCTGAACTTCTTTCCAAATGGACATGTCAGTTTAGCAATGGATGTTGCGGAGACAAATATTTCAAGGGGCCTGGTGGGAGCTGCTACTTCAGACAGGGGGTTCAGCAAGGCATCTAGGAGACCCCGGCAATGAGAAAAATTAAGCCATGTCAGTATGGAAAGAGCACTGTAGCTGAGAAAAAGAGCAAGCAATTGGCACGTTCAAGGGTAACTATTAAGATGCCAGTGTAGTTAAAGCAGATTGAGAAAGATAGAAAGTGGAAGGAGGCTAGAGAATAGCTCAGAGCTAGATCAGTTAGGGCCATTTCTATAAAAACCTTTCAGTAAATGGGAGTTGGCTAACTTTCATCCATTTATTAATTTTTGTTATTCCCTCAACCAGGTCAGATTAAGTAGTTATCATGTGTCAGACAATGTGCTAGACCTTGAGTAAACAGTGGTGAGCAAAACAGACATTGTCAGGGTTTACAGTCCAGTGAGGGGGGCACATGTTAAACAAAGAAGTACACAGATGAAATGTAATTACACATTTTGATAAATGTTGCAAAGAACCCTGGCTGGTGGTGCAGTGGAAAGGTGCTGGCCCATGAGCCCAAAGGTCGTTGGTTCGATTCCCAGCCAGGGCACATAACCAGGTTGCAAGCCAGGTCTCCAGCCAGGACTGTAGCTGGAGGCAGTTGAAAAGCAACCATACATTGATGCTTTCCTCCTTTCTTCCTCCCTCCCTTCCCCTACTCTCTAAAATAATGAATAAACTCTTTTAAAAAAATAACAGAGTCTAAAAAGAAACAACAGTGGGGTTCAACAAAATTTTCAAGATGGAAAAAAAAAAACACTACTAGATGAAGTTAAGAGCTGTGTTTCTTGACCCTTTCAAATAGAAAATCATATATTCATATATTGGGAGTATATGGGTATGAATAGTAAATTCTCTCGTGAAAGGATAAGAAGGATAAGCCAGACCATTAGTCTCTCCAGAATGTAAGAATCCATTACCCTGAGAGAGTCCATAGCCCAGTGCACCTGTGCTCAATTCCTAGCACCCTATTAGAAGGCTAGAAGCAGAGGGAACAATATATACAGCAGCCATGAATCAACTACTCTTGTTTCTCTAGTGCAGGTGTCCTTCAATTTAAATAAACTTACCTTGTAAAAAAAAATCAATATTACAAAAAGATAAATATTCCATTACAAAAGGATTCTTAAATTGAAGAGTCATAAGAGGATTTATTTAAGTGATAAGTTCCTCTAATGCCTCTTAAATTATTCAATTTACAGTCATTTGATTTACATACAATCTTTCAGGAGTGCATTTGTTGCCAAAAGCTCAGCATTCCCACAATAAATAGTCCCCTTGATCAATTACACTTCCAAGCTTTAGTCATCCACTCAGTGGCATGTCACATCTTTGCAAATGACACCTTGATATTTGCAAATGGCTGCAATAGGGTAATTTATAATGTAAAACTTATACCAAAAATTAGAAAAATTTATCTGGTTGCAATCCCTTCTTCTTTTTTTTATTTTATTTTATTTTATTGTTGTTGTATTACATCCATCCCCTTTTTGCTACCCTCTGTCCCCCTCCCCATCCAGCAATCCCTTCTAATTGTATTACCTTATGACCTACAATCTTGGGGAGACTAAGTGACATATAATCAAAGAGAACACCTGGGGTACATCTGTACATGTGAAGTGAAGAGCTGTAAACCCAGAGTATTTACTAGTGTAGACAACCAAACTGGGTGATTCAACATTGAAACTCACTTTACTCTCATGGTGAAAGTCTGACCTAATGCTAGATAGTTACTTTGGTTCTCAGTTCTTATTAATCAGCAAAGGCATAAATATGGGACAGAATGGAAACATCACAATCCATTTGTTAATGAAATTACTAGCTATGCTACTTGGTTCCAAGCTCTAGAAATGATTTGTCAGAGGGAGCATTGCCCTGGGTGGAGCTTCAGAAACACACAGCTTAGAAAAGAGAAAAAGGGAAAGATACTCTCACTACCATGACAATAAGCACAGTTAACTATGATTAATGTTTTTTCCCTACATTTACTATATTTTAGGTACTATGTTAAATACATTACACAGATTTAAAATTTTAATTCTTGGAGTTAACTCAGTGAACAAGACATTGTTTCCATTCAGATAAGGATTCCAAGTTTAAAACATTTGTTATTTTTCCTTAAATCCCAGGATTGAAAGGTCAGATTCAAATCTTGTTGTATTTGATTTCAGAAATTTAACAAATATAACTTGGGTATCCATTCTGGGTGAAGCACTTGGAATTCAAATGTAAACAATTAAATGGGATCCTTGTTTTCAAGAACCTCCAACTCCATTGTGTTGGAAATGCTAGGGAACTTCAGGTAGAAGTTGTTTAGGGCCTCAGTAACAACTCTTCATTCTCAAATGAGTTTAGAACAACACATGTTTTATTCTAATCTATGCATTTATTCCAATCAATGAATTAGAGAATGGATCAGTTAAATGCTTTTGGGCACAAGTAATAGAAAATAATTCACATTGGCTTTAGCACAAATAGGGATTTGTTAGCATCAATGACTGAAATATCTCTAGGTAATTGTGACTTCAGGGGAGTTGTAATTTGGCAGTTTGAATAATTCATATTTTTATTCATTCATTTATTGCAAAAATATTTGGTGAGCATCCACAGTTTGGCAAATACTAGTCTAAACACTGGAAATACAGTGAACCATACAAGGTCTTTATTTCTTGGGGGTAACATATGAGGGATGATGCAGACAATAAATAAATGCATGTTAGATGGTCATAGGTGCCATGGAAAAAAATATCTTGGGGCAAGGGATAATGGGAACTGCTATTGATATAAGAGAAGGTGGCACCTGAATGAAGTGAGGGTGCATAATATAGGAATAGGAAGTGGAAAGGTATCCAGATCAAACAATATGATCCAAGATGTAAGATTCTACTCAGAAAACATATCAATCACTCATTTTCATACCCAGGCAGTTTCAAAATAACCATTTCATTAAAAAAGAATCATTGAACTCTAAATCATAGAATTGGCATTGCAAAACAAAGAAACAAAACCTAACTGTGGCCAACGCAATTCATCTTCGTTAATGGAAAATAGAAGCTATTTTGCTGAATTGCTGAGGGGACATAGCCATCATAACCAGAGACTCATTCACCTATGAGAAGGAGATGAGGAAGACACAGACAACAGTATGGTAGTAACCAGAGACAAAGGGCAGAGGTAAACAGGGTCAAGTATATGGTGACAGGAGGCATTTGACTCTGGGTGGTAAGCACACAAATGCAAGGTACAGACGATGTATCATAGAACCGCACACTTGAAACCAATGTAACTTTATTAACCAATGTCACCCAAATATACTTAATAAAGCTTAAAAAATAATGACAAAAGAGATGATGGTTACTTGTAGGGATACTGTCAGGATTACATGAGACATCTAGCTCAGGCACCTAGCACCAGGCTCTCAGTAAGTGGGAGCTATCATTATGATGACAGGGCTATAGATTCCACCCTGAGACTCAGTCACCTCATGAGTTCTTTTCCAATAAAGCAAAAGCAGGGACAGTCATGCTTTTTGTTTTTTTTGTTTGTTTTTGTTTTGTTTTGCTATCGATTTTTTAAAAATCTAAAATAGTTGAGATTCTTGATTCATGCATTTGGGAACTGTTATTGAACCACACAGGAAAACAAACCTAAGGTAACACAAACATCTTGTAGCTTTGGAATTGCTTCATTAGGTTGCTCTGTGATTTATGGCTGCAAACCTATTTCCATTCCAACTATTGAGCTTCAATTTAAATGTTTGGAATATGACTCCCTACCAAGCAGTGCATCAGAATAAACTATTGTGTTTAAAAATACAGAAGCATGGACCCTATCTCCCAGGTCCTGAACCGCAGAATCTTTAGGACAGAGACTTAGACATCTAGATTCTTTAAAGCTTTCTAGATACTTCTGATGTACAGCTAGGGTTGAGGATCATTGGTATATAACATCCTTTTAGAGCATTAAAACCCACTATTATTAAGACAGTACTGTGGCCTTTCTTCACTTGAACCAAGGATGAAACACTTTACCACTTTAAACTTTAACACTTTAACACTTTAAATTTTTTATCTTAAGTTTGAATAAATATGCGTTATTTAAGAAACTACCCATTTGTTAAAATGACCATCTTAGAAACAGTAATACAACCTCTGACTGAATTGTTTTTCCTAATTATCAAAATCTGTTATTTTGAAGAGCACTTCAGTTTAATACTGAGGTTTCAAGCTCATGATTAGGCCAAATAAGCAACAATTTATAGGAACATTTCCCCTTTTACACTATTTCTGTCCTCTCTACTGTAATTCTGGGTTTTCACTGTGTGCCTTAGAGAACCATGTTGGTGAAATGATAATGGAGAATTCGAATTCAACTCAGTGGACATGGATGCTGAGTATGTGTGCCTTGACACTGAAGATGTGCGCCAGTGAGTGCTCCGATGGCTCCTGTCTTGGTAAGAAGCACTGCCTTCTAACTCCCTCCTTCTACTCCCATCTTACTGTGAGGATTTTTCCATCCCACTCCCCCAGACACATTTAACCTCATCACTTGTTGTGGAGACATTCAGAACTGAAGGAGTATTCCTTTTAATTAAAACCAAAAGCCACACGAATTCCAAACAATTGCAAAGTATAGTCTTAGTTATTTTGTGCAGAGTCTTTAAAAACAACAGTTTCAGGATTATTTTTTAGAAGTATCTGTTTTTACTAGAAATGGTACAAGCACTGCACCTTGACTATGATTTGATAATCTTGGCTCAGAACTGGAGTTTGTTTCCCTTGGTAACTTTTACACTGATAGAAATCACATAACAGGGTACATATACATGGACTTCTTTATCCTTTAACTAGAGAGGGGAAGGTAGTACTTACTATTTTCTAACTATCTGGTTCATGGATACATTTTTATATTGCCTGCCACTACAGAATTGGTTTGTCTCTAAGAAATCTTTGAGGCAACATTAATCTCCCTTCGTGGAAGATGTGGGCATCATATTAAAATCAAGTCAGTCAGTAGATTGGTGCCAGCCTGAGAACCCAAAGATCAACTGGTTCAATTCCCCAATCAGGGCACATAACCAGGTTGCAAGCCATGTCTCTAACCAGGTCCCCCAGCTGGGGGCAGGTGAAAGGCAACCATACATTAACATTTCTCTTCTTTTCTTCCTCCTTCCCTGCCTTTCTCTCTAAAAATAATAAATAAAATCTTTTAAAAAAAATCAAGTCAGTCAATCACACTGGGCAGTGTATGACTGTACAGGGCAGTGTACGGTCAATGAAAATGATTCAATTTTCATTAAATTCGAGTAACTTAAACTATTATTTCTACCAATGCATTTTATTTAGGCCTTTGTGCATGCAAGGTTAGGTAAAAAGTGGATAACATAAAAAAATGGAAAAAGGTTTTTTTTCAAAAGAAGCTATATACAATTACCATAATATGAAAGCTAAATGAACAATATCAAAGCATGTTACAGTGCATAAACTGTTACATAAAATAAAATATTGTCATTTTGTATTTATACTAGCATTTGAGAGGCTAGTGTGATCTCTATTTAACTTAAGATCTTTTATAATTCAGTATGCTGCTTCTAGATGGTAGATGTGAAGTCGTGGCAACTTATTATTGTACCCTGAACCTCAAAGTGGCAGACAAGACCACAGCACCTTGGGCTCTCTGCGCCGGCCTCTTTGTTCACTCACAGTGTCATTCCCCTCTGTGTCCCCATGTGTAGTACCTCTGTGGAAATGCCCTTGCTCTCTCAAACCAAAACGAACATTTATCCAGTACTCTCTTTGTTTTTGAGGCAATTTAGAAATTCCTTTTGAAATATGCATTTTGACATTTGGATTTTTACATAGCTTAATACTCATTCTTGAACACAAGAGAAAAGCTAAAGAACCACCCAATACCAAATGTAAGTTTGGGAAGTTCATTTGTAACCCTTACAGAGAATGATGATACACATCACCTGTCATAGAGTCATATCCCATTTAAAAAACAGATTCACAACAAATGAATATAAAAGTAACTCCTTTTCCCTCCCTAATTTTTCTCTTAGGGACACTAAATGACATCCAAATGGCCCACTGCTTTCCTTTCACACCTGCTTTCCTTTCCCATCTGTTTTCTTCATGACTGAATCTGCTCTAACTCATCTCTTCTAAACCTCCCTAGAAAGAAAATGTCCTTTATGTCCCACTTGTCATCTTTAAATGTTTTCATCCCCTACTCAGTTCTTTATTATAAAGATATTTCCTTTTTTCTCATGTATATATTTCTTTCTTTCCAGAAATGAGGAGGAGGCAGAAACATCTCTGACCCTGAACATCTTCTCTCTGGTAGAACGGGAGATGATGATGAAGACTCTCACGTTAATAGTTCTTATGCAACCATACTTAATGTTCACCATTCTACTGAACTGAGTTCTTTTTTTTTCCTTAAGATTTTATTTATTATTTTTAGAGAGAAGGGAAGGGGAGAGGCAGAGAGGGAGAGAGACATCAATGTATGGTTGCCTTTCACCTGTCTCCAGCTACAGACCTGGCTGGAGACCTGGCTTGCAACCTGGTTATGTGCCCTGGCTGGGGAATCAAACCAGCAACCTTTGGGTTCACAGGCAGGTGCCTTATCCACTGTGCCACTAGCCAGGGCTGAACTGAGTTCTTTTAACCAGAGTACAGTTGAGGCTATGTCCTAGGTGAAGACAGGTCTATTCTCCCCATAATGAATTCTAGAAACTTATCAACAATAGACACAGAAAATTATTTTTTCACCAATCTTATAAACTGTCATGTTATGATTTTGATACAATCTTGGCTATTTTTTACCCTTCTGTGAAGAAGAGAAACAATGGAAGCAATACATTTGAAAAGTTGAGGAAAAAGAGAATGCCCAGAGATTTCTGAAAAAAAAAAAAAAAAAAAAAAGATGTGAGATTTTTGATTTATGTGCCAGTTGTGACAATTTGGAGAAGAGGATGGTGTGTGTGATGTGGTAAAAGTAGAAAAAGATTTAGTCACGAAATGGGTTCTCATAATGTAGGAGCCAAAGAGAATATATTACCTATAGATATAAATTAAAAGCAAGTCAGGGATGAAAATAACATAAGGAATTTGGATTGCAACCCTTTCCTTAAATTCTTCTTTAAAACACTACATCAAACCAGAAAAAATACTTTTTAAAAAAATCTTTGATAATATAATAGAGTCAGGGATATTTATTCCCCTATTATCTTTACCCTTCTCATTGTCCAAGTAAAGCATTTTGTTTGCCATCAGGACTGGTAGGTCCCCTGATATGACTATTAGTCCAAAAGGCTGAGTTCTGTGTAAGCTTTCCTTTTGCTAGCTTCTATGCAGACTCATTTTTATAGGTTCCCAAAGCACACCAATCAGGTGACAACACAAACCAGAAGGAGATGAACTTCATAATCCTCCTAAGTGGCTGGCATTAGATTTGTCCTAAAACAACGTGCTCCCCCCCACCCCACCCCACTATCTCTCCCCTTTATCTTGTTTTCATCGCATCCACATCATCCAGATTAGACCTGGGCACAGCAGAATATATCACTGGTAAAAAATTTTGTTAGAAACATGACAAATAAACATCAGACAAGGGTTTTTATGTCAAATTGCATCAGGGAAATTTGAATAAATGGCTCACCTTCACATACAATGGCTCTCTAAGATGCTCAACAAGAATGCAAGCTTTCTCCTCCCACACAGGGTTGAGATTCTTGTATATTATTTTACTTCTGAAAACTTCTTTTCCTCCAACTTTAAACTTCACATAAGGATCACTTGTCCCTGTTAAAGAAATGCAGATTGATCCGTGTTAATTGTGCCTTTCTGTGGAGGGAAAGGAAGAGCTCATCAAAATACCAGAAAGTGTTTCAAGGAAGAAAACTTCAATGAAGCTTATCACATGGAAAATAGGGTTAAGAGTTTTTCCTAAATTTTCCCTGAAATATTGAAGTGACAATAAATAATGCTATAATAATAATTATTATTAACCTTATATACTTAATACTGTTTCTCTGTCCTGGCATTTAAAAAACTATTGCATGCTGCATATGTAAAGTTAATTCATATTATAAATGATAGGGATTAATCTGACATTTCTCTTGGCATCATCAGGTTAACTATGAAAAGGATAATCCATGACCTTGGCTGCTTTAACTACTTTTAGACTTCGATACACTGCTAACAGTTTATAGTAATCTCATGGGTTTAGTTAGTCAAAGATGAGTCTCAAACTGGGCTTCAGTTTCATCCTTGGTCCCATATTCTCTCTTGCCCAGAAGTTTCCATTTTAGAATGGTAGGAAGAAATGAAGACCTCAAAGGAATCAGGGTGAAGGGGAAAAGCATTTATGAAATAATTGGGATACCTCATATTACCCTTAACACCTCCCAAGCTCCCAAGGAGGATAAAAATTAATCAGACCTGTCAAGTAAGTTGCTTATAAACACACAGTTAACAAAAGGTAAGAGTTTGGATTCCATCCAAGGACATTTGACTACTGCCTGTGCTTTTTCTACACCATTACCTACCTATATCCACATTACACCATTTCCCCCACTTTGACTGATGAAGGAGAGCGGTCTTGATCTAACAAGTCCATGCTGCTATTATGAATTTCTAGAGAAGGTATATCAGTGACATCCTCAGAAAAATCATTCCAATGTGCGATAATCTTCCTCCTCAGGAAGTAATTCTTTATATGATGCCTTATAATAAGGTTTTATTTGACTTTTCAGTTTTTCCACAGAAAATATAGTTGATAACTATATCTATATGATTTAAAAATAAGAGTAGGGCTATAAAAACTGAAAAGCCCCATATAATCATGACACTGGTCTTAAACTTATAATCTGCCTCCCTCATCAACACTCCACTCCCTTTAATGCCGCATAAATACCTACAGTAAATACAAGGTGTCGCAGAGGTTTTGGCTTTCCTTATTTAATTACTTGGGGGCTCTCTCAAAACTCCCCACATTCCCCAAATAAACCTAACGCCTGGTTTTTGTATGCCTAGACCTACATATAATAAAATAATGATTCTAATTTCCCATTGTAAAATTCCCATTTGATAGTTTAATTTTATCATAATGGTACAAACTTTCAAAAATATTTATAAATACAAATGCAGACTAATACATAGCAACCTAAGCTCTGGCTGGTAGCACAGTGGATAAGGTGCCGGCCTGCAAACCCAAAGGTGGCTGGTTCAATTTCCAGCCAGGGCACATAACCAGGTTGCAAGCCAGGTCTCCAGCCAAGCCTGTGGCTGGAGGCAGGTGAAAGGCAAACACACACTAGGTCTCTCTTCCCCTCTGCCTCTCTCCCTTCCGCTCTCTCTGGAAATAACAAATAAAATCTTTTAAAAAATACATAGTAACCTATTATAACGCAACCAAAATGTTAATAGTTAAAATGGCTACTTCTAACTCAGCAGTTTCCAACTAGAGCCAAGAACCATGGGAATTGACTATTATAATACACATATTAAGGGATATCAACATCCATGTACTCATTCGTATTTTCCTAATCATGCCTTAGTTGAAGTTGTTGCTTTTCATATTGAAAATCATATATGTAACTGCTACCACCTGCTAAAATACAAGCTTCATAATACCAGAGTCTTTTTGGTCACTATTTTAAAAAAATGTTCAGTACTTAGTGCAAAATCAGAACATTTCACCATATCCATGATGCCATTTGAGGCAGTAACTAGCCAACTCACTGAAGAAATAACAATCCAGCTAACAAGTGTAAGTTTAAGGCTTAAGTTAGGAATCAGAGACAGAATTTTTTCAGCCTGAAACAGGCACAAAGATCTCAAGAACTGGTCTATAATAGAGAGTGAGGCTGGTTTTAGGGACTCTGAAAACACATTATGATGGGAAAACATTTCATAAACATGTACATTTGGCCATGGGCGGGCCTGGATTGGAGACAGTAAATATGGTAGCGAATTTCACAGTCATCAGCACAGGAACAAGATTCACATGCACGCTTGTGGGAGTTAGTCAACCAACTGGCCTCCCTCACTTCGACTCCATCGGATAAAATTTGCTACACTTCTCTCTTTACAACTATTGATTAGCCCTCTGGGTACTATCATTAAAATTTCATAATTTGTTAATAATCCAGTATCTTTTAGACAATTCTAGTTGTTTTCAGATTATTAACTCGGGCAAGCTTTAGTGGCTTAGAGTCCTTAACCAATCAAAACTTTTGGCTTGTGATTCCCAGATAGACAATTGGAGATGATATTTTAATTTTGATTCAAAAAAAATTGTATCTAATCTTATATGTTTGAAAGTGTTTTTCCAAGTTTATTTCAGCAATTTATTAACTGATAATATTAATAGGTATTATTTGCTTTTAAAAAAGTTTTTGGTCAAGCAGATTTGGAGAGTGCTGGATTAGAGCAAAATCAAAAATGCACTTTCTATAGCCTTTTAGCCTTTAAATAAGAGAATGGATTCTCTAAGAAGAGAACATGACATGCAGCATTTATCAGACTTCTTTGACCATAGGGCCTACTTTTCTTAAATTCATATTCTATTTCCTGATCTCACTTTGAAAAGTGCTACCTTATTATATATTTCACAGATAAGAAAGTTTTACATGTTTTGGAGGTTCTTTTATTACAACTTTCCAGTGAAATTGGAAAAAAATTTTTAAAAAGATTTTATTCATTATTTTTGGAGAAAGAAGGGCAGGGAAGGAGAAAGAAAGGGAAAGAAACATCAATGTATGGTTGCCTTTTACCTGCCTCCAGCTGGGTACCTGGTCTGGAGATTTGGCTTGCAACCTGGTTATGTGCCCTGGCTGGGAATCGAACCACAGACCCTTGGATTTGCAGGCTGGTGCTCAATCCACTGAACCACACTATCCAGAACTAGTGCTACCTTATTATATATCTCACAGATAAAAAAGCTTCATGTTTTGGAGGTTCTTTCATTACAATAGACTTTCCAGTGAACTTGGAAAATGTTATTATTATAAACTCCCCCAAAATACAAGCCATTAACATGTGGTTAATTTTTATTAAATATATCATACCAAAAAATGTTTAGTTGGTTCAAAAATTTTAAAAAATAAGTTCACATGCCTTTTGATCCAGCAATTCCACTACTTGGACTATACCCAAAGAATCCTGAAACACCAATTCATAAGAACCTATGCACACCTATGTTCATAGCGGCACTATTTACAATAGCCAAGTACTGGAAACAGCCTAAGTGCCCATCAATGGATGATTGGATCAAAAAACTTTGGTACATATACACAATGGAATTCTATGTAGC